>JAOWCC010000129.1:0-152455 GCA_030867875.1 Actinernus sp. WN-2022
TTCAACTTTGCAATAATTTGAATAAACATTTAGCATTTTGTCTGAAATATCTTTTTTCTTTACTAACAACTCACAGACAGTGAATATTCTCTATATATCGATGTTGTCATGATAGAAAGGCGCCCTGGAGAATAATGCATTAATGAGGTGACGTATTAGATCAAGAATCGACCCAGTCTTTTTCTTACACGGTCATGGGTTACGAAAGGTCAAATTTTCACCATTTCAAACAGGCATTTGAAAGGAGGACTCTCTATAGACCTCCAGGAGCTAACATAGTTGAGTTCTTAGAAAAATTGAATGTCACTTTGGAGAAAATATCAAAAGAACAGAAACCTTGCTACCTCATCGGGAACTATAATTTAGATCTATTGAAGTACCAGCAGTGCATGCACACTAGTGATTTTCTTGACGACATGTTCTCTTGTTCTTTCCTTCCTCTCATTACTAGGCCAACTAGAATCACTTCCCATACAGCTACACTAATTGATAACATATTTACTAACAACTTAATTGATGAAACAACTATATAGTGGACTGTTCTTCACTGACATTTCTGATCACCTTCCCACCTTCACCCTCTTACATCAATCTAAACCAGATGATTCTGCAAAATAATTAATTCTGGTATCGAGCCTGTTAGGCGCCTCATTACCCCAAAAACTAAACAAAAATTTAATGAGGAATTAAATAATTATAACTGGGAAAGTTTATACAACTTTAATGATCCTGAAGAAGCATACAGTTATTTTCTTGGAACTTATAAATGTATCTTTGATAAATGCTTTCCATTTAAAACAACCACCCGAAAAAGAGCTAAATTACTTTCCAAGCCTTGGATATCTACTGGATTATTAAAGTCAATTAAGACTAAGAACAGACTGTACAAGGCATTAATCTCAGTAACCCTTCCTCTAATAATGAAAATGTTTATAAGAAATATAGGAACATTAGCTCAGCTAAATGTACTTGCTTAACCCTTTCCCTCCTGTGCCGCCCGTAACCGCTCAATATGAAGCATGTACCTGGAGAAAATTATTGCATCAAACCTAGACATGCTGGAAATACGATGTTGTGATATTATTTCAAGGAATGAATGACTTCAAAGTCAGAGCTATAACAGGGAACGCTTGACTCTCCCACTTTGGAGAAAAACGCATTTGTTTTGGACATCATTGTTCGTTTCTTCGATTTTCGCGAATTTTGAGGAGCTGAAAATCGGCTAAAAAAAACTTTCCCATTCGCACTTGAAATCAAAAGCAAATACAAAATCACCACTCAGTCGTTACAGTACCTTGTTTAATCTTTCCAACCAGCAGGTTTGTTTGCACAAAACGCACCAAACGACTGTGAACCACGCCGATGTTTACACTGCATTTCACCCGACCACATTTACCTGCTCCCACCTCCAATTGCATGCTGGGTAATGGACACAAAATTCACAAGGAGTCTCCCCCTCTGGGACTCCGGTAGGGTTTTTGTTATAAGTCTTTTACCCCTACAACCAAGAGCGGTGATTTGGACTCAAGCCGTTGCTTTAAAGTGACAAAAACACATCCTAATAGGTTGAGCAGGGGGAAAAGACAACCAACTGCAGAATTTCAAGGGTTTCAGTGAAGAATTATTTCATGTGTCCCAAAGCAGAAACACAAAAGAAAAACCCTATGAAACCCCTCACAAGGCCTACTAAAAGCAAACCAAGTACTTTTCAGCCATCCTCAGACTTAATGATGTCTTCAAGCTCTCTGACAGTGGCATATTAATTTTATCCAAAATTAGAGCTCATTTCATTAGAAACCCTACCGAAGCAGCCATACCTACCGTCAACGAGTGAACAGAATTCTCCCAAATGGCATTGTGGGAAAAGTTTGAGCCCTCGGCTTAAAAAGTCAGCTGTATTTAACTGACCCGGGCTAGCCAAACTTAAACTGAGGGGGGAGGGTTGAGTTAGCACTCAGGATTTCACCAACTGAGCCAAACATGTCCAGTAGGGAAAGGGTTAAAGTATCTAAGCAGAAGTACTATGATTACAAACTAGATTCTGTGAAAGGTAACATGAAAGCTGTATGGAAACTACTTAATGAGATTATAAACAAAAGGAAAACTAAATCAAAATTCCCATCAATGTTTTCACATAATGGCCAGGAACTTAAAGATCCTGTCTCAATAGCTAATACCTTTTGTGAGTATTTCACCAATATCGGTCCTAATCTTGCCAGAAATATTCCAGAAACAAGTACAAATCATACCTTAAATAATCAGTCATACATTCATGTTTCCTTAAGCCTGCCACTAAAGATGAAATAGAAAATATTGCCCATTCATTCAAGGGGGGAAAGGCTGCTGGCTTTGACCAAGTTAACATTACTGACGTCAAATGCAATATCTTATGTCTCTCAGCACCCTTCACACATGTGATTAACTTATCATTATCTACTGGAACTGTTCCTCAAGACATTAAGGTTGCCAGAATGGTTCCTATTTAAAAAAATGAAAACCCAGCTTATTTTAGTAATTATAGGCCAATTTCAATATTACCTGCTTTTTCAAAATTCTTTGAAAACGTCATCTTCAATCGCTTCATGGACTTTATAAATAAACACCATATTCTTTATGACCACCTGTGAGTATGGCTTTAGATCTCAGCACTCTACTGTAATGGCACTTTTGAACTTGGTTGATCAAATTTCTTCCTCGATTGATAATAAGCAGTTATAAATGTGCAGGAGTTTTCTTAGATCTATCTAAGGCCTTTGATACCATTAATCATAAACTCCTACTAGACAAACTGCTACACTATGGTATTAGTGGACTTGCATTCAATTGGATTCATGACTATTTTGTATAACTATACAAACAATTTGTTGAATTTAAGGTGAGTGTTCTGAATATCGAACAGTAAGTTGTGGTGTTCCACACACATCAATTCTTGGGCCCCTTCTTTTTATTTTATATATAAACAACATCCATCATTCCTTCACTTTATTAAAATTTATTTTATTTGCAGATGATACCAATGTGTTCCTCAGATAAAAATGTAAATAAGCTTTACTATACGCTTAAAGGGATACCCGAGTGAAAAACACATTTGGGCTCAAAAGCATCTTTCAGATCTACTTTGTTCAGAAAATGTATTAAAATTTGATAAAACTTTTTCAGAGTTGAGAATGAGCCCCTCAAAGTATATAAGGCCCCGCGAAGACATGGGCGCCGCCATTTTGTTGACATTAATTCCTGTGACCAATAAATGTGACGTTTCATTACGTCACTTCGTCCCCCGAAGTCTTGCGGCTAACTTGTAGCGACTTGTTTTCTTTGTAGAATTTTCACACGCTCGGAATTAGAGTAGATTTTCATCGATACGGCAGAGCAATTTCGTACTAGAACAAAAATATGATGAACACGATATTGTGAGAGAAGTTCAGAAGACTGGGAGGACGAAGAAAAGCATGTGGAAGGCGAGAATATCAACGAACAACAAAGGCGACTACCGAGCTAGTGCAAAACTGGTGTTGTGCTTAATGATGTAAAGATTCGCTGTGTGTTTTTGTATGGAACTTAATTGTCAGCCTTAAACGCAAGACTAAGGTAGATTATGACAATATTGATATTGGCATTGCTTTCGAAACTTATGTATTATTGGAGCTATATAATTTGCGATTGCTATGCTGATATCAATATTGTAATAATCTACCTTTAGTCTTGTGTTTAAGGCTGACAAGTTCCATACAAAAACACACAGTGAATCTTTATAGCACTAGCTCGGTAGTCGCCTTAATTTGTTGTTCGTTGATATTCTCGCCTTCCACATGCTTTTCTTCGTCCTCCCAGTCTTTTGAACTTCTCTCACAATATCGTGTTCATCATATTTTTGTTCTAGTACGAAATTGCTCTGCCGTATCGATGAAAATCTACTCTAATTCCGAGCGTGTGAAAATTCTACAAAGAAAACAAGTCGCTACAAGTTAGCCGCAAGACTCCGGGGGACGAAGTGACGTAATGAAACGTCACAGGAATCGTCACAGGAATTAATGTCAACAAAATGGTGGCGCCCATGTCTTCGCGGGGCCTACTTTGAGGGGCTCGTTCTCAACTCTGAAAAAGTTTTATCAAATTTTAATACATTTTCTGAACAAAGTACATTTAAAAGATGCTTTTGAGCCCAAATGTGTTTTTCACTCGGGTATCCCTTTAACAGTGAACTAGAAAAGGTATCCAACTGGCTTATTGCAAATAAACTCTCAGTAAACATAAAAAAAACAAAGTACATCATTTTTAGACCAAGACAAAAGAAAGTATTGCTTAACAATCTTGTAGTCAAGGTTAATGGTGGACCTATTGAACTTAAACACACTATACTAAGTTTCTTGGAGTTTTTGTTGATGAGAATCTGAACTGGAAGCAGCACATTGCAACTTATATAACTAGTAAAATTTCAAAATCCATTGGCATAATCTCTAAATCGATTTTTTTTTCTATCGAAAGCATCACTGCACAAACTTTATTTTGCTCTTATTTACCCATATTTATATTACAGCAATTTAATTTGGGGTGGCACTTATACCTCAACTTTAAAAAAAATTGTTATGCTACAGAAAAGAGCTATTAGAATCATCACCAAATCAGATTATATGATGCACATACGGGCTCCCTTATTTAAGGACCATAATCTTTTAAATTTATCTAATATACATAAACATCAGGTGGGTGACTCTTTATGTTTTCCTTAATGATAAGAAAATCCTTCCAGAAATTTTCAAAGATTTCTTTTCTACTAATCTCAGTATTCACTCGCATAACACCAGGATAGCTAATGATTATAGACCAACATTCTCAAGAACAAATATAAGAAAATTTTCAATAACCTATGAAGGACCAAAATTTTGGAATTCTATCCCTGACGAGCTGAAAAATAGAACTTCTCTCACTAGCTTCAAATACAATCTCAAATCCTATTTACTTAACCAGTCATCTCCTTAACTAACCGATCTATATAATTATGTCTGCTCTTCTTCGCTCCCTTCTCCTTTTCTTCCCAATCATCTTTCTCTTATCATAATAAATAAAATTCAGTATATTATATATTGTTAGATTATTACCTCACGCTTAAAAAGGCAACCTAAAGTAATAAGTCTTCGGCTTCCATTTAGGTTGTCTTCCACTGTAATTTAATATAATTTTTTGTATTTTTATGTGTGTGCATCAGGTGGTTTGTGTGTAATAAAGATGATGATGATGATGCATAGAACATAGAGTATTCTCTGTAAGCCAAAAATTTCTTCGCAGAAGTACTCGAAACCGTTCAAAGATTTATATGTATAAAAATTGCCAAAAGGGTTAGTGCCATTTTAAAAAGGCACTGTCAATCACAGTGCTCTGCACACTTCTGCTTTTGTTTTATCATCAGGTATACAGAAAATGGCTGACAGCTATTGTCTCTGCAGGCAAAGAACTGTCAGTGGTTGACTTTAATGCCTGCCATTAAATTGACAATTGTTTACCATACCAGCTGATTGACCCCTTTTGAGGAAGTAAGGAAAATCCAGGGGAGTGGTGTATTTATACAGTAGTTGAATTCCATTGGGGTACATTAATATTCCATATGAATTCCAGGGGAGGTGAAGACTTAAAAGTGTGTTCTTTGGCAGGGGGTGTTAATATTGTTATTGGACTGGTAGGTTTTGTAAATGATTTTTACAATAATGATGGATCAAGTTGTTGTGGCTTAACTTCAATGAAGAATGCCAACAACATTACAAGTAGAGGACTCAAGACTCCTATTCACAGAACTCACGAAATTGCCTTTGCCCACTCGGGGACCTTCCTCCATCTGTTTACCTGTGAGCTCTTCGTCAAGTAATAATGCATCTTTACATGTGAACTCTAGCCGTATTCCAGTGAGAACAGTACTTAGTACACTTGGCCACTATTTCGTAGGGTGCCATCTTACATCACCATCTTTAATAAGGAGTTTAATAGATCAATGATAGCCTGCAAAACCATCTCCCATCAGCCCCGGGAAAGGGGGAGTAATAGTCTCCCTTAGATAATATAAACGGCTGTAATCACGATAGTCAGTCAGTTTTTCAAAGTTCATTTGGCAATTGTGACTATACGAGAAATAGATTATACCTTTAGCTTTGGATAACATCCCACGATGGTCGTCATCTATTGTCGTGGTAGCTGACAAAGATCTTCATAGCTATAGACTGGACATTATGCACACATGACGTTATGCCAACGTTACGTATATAGTCATTACAATGTATGTGAACACTGTAATACTTGTTTTCTTAGTCTTACAGTGTATTTATTAGTTTTATTCACAGGCTTATATCATACAGTGTAGGTGTTTTCCACCTGTTTATAGTTTCTTCTCAACATTTTGTAAAATTGACCGATTTTGCTTGTACAATTGTACATTTGTTGTTCCAATTCAGATCACCTGACTTTCCCTTGAGTAATGTTTCTTTGTTTTTTTTGTATCCCAAAAGGAAATGGATGAATTTCTCTAATTGGAAAATAAAGCACTGAATCCTCTGCAGAGCTCAGTCGCATGATCTGAATTGGGACAACAAATAATTATACATTTGTCAAGCTGCATCAGTCAATTTACTTAATAATAATAATTACTGCTGTTGGAAGCCACATAAAGAAAGCACATAACAAAAGTAAGATACCCCGAACCCCTATCTCTATTCTTGGTTTGTTTTTGTCAACTTTTTTTTTCTTCCTTCCTTACTAGATGTGTAAAACTAATACTTTTTAGGTGATATAGTTGTTTATCTTTCCTGCTTTCTTGTTTGTATTACAGCATACTGTAACATTAACTTGTAATTTAACTCAAATGTGTACATTTTCATTATAGGACGCCTATAAGCACTGAGGTAAAAGTGTCATTTTTCCATTTACCAAAAAGTCCTTCCAGATCACAATATACTTCAAGTTGGATCCCTTTATTCTTACTATTTTGACATTTAAAAAAAAAATTCATTTAAGAAGTTGAAAATATTATTATAACAAAATAAATATATTGAAATTTACGTATTACTGAGGAAGGCATACATTGTAATTTACGGATTCATTCAAAACAAAACTGTATGTGCTTCCTTAAAATGACCCAGTTTTTGTTAAAAAAGTCTGCATTTTTCATTTTCTTTATTCAAAAGTAGCGAAAATCTAAGGTTGGAACTTGATAACGTTTTCCCCTAAAACTTGATTCGCTAATGATTATTGACATTATGCCCAGGGCTGTCATTAAGCCCGTTTTGATCAGCTGTTACATTAAACTTTTCACTCGTAACACAAACAATATGAAAGTCCAAAGGGCCTGAGAATCTAGGGGGGGGGGGGGGGGGGGGGTTCTGCTCCCCCAGAAAATGTGTTTAATTAGACACTCAAAAATGCACTTTACTGCATTCTGGTTATTTAATAAACAAGAGCCCATCTGGGCTTACACTCGGGCCACATGAGATTGAAGATGAAATACACTTTCATTTTAAATCCTCTTAGTAATAACCAAAGGAAATAATTATTAGCTGAATTTAGCAGTCTTTAGGAGTGGCCGGTAGCGCGGTGACTTTCATTCTCTGCTCCCCTAGTATATAAGCAGAAATTATTGCGGAACTCGAGAACGTAATAATTGAATTTATGTCGTGACATCTTATTGTTATCAGAGCCTAGAGTTTGACAGCTCACAAACCGGTAAAACCAGTAACCGATGATGTAAGACAACACGCATCCGGGTAGTCTTCAGTTGACTACATTGGCACGAGAATCACTAATATCAACCACTTTTAGTTAGGAGATGATCCAGCACTAATGAATGCTTCAATTTTCAAAGGCAAGTAGAACCCACTCATTCATTTATTTCTCATTGGGTTTGCTCATATATATGTCACACTATAGTAACGGGAACTGTTTCACAGTCTTTGTTGCACTCAAATCGTTTCTTAGTATACGTAGCGCGTGTTATGCCTGAGCTGCGGCATATTTCGACCTGTTTCGACTGACACGTTTCGGCTTTTATTCCCAGCCCCGCTTTTATATCCGGGCAGTGTCTATGTTATTCCATCAGCCTTTTATTTATCAGCATGCCCTTGTGTGTAGTATTTCACATGTGCATTGCCAGTTTCAGGCTGTATGATGTTTGTTTAATAGGAGTTGGCGCTGTGCGCCTCCTATATATTGTGACACAGTGTGTCCCTACTATTATTTATACACTTGCTCCGTGATTGTAACCTGGTTTTTATGACATCGACTGTTCAACCCTTATGTTCGCCTATTCTTATAGTTGCGTCCAATCAGTCGTCGTATTTGCCATGGTTTGTAGTTTACTGGAGACTCACAGGTCTGTCTTGGTATATTTTTTCCAAGACCCAAAGAGGTCAAAAGAAATATTCACATCAAAAATAGCACGAAAAGACTGTGGAGCTGTCCTGTTCCTAGCTATCATCCATCTCAATGCGATATACATGTATATATATTATATCGATATGCATTGAGTCGTCAATCCAGTTGATTACATTTGTGATCCAACTCTGCATTTCGACTTTTACTTTCAAGCGTATGTGCTCCCGTCCGAAGTATGGCACACATTTTAATCACTCAAGTTCATGCCGCCTGTCACTCAGTTGTCTGACACAGGCTTTTTAGGAATTCCTTAAATCAGATCCATATAATTTTGTTTATTTTGTTTGTTCCTAAAGGTATACTGGTTTCCTGGCCTTTTATTAACATGCGTCTCCCCTTAAAAACAACGCTGCATTTGACTTGCCGCTTTAATTCTGTCGTAGTTTAGGGGAAGCGGGCCTGAAGCCGTTGAAATCACTTTAAGGTGTTCCCGATAATTGTATTACAACTTGCCTTCTTATCTTACGTATCTGATCATACCACCGGCTAAGAATTCATCGCATTGCGGTATATCCGCTCATTTATACGATCAATTACTATTGTTTCCCGGGTCGTTTACAGGGTACAACTTCTTGGCCGCCTGATTTCTGCTTGTGAAAATGGAATCAATCAGATCCGTCATAATAAATCAGCTCCATTACCTTGTTTAATTTGTTTATTCCAACACGTATACTGTGTTTCCTTTGATGATATATAACATGTTTCACCAAAAATCTTTATGTAAAGGGTCCACCTAAATTCTTTAGGTCAATAGATTAAAATTATTGCAGGAACTTGGCTCAGATAGTTCGTAATCAGGTGTGTTACCCGTAAATAAATGTTTATCAGTTTTCTGCAACCTTTGTGGTATATCTTATCAAACAGTGTCACATTGAATTATGAAATCGTCGCGGCATGGCCGCCTCGTATACTGCCATCCATCACTATTGTTTTCCAGGGCGGTTACAGTGTACAACCCCTTGGCCGCTTGAGTTCTCAAGCTAGGCCCAATGCACTCGCCCTGGGCTAGTGAGACAGTTTATATTTTACCGTTGTCACTACTGTTTTCCAGTGCTTTACGAGTTGCATAACTCGCATTGGGCTAGTGCACGGTGTCATGTTTGTTATTTACTTTATCAGTCACTATTGTTTTCCAGTGCATTAGGGACTCGCATTGGGCTAGTGATCTCACTATTGTTTTCCAGTGCATTAGGGACCCGCATTGGGCTAGTGATCTGATCCGTTGATGTCAGGCAACAGTTTTGATTTCGTACGATGTGTACACTACGGGGTGATAAGTATCAAGTAAAACAACAGTTTGTTTGTCGAACGGGGCTACCCACATTTTGTCATTTTTGCTTCCGAGCCGCTCTACGTATACCACCATAGCACCTTTTGCTATTTTAATTTAATTCAACATTCTTTCTTAAACGCTGGTCCCTTAATTTTCACTTTTATAATCACATATCAACTTAATCTAGGTTATTATAGCGCGGTATTACAATGAAGCCCATGGGAGATCAAATCGGGTAAATTACTCTCTTCGATTATAATTATTTTGCTACCATACAGGTTTCCAATGATTTCAGTGATTTGACCCACACTAAGCCTTTATCTATGTCAGTATGACTCATTCATTGTGGGTCTTGCACCGAAAGCAATAACAGTCAGGCTCAGCACACTTCATCCCTAGCATTTAGCTGATCCGACCCTTCGATGTTACATTTCGCATGTCGTTTTTCTTATCGCAACATTTTCTCCTTTTACTGCTCTTTTGCGGTGCTATTATTCACAAATCTTTAATATGTATATATATATTTGTGGGCATCGAGTAAATTCAGTACAGCGCTAGTCACGAAAACTGAGTAGCGTACTCGAACACCGTAAGTGCTTGATAAAGAGCGTGACTCTTGTTTTACCACCAACATCATCCGGCATGTTTATATACTAGAAGAGGTTGGTCTGTCTACAAATTCCTAAATGAAGGTTATGTTTGTAATTGACCTATTAAACGTAGTATATTAAATGTGTGGCCTTTGTAATGGTTATCATGCAATGTGTGGACAGATCAAATGCCACGCGGGGCAATTACTGTCCATGCATGATTAATATCTGTTAAATTATGTTTCCTCTCTGCGACCGGCTCCTGAAAATGGTCCTGAGATAAGAGGCAGGGTTTGATTGATTTATAAAACATGTTATGCCTTGGTGCTTATTGAAATGGATTCCTATAGTATTCCTACACCTTCATCGGTGTTGTTATATTCACGGGAAGCCATCAATAATTCTCATTGTAGTGAGTGTTATATTTATGCTTCTGTTGCATATGCTCGAGGAACCTCGACAAGTGTCTTAATTGGGCAGGATACGTCCCGTAGAGAGCCTTTGGAATGCAGTCATTTGGTCTGCCATCACGATTGTGGCCTGTACCTGAACCCTGTTGCTGAGATGATCTGACGGGTGAAATGCCGATCTTCCATTACACAAGATTACTTCACTCTATGGAATATGGACAGGCTTCCTTTGAGAGAAATCCGCACAGGCAATCCATAGACTCAGGACACCTTTTTCCAAGATTCTCATCGTTGTGAATACTCGATATCGGAACAATAAATTGTGCATCGTAGCCACTGTCAATCAGCATTTACTGCCCCGCATATTCGATTATACAATGTAACTACTGGCATTTCAAGACTATAACAACAGATCTGGTGTCTTTCCATAAGGAAATTGTATCTTTATTTGCAATTTTCTCTATACAATGAACGAATTAGTAGTATAAAGTACGTATCTCCCTACATATTATCTGCCACAACTCCTACTTCGTTCACTGCATTATGAATATGTCGCTGTCACCGCCGGCACAGTTTTCATTTTAGTAACTTGCTGATTGCCTCTGGTTTCGATGCGTCACATTTGAATTAACTTAGGTTGATGTCGCGTGCCCATACACAGTCGCCCTTAGTTCCTAAGACTGAGACATGCACGTATTCTTATGAGAGTGATTCACGCAGGGGCTGTCACTCATATTTCGTAGAACATCTTTCAAACTTTAGTTCACGGTTTTTCCAAACTATTTGATACGAGTCAGACTCTATGTTTCACCCCAGTGAGACAACTGAAACCACATGTGTTTCGTATTACAGCTGAAACAAGGCAGAGATATCGTAGATATCGCATTTTCTTGCAGTTTCAATTGAGAATTTTATTTTGGTTGTAATCAACGTTCAATTTTCATATCTCATTGTTTCGATTCATCATGATATCTCACATTGCCGTTTACATGGGCGAGTCAATCAGGGGTTGTCGCCCTTATTGTGTTGGCAATATATAACTTTATATCACATTATTATCAGTGGCGGGCGAGTCACTCAGGGGTTGTTGAATTGCACTTACTTTCACTGTAGGCAATCTCGCAATTTATATCATATTATCACCGGTACGGCGAGTCAATCAGGGGTTGTCGCCGGTTGGCAATATAGTCATTTGTATCATATTTTTACCAGTATGGGCGAGTCAATCAGGGGTTGTCGCCTTTACTTTCAATATTGGCATTATAGTCATTTATATCATATTATTACCAGTACGGGCGAGTCAATCAGGGGTTGTCGCCCTTACTTTCAATATCGACATTATAGTCATTTATATCATATTATTACCAGTACGGGCGAGTCAATCAGGGGTTGTCGCCCTTACTTTCAATATCGACATTATAGTCATTTATATCATATTATTACCAGTACGGGCGAGTCAATCAGGAGTTGTCGCCCTTACTTTCAAAGTTGGCATTATAGTCATTTATATCATATTATTACCACTATGGGCGAGTCAATCAGGGGTTGTCGCCCTTATTTTCTTTCAATATTGGCATGATAGTCATTTATATCATATCAGGTAGTCACCATTGCATTGTAATGGGTTCATATTTCTCATAGATTCGACTTACAATAAATAATTATTTTCATGTCCTGTGGAGGGACTGGAGTTATGTCTTGGCTCCTCCCAGATTTCCTATCTTTTTATCCCAAAGGGTTTATGGTAGGTTTTTTCTGGCCTCCCTGACATTCTCCCATAGGTTATTTTCACAATGTCTTCACACATTATTGGCTGCCTTTTTTCTTTTATATTAAGCTTCTTATGTTCATCGATGTTTCACTCTAAGATCAGGCAGAGTGCCAGATTTGTGACTGCCTCTGTCCTGCTATCTCAAGTACATTCAGCGTGCGCGTGTGGTGCGTGGGTTGATTGGTGCGTGGGTTGATTGGTGCGCTGCGGCCTCGGGTGGGGGTGCCACATCTCTGTGGCTGGTGGCGTTTTTGTTCCCCTACCTTCACTGAATACTAATGTAAGATTAATATACAACTAAAATTAAGAACTATATCAGTTTATTTGTTATTAAACCGTCACGCAATTGCTGGCCTGCGCCGTTGCGCAGGCTACGCAGTTGCGTGACCATTTTACTCCAACCGAGTTGTATCCTTTGTATTCAGTGAACCGAGCTTGGCCGCCGCGCATCACGACCATCAGGTTTGAGTAACACAAAATCTAAGGGGGATGTATCGGCATAAATGTAATTTAATAGTTTTATTTTTCCGTATGTTGACCTTTTAATTGAAACACTCTACTTATTCGTTGAACACACTGCATTTGAGCAGGCATATATTCATTTTTTGAACCCGATAATTAACCGTACTACCGTACTTCATGGTCCCTTTCTTTATAGTAGTGGGTTGTCGGTCAGGTGATTGTAAACTCTCGTCATTTAGCACAGAAAATGTATTCTGATGAATAGGGATCGGGTTGTCATGTAAGAAAGATGGCTCTTGCTAATTGAACAAACTGATTCGTTGCTAAAGCTTTAGTAGGTTGGGTAGTCTCGGAACACTGGAGACCTTGGTCTTCTTTTTTCTATTCTTGATTTTTATTTTTTAAGTTTGAAAGTCGGATCTCAGATTTATTATATCCGCTTTCAACTCGCCATTTTCAACTTCTAGGTCAATAATATGTGATGACAGCATCTTGATTTCGGTCTTGTATATATTATCTTGCTGCACTAATTTGTATTCCAAATGACTGAGTTTCGTTTTGATGTGACGAGAGTAAGAATTCATTACGCATACAGTTAGGTCAGCTTCCATGTTACAAATCAAGGACATTAAATCAGCGAGAGAGTTCTTGTTGCGGGCTAACAAATATCCTCGTGAAGAATCTCAAGAATTCCGTCTCTTCCGGTTTGAATTTGACTCATGTGTATGTTGCTTTTGGAGTTTCGAGGATATGTTGATACAAAACTACAGGCTCTTGGGGTTTTTCATTGACTTGTGAACGTGCAGGCTCTGTAACTTGTTTTGTTTTCTTAGTATAACAAAGTGTTGAACATGTTCATGTTCTCAAGCATGTCGCGCGTGACCTCTGTTTCTTCATTCATTAAAGTGCTCTACTTTCATCTGTAATCTGGGAAACTCTATCTTTGCCCATGCCTTGGCACATAACTATTCCTGTTGTTAAGTAGACGTGGATGATTATAAGTAAAATCCTTCGACAGCTTGTACCGTTTCCGCTAGGTCAATATCCTCGCTGGAACGAAATAACTTGATCTCAATACTCTCTGATCCAACTTACGGTAAATTTAAATCTCTGACAGTTTTTAAGAGACTCATAACATTGGTCTTGAAGTGCCTTCACCCAAAATAAGATGTTCTCCTCGGATGTTTTAAATGCAGCACAGCGAGCCGATGGCTTATAGATTCCAATATATATTTCTTTGGCTTCAGGTCATCGTACGTGTCGTATATAAAATCACTGGCCATCTGGGTAAAAAACGCGGTCCTTCGGCTCCGACAACAGCGCCAGTTGAAATATCCTGAGCCTGTTGAAAGGCTTTCGCACGAGTGAAGTTAAATAAAACATTAAACTGGCTTACATTTGAGAGATGAGACTCCAAATTAGTGAGAAAGTTGCTCGCGGGTCCTCCGCCATCTTGCTTTACTGTATTAAATTATGTAAATAAATTAACCTGGCGATTGTTGCGTGACCAGCACAGTGCAATCTGATTGGTGTGAATTTGACCCTTAACGCATGCGCAGAAATTTTGCGACACCCAACAAAAAAAATAACGACTTGCATTTTAAGACTCGGTGCTGCCACAGGCAGCCCGAGTAATAATCACAAACATAACTTCAAAATCTATGGCTGAATCTGCCAGCTGGATGCGACTAGGAGATCGCGAAACTGCATGACTCTTCAGCCTGGGATGATCTTTAATTGTCTCTCTTCTGCTTAATATTTCCTTCATGATGGAAGACTGAGCTTTTGAAAAAAAATTTGTCAGATTGCTTCCTCTTATTCATGTAAAAAAAAAATGTTTGTAAAATGTCTGTTCCACCTCCAATCGATTGACAATCTAGCATTTCAACGTTTGTTTGCCAATGATCCAATAAAGCCTTTCCATTATCCACAGCATGCGACTGTTGTCTGCAAAAGGCCTATTTGATATACATTGTACAAACATTAAAATACATAATTGTCATGTAGAAATCATAATTCCTGTCCTGTGTTATTTTAAAGGGTATGTCATGGTACTGCACCTGTATCGAGTACTCGCTCGTTTAGTGGCTGTTAATTGGATACAAACAGTTAAACTCCCTCCCTCAATGATTGATTGAAAGGATTTTCAATATTTTCCCTGGAGACTGTTTATATACACTGTTGGTTAGTCATTTTTGCATATTTGCTTTCATTTTAGGCATCCCACATGGCTGAGATCGAGGTTTGTTAGTTCATATCAAAATTGGTGGAAATACAAAATAATGTAGCTCTTTCCGGCCCAGAAAAACGAATGTTAAGTCAGCCCCTTTAACAGTTTTGTTTTCACATTTTCACAGAGTTCTTGGGACATTATCGAACCAGCTGCTGAAGGAATTTTCGCAAGCATATTCAAGTTTCCCGTGGAGAACCCAATGAATCCTGCTAAGAAGTGTGTCATCTGGTAATCAGCACCCCCTGAATCCCAAGGATACTGATAGGAGTGTTGCTTAACAGATATTGTATAAATAGAGGGGGGTACATGTATACGCATTAGGTTTTGCAGTGTTTAGCAGAAGTAAGCCGCAAACGTTATAGGATAATTGCCTATTACTCTTTTCAGCTCAAATTTGTTTATTCAGAATTGGATAGGAAAGGAAACTCACTATAGCTTGTGAAGTGACACTGGTTGAGTTGACCCTTTTAAAGTGTCTATAATATGGAAGGAACTTAACTAGATATCTCTTCTACAGGGAGCATGGTTCTGGCTAATGGGGCTATTGAAGGAACTTAATTAGATAATTATCACTTCTGAAAAGGGAACAAGGTTCTGCTTAGGGCTGTGCCTTGCACCAGTGTGCAACAGTTTCAACAATTATACCCATCGTCATGAAATATTTGGGGCAGTAGCGCCTTAAAAATGGGCCGCGTCAGGCAAAAAGGGCCCGGACGACATAATATGTAAATGTCTTTTGAAATTGTACCATGTTTTTTATACTTGTGGTGTAATTGCAATATGCGTTGCGAGCGCCACATTGTGTTACTAACAAGTAGTGTTGATTTCATGAAATTGACAAGTGAAATCGAAGACGAAATTTACGATATTTTTACAGAAGGGTGTGATCACAATTTTAGCAGACGCAAATCATTCCCTATTATCAGACGATTGTTTCAAGGTGTAACATGTACTATTGCTAAAATCATATTATGAGCTACGGGGAGCAGAACGACTACAGAAAATACATTTTTTTGCCAAAAAGTGATCATCTGGTTCATCTTATTTATGTTTTACTCTTTAATGCCAGCAGGTATAAATGAACTTCATATATCAAAATCATCCCTTATGACAGGATTCCTAATTTTTGTGGGCATATTTGTAATCGGGCCCTAATTGCATCTAAATCACGTAAATTTCACCCCTGATGTTTGTCGTCAATTTCATGAAACTGACATTTATTGTTATGAATGAAATGTAGCGCTCCTCGTCAAGATTACAATACAATCTTCAACCAGCTGTTATTAGGAACACCGTTCTTGGAATTATTTAACTTGAATGTCGTCCGGGCCCTTTTTGCCTGACGCGGCCCAAATGGCATGGTTCAACCCACAGTTGTTTGATGCATTTCATGCAAAGAAACCAGGTAGTTGCAAAGATTAAAGAAGGTACTGTACTGTACCAGTACAGATTTTGTGTTTGCTTTTGAATTTAAGTGCGAACGAGAAGGGTGTCTTGAACCGATTTTCATCTCCTTGAGATTCAAAGAAACGAAAACATGTTTCCAAAACAAAATAATGCATTTTTCTCCAAAATCTGGAGTCACTCAATCAATTTCATAGCATGGTTTCCTTAGCCATCTATCCAGTGCCTCTAGATTTGATGCACTATTTCATTTGGGTGGTTTCAGGCATTGTCGATGGGTTAGAAAGGTAAGAACATGGGCCACATTGGGCAAAAAGGGCCCAGACAACTTTCAAGTTAAATCATTCGTACAATGGTGTTCCTAATAACAGATTGGATTTTTTGATTGTATTGACTGTCCACGGAGTGCTACATTTTATTGACAACGAAACTCGGTGAAATTTACATGATTTTGATACAACTGGGCCCGATATATTACAAATTAGGAATCTTGTCATAGGGGATGATTTTGTTGTACGACATTCATCTGTATACCTGCTTGTTTTAAAGAGTAAAACAATAAGACGAACAAGCTGGCCAAACAATGCCTTTTCTGCAGTCATTCTGCACCTCATGATTTTCGCAATTGATAGTACAAGTTATCGTCTGAGGTAAGGCAGTCATTTGCAACTGCAAAAAATATTAATTGTGATCAAACCCATGTAAAATGTTGTCCTCTATTTCACTTGTCAACTAAATTAAACCAACACTACATGTTTAGGTTACTGTATCAGAATGTGGTGCTTGGGATGCCGATCTTTATAATAGCCACATGCATACAAAATGAAAAGCACATTCAAACAATATTTACATTTTATTGTATGGCTTTTTGGCCAACATGGCCAATAATTATTAGCTTATGCTTTCTAATTTTACCATTATTATTGTATCATGATAGCTATATTTATTTTCCCTTTGCTTTTCTTTGATTTCAATTTTTCCTCTGGAGCATCAATAAAGTGATTTTAATATATTGACGTCTTCACTTGTCTCATGCAGTTGTTAAAAGAATTCACCCAGTCACAAACAGATGAGCAGGTAATTTATTTACAGGTATCCTTAAGCCTGCAATGCAGACATATTTTTTCACTCATAAATTCGAAGAAAAAAAGTAACGTCTGCTTACCCTAGTGCTTAATTAGTTTTCAATATGCACACCTCATTGTGTTAGGGACCAATCAGATTTTACCTTCCATATCCTGGAAAGTGACGTAGTTACATTTAAAAGGAATTCAGACAATACATTTGCCATTGACCAATCATAGAGTAGTATAGTCGGAGTCAGTTAAATACCACTTTTTCTTGTACAACAAAACTCAAAAGGTTGTGAATGTTATGGACGCCTTGTTTTCTTGCACAAGGGGCGTCATAAAGTGAATTCAGAAATCCACTTCATAACGCCCCTTGTGCAAGAAAAAAGGCGTCCATAACATTCACAACCTTTTGAGTTTTGTTGCACAAGAAAAAGTTGTATTTAACTGACTCCGACTATACTACTAGGGGTAACTAAGGGTCATTCAAAGTGTCACTAGACATTCTTGTACGTAAAATCCAACTTGATAATCCTATTAGAGATATGATTACATATAGTTATATCGACATCGATTGCTTGTACGTAAAATCCAACTTGATAATCCTATTAGAGATATAATTACATATAGTTATATCGCTGCAACGTCCTTACACATAAAATCCAAATTCGAGTGCCTGTTAAAGCTATCCTAACACATAGTTATATCGAAGGGAGAATGGTGAGACCACGTAGTGAACCACTTCCACGGAGTCTAGCTCGAGAGGCAGGTGCTATTCTAGAGGAGAGAGATGGAATGCTCGAGGGGATGGAGATAGGTCGCCGTACTATCCGATGGCGCTTCTTCCAAGGTGTGGCAGGAGATTTGACCCCTAGGATCATGGAAAAGTTAGTTGCAAAGGTAACCACCAGCTTCTACCTGCGCTACAGCTACACCTATCGCATTCGAAATGTCAATGACGGACGCGTGATTCTATTCTCCAAGACTGTCCCAGGCTCTCCATGGGTGAACATCCTAGAAGATGCAGAAGAGTGGATCAATAGCAAGGAGACAGCTCGATTGAATCCCGACAACATCACTCGACCAAATACCCAATGGGCTTTCGTGCGTTGGATATACGTAGATGTAAAAGTTGTGATCGATCGTCAGCTTTTGTTGGGAACAGGTCCACTGCCCCAATGGCTTCGCCTTAAGAAAGGAATGCTTGCCCTTGATCGATATGGCGACAACCTATGTCTTTGGCGCTGCCTTGCCATGCATGAAGGAGCAAGAGTAGATAGGTGTTGCGTCAAAGCTCGAAAACTTGCCCAGAACTTCTATCGCCTGACAGCACCCACGCAAGATGTTCCTAGAACTTCCTTAGACCAGCTGGAGGAAGTCGAGTTGCACTTTGGAATCGGTATTCGGGTGTATGAACCCACGGAGGATGGAGCTTGGCATCTGACGCGACATGCACCCCACTACAAGCATACGATGACGATTGGGATGTATGAAGAACATGCCTTCTACATCAAGAACATCGACAAGATAGGGAGTGTCTACGTATGCAACGATTGTAAGCAACGGTTCACAAAAGCCTCGAACCTTCACCGCCATGCAGATCGTTGCAGGCGTGGCGAAACGAAGATCGTTTGCCCCGGAAAAGTAATTACAGTACCCCAGTCGGCATACGAAAAAGCCTTCTGGCCAGAGAGCACAGCCAGCAAAGTCGCTCTATGCTGGTTGGAACGCGAAACCAAAAGGATTGGACAACACATTCATCATGCAGCTTGTGGGCATGGTGGAGAGCATTGGATAGAAGGAGCGCCGGTCGACGGCTACGAACCTATTTCGAAAACCATCTTTCAATTTCATGGATGCTATTTCCATGGCTGCCCGAAATGCTTCCCTAGGGAAAGGAGGCTCTATCTCAAGACCTGTGAAAGAACGGCAAAGCTACAAGGAGCTGGTTATACAGTAGTGGAAGCTTGGGGCTGCTCCACAAAGAAGAAGAACAAACCAGTTCCCACACCAACGCAAACTGTCTACCCACACTTCATAGTTTATGATTTCGAAGCCTATCTCGATACAACGAAAGGAAGACAACCAACAGACCACCTGACCATCGAAAACGTCCATGTCCCAATATCAGTATCAATTGCCGACACATACAATCGAAAGTCAACCCACATCTGTCGACGCAATCCAAAAGAACTCATCAAAGCCTTCGTCGAAGAACTCCAGCGAAGAGCGAAAGCGATCCAAGAAGTCATTGCAGAACAGTTCTGCCCCAAGACACCTGAATTCTCTTTTGACACCCTACCAAAGAAACAACAAGCGAAGATCGACGAATGGATCCGCCAAGTTCCAGTAGTGGGATTCAACTCTGGCAGGTACGATCTTAATCTGATCAGGGAGCACTTCGTAGGAATCATTGCCGACACCTGTTCAAAGATCCTGGTAGCAAAGAAAGCCAATTCCACTATGTTCCTATTGACCCCAGATTTCCGTTTCCTTGATGTGATCAACTACCTTGGACCTGGAACTTCTTATGAACGTTGGATCAAGGCATATGGATGCGAATCGCAAAAGAGTTTCTTCCCATATGAGTGGTTCGATTCTCCAGACAAGTTGGATCACATTGGATTACCAGACTATCCAGAGTGGGGTTCGAAGTTGAAAAGAGAACATCTACTATCTATGTCAGAGTTCGAAGACTGTGAGTGCACCTTTCTCGACAAAGGAATGGAAACCTTTGCAGACTGGCTACGATACTACAACGACCTAGATGTAGTTCCATTCCTAGAGGCACTCGAAAAGATGCGAGATTTCTATCACGAGAAAGGAGTAGACATGCTGAAAGACGCAGTGTCCATTCCAGGAGTCTCACTACAGTTCCTACTTCGAGGTAGTGTAGAAAGGGGAGCTGAGATGTACGCTCCAAGTAAGGAAGCCTACCGCATGCTGAAAGACGCTGTCGTGGGAGGTCCAAGCATAGTGTTCACCAGACTCCACGAAGCAGGAGTGACTAAGATTCGTAGTCATCAGGGAGGAACTAAGACTTGTCGTAAGATTCTTGGATACGATGCCAACGCCCTATATCTTTCTACCATGGAATTCGAAATGCCTTGTGGAAAAGAAAAGGTTGTGCACTATGACGATCCAGGTCCAGCCACTGAAGGATTCGTTGAATGTCTACTTGGTGGAACGTGGTTTGGATATGCAGAAGTAGACATCGAGATACCAAAGAAATTGTGGAAGGAATTTGAGGAGATGCCACCCTTCTTCTACAACAAGAAAATCCCCAAAGAAGCAATCCCTCCAGAAATGTTGGCCTACCTCACAAAGACAGGTAGAAAGCTCAGCGAGGAAAAGAAGCTAGTTGGGAGTCTCTCTGGAAAGAAGTTGCTACTCTATGCTCCTCTTCTACTTTGGTATGTAGATCATGGCGCAGTGATCACTGCTGTCTACCGCACGATAGACTACGAACCCAAAGAAATCTTCGGATGGTTCGTGGACCAAGTCACTGAGGCACGTCGTATGGGAGATGAAGATAAAGGTGAGGCTTTGCTGGCAGATGTGTTCAAGCTGCTAGGAAACAGCGCCTATGGAAAGTTGCTCGAAGACTTGGGACGCCAAACAAAGGTCACCTATACAAAAGATGAGAAGGTTGTGGACAAAGCATTGCGAAGTGTTTGGTTCGAAGACCTGGAAGAGATTGGTGATGCATATGAACTCGAGAGCCGAAAGGACCAGATCCAAATCAAACGCCCTTTCCAAGTAGGTATCGCTGTGTACCAGCTCGCAAAGCTGCGTATGCTTGAGTTCTACTATGACTTCATCGACAAGTACATCGATCGCAATGATTTCGAATATATACAGATGGACACAGACAGTGCCTACATTGCCATCTCGGGAAATAGCCTCGATGAGGTTGTAAGACCGGAACTGCGAGAAGATTTCGAAGCCGAAAGGAATGAATGGCTAGCTTGGGACGAATGGAGCAGTCGTACGCCAGGACTCTTCAAACTCGAATTCGAAGGACATCGCGCCATTGCCCTATGCTCGAAAGCCTACTACGTCGATACAGGTGGCAGCAAGAAGTATTCCGCTAAAGGTATGTCTAGACGGCACAACGACATTTCGTGGGAACGATTCAAAGCAGCCCTCCAGGGTAGTATCGACATGGCGGAAAACCGAGGCTTCCGACTATCGCCAGAAGGCATAGCAACCTACGAACAACGGAAGCTTGGGCTATCGGCTTACTACGACAAAAGACGCGTTCTTCCCGATGGAATCCACACCGAGCCAATAGAGTACGCTGTTTAGCGTCTAGGTACAAACAGAATTCCTTTTGGTGGTAGTTCTGTATCCCTAGGAACGACTTGTAGCTCTTCACGAACGAATCCACGTTTGGGTGCATCCTTCTCCTTCGCAAGGTAGTAAAGCACAGGCTGTCCCGAAGATACTACACTTCGCGAAATGGTGTATATCTGCAAACTCCACACAGGATCAGTAGCTCTACGTTTTTCACCTCCTTCCAATTCTCCTGGTGCATAAAGATATCGAACTAGAACGTCGAATGGTAGACGCTCTTCTCTCAATCCAACGGTGCGCGAATACGTAGGAGTCTTCAGATCTACTTGTTGCGCCACTACAGAATTTGAAGGCTCTTTACCAGTCAACCGAGTCACCTCACTGTTCATGGCTTTGATAACCATTGGTAAACGAATTACCCATTCTCTACTACGCTCATCTGATCCTTCCGAAGTAAGCACCATCTCTTGTGCATATTGATATCCAAACAATCTCTCAGCTAGAGTCCTATTTGCTCTTTCAACGAAACTTTGCGCTCTATGATTACCAGCCTCACCTCGTTGAACTTTCGTACCATGTAGTTCTAGCGTTTCAGACATACGTCCCATGAATTCTCTACCAGGATCTACTTGCAAAGTCTTTGGCCATTCTAGTGGACTACGTTTATAGATTCGTTCGAATGCCGCAGAAACTTCACCACTATCTTTAGATGCCAAAGGTTCGGCTTCTTTGTATCGAGAAGCTACGTCGATTACTACCAATGCGTACTTGTATAGCTTCCGTCCACGCCCAGGTCGATCGTGTGGTAGAAATATCAAATCAGCTTGGTGGACTTCATTTGGTTTCGATACAGTCCAATGTGGTCGTGGAATGTGTTTTGGTGGTGGTAGATATATTTGCCACATAGATTGCTTTTCCAACCAACTCCTAGCTACGTCTTCTGATGCTTTCGCTGCTACCGATAGCTTGCCAATTGCAGAGTGACCTTTCCAATAGCCCATAGGACCATAGAAGATATTCGCAAGTTTAGAATCCATCATACATCTATACGTCCCAACCTTCAACAGATAAAAAAAAAAAAGGAAGAATAAAGAAAGTCGTTGCGTGACCCTCTTCATTCTTCCTTTTTTTTTTTAGTAGTAGCTTAGTAGTAGCTTAAGTAGCTTACTAGTAGCTTAGGTAACTTACTAGTAGCTTACTAGTAGCTTAGGGCAACTCACCAGTAGCTTAGGGTAACTTACTAGTAGCTTACTAGTAGCTTAGGGCAACTCACCAGTAGCTTAGGGTAACTTACTAGTAGCTTAGGTAACTTACTAGTAGCTAGTAGTTGTATCTATATCCATTTACTAATAGCGTATCCAACACCTAGCATTCCACCACCAACGTAGAGCAACTCGCCAGTCTTCTGATTGTTTGAGGGTTGGTAGTAGTCAGATAAGCGGGGTTCTTTCATCTCTTTGAGCCGTTTTAGCTCTTTACGTAACTTATCGGATCGCACTAAGGCTTCGTTGGTATCTCTTTGATCGTTGTGTGCTTTGCGTTCAAGGGCTCCCTGCTCTTGTGCATAGTCATATAAGCTTTGACGTTTGATTCTATACGCTTTCATTTCACGTTCTAGTTTTTCGGTGGCCCTATCGTGTCTCTCTCGTTCTGCATCTACATCACCATCCTTTCCAAGCATTCTAGCTAGTATGCCACCACCAGTAAATGCCGTTGCATTCAAGATAGCCCCGAGGAGGGCCATTCCAATTGCTGCCGCCATTACGGTTTAGGTTTAGGCTTTTCTTTCTTTCTCAAGTTGTTTCTCAATATATTCCTTTGCGTATAAGCTACCAACTATCACGGCAGTCCACTTTGCGTAATTCGCTAGGGAAGAAGAAGGATCGCTAAGCATAGATTCTTTGGTAGTCTTTTTTACGATCCACCCAATACCAGCAGCGAGTCCAACGATTTTGACTGCATCGGTTGCCGTCTTCGTCAATTCCTTCTCCATCTAGATATATACTACTATGGTCTCGAGTCTTTAAGTGTTACTCCATGTCTAGTGCCGTTGGCTTTGCCGGAGCTGCAGGTTGTATCGTGCTAACGGTGGCAGCTCGCTTATTGCCATCTACATACTTCTTGTACGCAAAGTACGTGCCAAACAATGTGGCGCCAGTACCGATGACTGCGAGGATAGTCAGGCTTTCGAACCGACCTTTCTCTACGTCGACTTCTTTACATGATTCGCTTTCGCGCATCAACTCTCTCTTTTGAGCTTCTTTAGCGAGTTTGTTGCTTAACGCTAGGGCTTTTCCAGCTGCGACGCGCTTTGGGTTTTTTATCTTAGTTGGTGCAGTCGTCGGAGGATTCGCAGTTATCTGGTCCGCTTCTTCCATCTTGATTCGGTATAGTAGATATATGTGAAGGTTCAACAGTTGTACCAGGAATGACTACGTGACCGGATATGTGGAATAGGACGCTAGCTAGAGCTACAAGGCGACCTGCTTTGAGCGATAGTAGACCAGTCGCAGCACTGATTTCGTTGCGGACTAGAGGGTCTTCTTGTAGGTCCTTGATCAGGGCTTCTTGAGAATCTATTGGTACTAGGTAGGCAACTAGGCGGGTAGCTAGACGTGTCACACCGTCGACTAAGCCTTTCGTTACTTGCTTAGCTAGAACGGCCTGATACCTCCTATGCAACTTGTCTACTTCTTTCTCAGGAAGTCTAGAGATGTCTCCTAGGGAAAAGTTTTTACCTAAGTATTCTTTCGTTACGCCTGTTGCAGCTAAGATCGAAAGTGATTCGCGATTTTCTGACGTAACGTCTAGATCGGTTGGTGGTGGGCCTGTTACGTCCTCACCGAATATCTCGAGTATTTCCTTATCAGTCATAATATGTTATAGATGCTGGGAGCTCTAACACTACCTCGAAAGGATGGCGGAGACAGAAGCACATGCGAGCGAACTTATGGGATCCAAGTATCATTCGTAACTCTTTGCATTCTTGCGAGCCTCCATAATCCTCAAATATCCTTTTGCCATCTACAGCCGATGCTGTATGGAACGCTACTACTATAGCTACGTTCTCACGGAAGGGTTTACATATGCTCGTTAGTTGTTGGGACAGCACCCAAACGGAAATCCCTATATGTCGTGCAGAAAAGGCTAAGTCCACTAGCTTGTCAGTTCGTTTCTTTACGTCCTTCGATGCGGCGCAATCGTCAAGAATCAATAGAGTATTGGTACCTGACCAAAATGTTGCGCAAATACTCAAAGTAGCATCGATGGCATCCTGCGGTGGTGATATGACGAAGAAACGAGGATCTCGATTTGCAAATCCACGATAAGTTTTGTTGTGGGCATACGTAGGACAAATCAGTACTATGTAATCGAACTTACCACGAAATGCTCCACGAAGTTGTTCTACGAGAAATGCAGTCTTCCCACAATTCGTTGGACCGACTATGAGTGCGTTGAACGGTACGTGCTCTACGAGAGAATCCATCAGTATAATATACTTTGCAGAGATCTGTTCAATATCGTGACCTGAGCATCCGCAAGGACATAGATGTGCATTTTCACATTTCCACTTCCCTTTGCAGTTCTATGTATGCGAATGTCGATGTCCTTTCCACTGCCGGTTTGTGCCAAGCCATCACCATGAACGGTGGAATCTTTTGCTGTGCGACAATCGATTAGAATAGAGAATCTATTTTCAAAGAACTTCTTTGGAGTCATAGAAGTATTGGGTGTACCAAACCAGCCTTTTGCAGCCTCCCAGAAATCTAGGGGAAGCATGCCACTTGGAAAGAGTCTGTTGGGAATCCCGTTGACATCTACTTCTACCTTCGAAATATCGGGATTCGAGAATGCTTCACTATCTCGCGTGCCAATGGTAGGTGGATCTATGAATAGTAGAAGTAGTCCAGCAAAGGATCGTCGTGGAACATTAACGTTTTGAGATATCAAAGTATCGGATGTCTTAGCGATATCTACTGTTTTGAAGTGAACAGCGTAGTTGTATAGGAATGCAGCACCTATTTCATATTTGTGAAGTGCACTACTAGCCAGCGTTTCGTTCCTGATTGCTTCGTATTCTAGTTGGATGTTGGTAAGTTGGTACGTACCTATCTTCGTCGTATCCGATCCAATTACAACCTCGTTGGCAGACGCTAGAGTCAACTCGAATGTAATCGTACTTTCTAAGGCATGTGGATATAGAACTCCATGTTGTGTCAGAATGTCAACATCTAATGGAATCCTATACTTGGAACCACATGCAGCTAGGAGCGCGTTGTCTGCAGCAACAGAAGTACTTGCGTCACCAGCTTTCGATCGTAGCTTATTCAAGTTCTCTGATTGAATGCCTTGTTGTATTCTAGACTCTCTCTCCTGCGTAGATAGGTATACATCGGAGTATGTTTGTAGGAGGTCTGGCCTGACAAGGTCTTCTACTGTTTCAGCTCCCATCCTACAGATTCTACGCATGACCAAACAGCGTCCAACGTTCGAAACGACTCTGTTATTCGCATGTCCACCAGATAGTACGATGTCGCCCAATAGCGCTAAGCTGCCAGGTACTAGTACTACATCTTCTGCTAGCTTTGGAACTTCTACGTATAGAGTCTCACCTGGATTGGCAGATGATCGAGTGAACGTTTTCCTATACAAGTCTCGCGGAGCCTTGAGTGCATGAGGCTTTCTTCGTACTTGCGTGGGATCCAACGTTAACGAGATCATGTTGAATATAACTATATATATAATTATGTTTAACATGGCCTCTGAGGGTAGGTATGATGAAAGAACTGATGAAGCTGAAAGAGGAAGAGACTACGACAACGATGATACTGTCAATGAAGAAGCACGGAAATTAGCGTCAGACTCTACGAATGTGGATCCGAGTGAATCATTAAACCTGAAAACTAGACGCGACTTCTCCAAGGAAGGTGCTCGACCAAAGAATCGGGAAACCTCGTTTTCTAAAGAAGATAACGATTACCTTGACGAACTCGTCGCGGAGGATGAGGATAGAATCAAACATCCGAAATTTAGCGATCGCCGCGTAGTCTTCAAAACAGGCACATCGGATGAAATGAAACGAATGCTATTCTATACTGTATGGAAACACTATGCGGATGTAGGGATTCGTGGAGGAGTCCTTGAGATAACTGGAATATGGGATGCCAATAAGGAACTAGGTAGGATCTATCTTCACGTACTTGGAAGTAAAGAGAAGCCCATACCTTTGACCACAGTGAAGGGTGAAAGATATCAAAGTATGGGTAAAGATCTCAAATTTGCCCTAGGTCCTACGGATGCAGAAAGAGCAGAACAAGTCATCCAAGGTCAAGAAAAGGCCGCCGAACATCTCAAAGTAGAAGATAGCATACTTCTAAGCTCAACGTCAACTGAGGATCAGAAGGAAGCGGCTAAGGAAGAGAAAGTACACATCCATGACGAAATAGAATTACTCGAACGTCAAGAAGAAGCCATACTAAAACGTATGTCGCTACGTGAAAGGATCAAATACATTTTCAGAAAGCATGGAATGACCGTTCTTGCAGTAGTAACTTCTATTGGCGCTATCGTTAGTACGATAGTTTCCCTGTTGTCGAAATCCGTACCAAAACCAATAAAGACTGGTATTGATAAAGCAGCAGATGCAGTAAAGAAGGGATTGCAAACGACTGGGGGGTTGTTGAAAGAAATGGGAAAGAAACTTGGACAGATCCTACCTGGAATGATTGGATCGATTGCGAGTTTCATATTTACTATGGCTGGTAAAGCTCTGGGAGTACTAGCACAGAACGTTTGGTTATTCATCGTAGCAATAGTGGTGATCACTATAGAGCAATACAAACGACGTTAACGAAACAACATCCATGCGATTCCAGCTGCGGCAATGGATGTCACTGCGAGATTAATCTCATGTTGTGGGGCAGCCTTTTGTACGGGATCTTGTTTCTTGTGCGTGACAGCCTTTAGTACAGGAACTTGTTTCTTGTGCGTCTCGAGATGCGGCAACGATTTCTTATCTGATGATCCTTCCATAAGAAGAGGTGAGCGTCCTTTGCCTTCTGCATTGATGTCGTTAGTGCCTAGCACCATACCTTTCTTAGCTTTCGGGATTGGATTCTTATAACCATCTTTCTCACTAAGAGAGTACTCTAGATCGCTTGGCAATAATCGTACGCCTATAGCTATCGCTAGATCGAGCCTCTTATGTGTTGCCGTTATAGCAGTAAGATAGTTTTTGTAGCTCACCACTAAATCGTTTTCGAGAATAGCGTCTTCGACTAAGCTCTTAAACTTTTCTTTGACGTTATGGCTACCTATGATGGATTCGTTCAAGTCGGCTTGTGCACCAAGTATGCAATGTCCAAAAGCCTCGACAGATCTATTCAACCTACCCAATCCAGCATCTGTCAAACCCTTTCCGATTAGTGGTGTAAACCAATTGTATTGTTTCCCTTCGTGTTCATCGTTCCTAATGAAAGCTATCAGAGTTCCCTTGTCCTCCTTACCTCCTTCATCTTTAAACAAAGTAGAGTCCTCGGGCCATGTGGTTACTTTGTTGTAACTTCGACCATGGGCAGTTACATATCCGTTTACATAGCCAGTTGGTCCAGGGTATAACAGGAATACATCTCCTAATCCATTATTCCGACCTAATTTGCATCGGAAGTCTGGTGTTCGAGATATACCGAATTCAATGCACAATTTCTCAAGAGCTGCTTTGTTATAGAGGTTATCCATTTGCTTGAAATGAGAGTTACCAGGTAAAGGAACTCCATGAGTACCACCAAGTTCACGTAGAATTCTTCGTATCGTGAAATAAACATGGAATCGTAGGAACCCTTGGACAACTGGTGGATACGTTTTGAAAATGGGGTCAAACAACGATACTCCACATCCGGAAGTTGCACACCACGTTGCGAAATTCAATTGTTGAGGCCAGTACTTGAAATCCGGACCATGTAACCAATGGTAGGACTCATTTGTTGTCGTATGCTTTACGACGGTCTCCTTGAATATATTTGGAACGCCAACTTTGAACTTCTTCTTTGGGGCGACATATATCAATAGATTAGTGAGATCAATATCTTGTGCCAGTTCAGTAGAAGGAACTGCTGTAATAGGATATTTCGCACTCCTATCTAGGGTCAACGTAGATGGGAAACCTTTATGCACATCCCACAACGCATTATCGATACGTCTTTGAGTGACTGCAGGTAACTTCGAGACATCATTACCGTAAACGACATAGCTAGAGTCTCCATCTCGAAACCAAATACTCGTCGAATATTTGCCTGGACCGTTCACTTCCGTAGAGGCATAGAACTTGTGAAGATCTGCATGTGGATATCTTTTCTTGAACTTCGCTAATAGATCTGCATTCAATGTTGCAACCTCTCTACTTTCCACATCTTTTCTATCTATCCGAGCTTGATTCTCTCTCCTAGCTCGATTCTCAGCCTTTGACCGTATATTAGCATTCGGCGTTGGGCCCTCTTCCTCTTCGTCTTTCCCTTCGTAATGGTAACTGAAAAGACCTCCGGACCTCCTCATGTTGAAGCTATACGTATATATAGTTATACCTTCAACATATAATGACGATCCTTACTGTCACCACAACCTTGGCTAACCATACTGTCTACTTCGACGACCCTATTCTTATACAGAACATTTCACTAGTCGAGGTCACTTTCGAGAACAGTTGGTGGAACCTAACAGAGGCGGGCTCTTTCAGGTGGAATGCCGATAGTATTATGTTCCCACACGACGTTGATGTAGGGTCTTACAACTTTAGGAAAGCCAAGAAGGCCTTAAAACCTGCAAGTATTGCTGGTATCGTGGAATTTAAGAGAGATACCAGCCTTAGGGAGGACAATGTTATAATAGTTAAAAAACCAATCAAGTTCAATAAAAGTCTCTACACACTATTAGGTGTCGAAGGTGTAGAAGAAGAGAATAACGAGTTCCTGCTAAAAGTTGGTACTTACCGCATTAAGATCAAAGATATCCACACAGTGTATGTCCGTTGCGACGTGGTGGATTCCGGTTTCTCACTTCTAGAGGGAAAACGATCGAAAGTCTTGGCTAGCATAGAGGTCCGAGGTCTTTGGTTTGGAAGGATAACCTATACTATAACGAATCCCCAAGTCCTACAAGCTATAGGGACAATGCGAAACAGTCTTAGCCTTACGATTCGTGACGAGAAAGGTAACGTGGTAGACTTCCGTGGTCAACCGATACGATACGTGTTGAAGCTTGATTAAGTTATACGTATAACGTACAATGGAAGGCGACTCGATTCAACCGTTTCCCTCAGCACCAAGTATCTATCCACAGATTGCTAGTGACACTGGAAAGAACTTTAGACTGCAAACGATCCGAGACACGCTTTCGGACATAGAAGTTCAAGAAAGGCACTACGAAGGTGTGCGCAAGAAATATGCACGTTCTCAAGGAATAGTTCATGGAATCGCAGTGGCAACTGGAGGTCTATCTGTGATCTTATCTGGATCTGGATTGGGCGCAGCATTGACTGGGGTTGGAATAGTGATTGGTCTACCACTTGGAGTTATTGGTGGGCTATGTGGATTAATTTCAGCATCTACAACCCTTGGAGCTAAGAAGTTAGGAATGAAGGTTTCTAAGCATGAAAGGACAACTATGTTGGCAAAGGCGAAAATCAATACGATTCGCGATCTAGTATCGAAGGCGCTACGTGATGAAAACATATCCGACTCCGAATACAGTCTCATCCTAAACGAAGCGAATAAGTATGAGATCATGAGATCTGAAATTCGTCGCAAGGCTTCCATAGGTGAAAAAAGCACGGATCGGGTTCGAGCCGAACTCAAGCAAGAAGTGCAAAAGGAAATGCGAGAAAAACTTGGAATGTAAGAATCAACGTTTCCTATGAAAGGAACGAACATGGTTCTCACTTTCACTTTGCCAAGTCCTACTGCTAGTTAGCCCATGTCTAGCGTAGATTGGTTCGAAGTGGGAATGGTAAGAAGACAACTCCTTGACAAAACGCTTGACCGCATTTCCAAATATGCCACATCGCTTAACGACATCCTTAAAAGACATAGACGATCCGGAGCGACGTAGCACCTCGTAACTTGCTCCAACGACTTTCGTCTTAAGCATTGATTTGGGGCCTATATTGTTTTCCATTGCCGTAGTAACGACCTCGTGGACTATTTGTTGAACGTCCCTAGGTACTCCTACAAGATCTAGTTGTAGGAAAGTCGTTGCAATGTGAGGAACTAGGCGCTCCGCATCCAAGTCTACATCAATCTTATCGTCGTCACACAGAGAACGTATGAAGACCTCTCCACTATGGATGCCTTCGTTTCTTAGTTGCATGAAGCGAGCGACCTCACCTTTAGATCGGACGAATCCACATTGTATGCATGCCTGGTAGAGTAGAGCAGCTAAAATATTTTTCTTAGCATCGCTACGCTTGAGACAAACTTTCATTACTTGGGTGAATGCGTCGGCTACGATTTCTAACGCGTTCATAGGGAACGATAGATCATAACTTTGTTTGTAAATAGTGTTGTATGCTCGTAGTTCTTGTAGTAGCGTTCGTCGTTTCAGTTCTATGTCATCATCGCTTTGCTTTGGTTTTGCGCGGTCTAGATCACTTTGATACTTAAACCCGTCCGAACCTACTATACGCAGTCGAGTAGTAATAATATCGATCTTCGTTTCTGTACATGGTTCAACCTCGGAAACAAGACCACATGTGGGACACACGAATTCCGTTCCTTGTACTTCCAAGGGACAGAGACAATCAGAACATGTTTCACTGGTGTTAATACGTTCCACTTGTGGTTTGATATTCAGGCTTCTACGAATTCCAGGACCAAACAATCTGACTAGCTCGTCCATGATACAACTATAGATGTCGTACGTTCAATAGAAAAAAAAAAGAAGAATGAAGAGGCCCACACAACGACCTTCTTCATTCTTCCTTTTTTCTTTTTTCGTGGCCATTCCTAAGCGTCATTCTCGTTCCTCAAGGCAGCCAACACCTCGTTGAGCGCATGGTTGAGAGACTCTCCAAGACCTTCCACTGGTTCCAACACTCTTGGTTCTGCGGGCAATGCTACCTCCGGTTCCACCATGTTTGGCTCCTCCTTTCTTGGATCCTCTAGCTTCTTGCTGGACTTCTTAGCGCGTCTTATATAGACACCGGAAGACTTCACCTTGATGGTGAGACGGTCGCATCTTGAGCAAAGCTCGTAATCAGTACGACATCCTTTACCGCACTTCAAGCATGGTACATATGGGGCACAGCCTTTTGAGATTTGGTAGTTGTGCTGGGAACAGAACTTCGTTGTCTTCGAAATCTTCTTTGGACATTTTGAGTCCTTCCCTCTCATCAACCAATCACAAGTTATTGCGGCGTCTACATTTGAGTTCTTCTTCGACATGTTTGATCTGTATGGTGTTAATGCGTACTAAGATGACAACGAATGCTAATGTCGTGGAATAAAGAATATATACTAATACCATTCGGTGGCAATATACAGTATAGTAATCATTCCTTTAACATATACTTCAAGTTTGGATTTCTTAGGTGCGCGAATGTCTAGTGACACTTTGAATGACCCTTAGTTACCCCTAGTAGTATAGTCGGAGTCAGTTAAATACAACTTTTTCTTGTGCAACAAAACTCAAAAGGTTGTGAATGTTATGGACGCCTTTTTTCTTGCACAAGGGGCGTTATGAAGTGGATTTCTGAATTCACTTTATGACGCCCCTTGTGCAAGAAAACAAGGCGTCCATAACATTCACAACCTTTTGAGTTTTGTTGTACAAGAAAAAGTGGTATTTAACTGACTCCGACTATACTACTCATAGGACAGTATTCACTGCAGGCGCGCCAATTCACTAAAATTCTAACAATGGCTTTGATTGGGCAGAAAAATAAAACAAACTAATTGAGCGCTCGGGTAAGCAGGCATTACGTTTTTCTTCTAATTTATGAGAGTCAAAAAATATGTCTGCATAGCAGGCTACAACCAGCCAGGTGCATAGCAAATTGTCGGCATTGTTTCACTAAACTTTCGTTCAGTGCATTTTACAATCTCGCCGGGCGCTTCAATTTCAACATTCCAGAGGACCTACCGGCCTCGTTGACATGCTAGTTACCAGGACTTATACATAGGGTCTATGGTACACTATAATTTATATTGTAGCCCTTATTTCAATATGGCTGCTCTAGTTTGCATAATGCACAAAGAGTAGGATATTGGGTGAAGTGAATGCTGTCTATATTAAAGCAAGCCTTAGTAAATAATATTGAGAACTTGGTAACAATGAAAGACTAATATCCAAGTTATTGACATTTAAATACAGGGAATATCACGAAAATGAGGCTAGTAGGCATAACTGGCTCAACCCATACAAAATCCTGGTCACCCCTAAAATTCAGAGTATTGCTAATCTTTGACATAGTCAACTGTTATTTACTGCTCTGTGGAGGGGATTCAGTATGAAAGCGATGGGTGCTTGGCAGGGATTTGGCAAAGTAGCTCTCAATGTTACGTACAAAATTAGGCGGTGTTTCAAGTTTTGTAGACAATCATTCGACAGTTTATCATAGTTTTGAGGTACTGAATAGAATAGTTCTCTGTGCGTGTATAAACACCGAATCTTAAAGCTATCTGGACCTAAAAGGTACAGGGGCAAGCATTTCCCCCTAAAAGGAGTGCTGAGTTATATCCAAGTATAGAGGAGTCCCCTTGGGTAGAGAAGATGACAAGGAAATAGACAGCGAGCTAATTATTTGGTAAAACAAAGGTGAAGAGAATGATTGTCTAGAAAAACGCGCTGGTACTTGTGCTCTAATGATGTAGCATTACCATTATTTCAGTTGTGTATGGAGCTAGGGGGGACAGTTGACCCACTGCCCAGTCTTGGAAGAGAAATTGACAGTCATCAATAAAAATATCAGAATTCATCATTTTGCATCACTGCCCCCCCCCCCCCCCCTAAAAAAAAGTAATGTAACACCTCGCACAAGGTTTTCCAATTAAAACTGTCTTGTTTAGTCATCATTTTGCCCTTCTCTCCCCCCCCCCCCCCCCCCCCCCCTTCCATTTTCAGGACCTCCCTATGTCCCAGTATTGTTTATATGGCTTTGTTTACAGCCAATCACAATAAAATATTTTCAATAAAAACTCCTAAGCTACACCCCTAACTTATGAAAGGTAAAAAAAACTGTCTTATACATGAAGAAATATGGGTTCCTTGTTTTTCAGGACCTTGAAGTAACAAATAATTAGTAACACATTTTGACAAGTTTCACAATTACCTGGAAAATGCCATTCCACATTTTTTAAAGGAATCCATAATCATAACAGATCACCAAACTCTTGTCTTATCTTACCAACAACTGCTGTAATAATCCATTTCTGTTTATTGTAAAACAACAAATTGATACAGAAGTAAATGTACAACAACATTTATTGCTCTTTTTATACAAATATACATTTGTTCAATTAGGCCATCCCAATAAAATGTTTTGTTTACAATCTCCCTTTGGCTCATGATTAAACACAAAAGCCATTAGGAGTTCAATCGTTGAGTTGGTCTTAAACCTTGCATTTTTACGGGAGCTTTAAAAAAATTTAGTCTGTTGGGTGGTATATGTTCAGGGTTCTCGCACAACATGCAAGAAAAGAAACCCTGACATTACACTGACCAAGAAGCATTTTTCACTGCCCTCCAGTGCACGCTAGTATTTGGTACAAATATTCAATCACTATTTAGCAACATTGAACAATGTTGACAGTGGAACCCCAATGTTATTGGTATGACCTTACATTATTATTGACAGGATCATTTAGATAATTAAGTAATGATCCGGATAAGAACGGCAAGGAATGTAATCTTAATTTGTATTCTTCTTTCTCGTAATTTCATTGGTTGAAACTGATCAACTCAATATAAACCCATCGAAAAAAATACATTTTCGTTTGATAATTTTTGAGGTTTGAAGGAATACCTGAAATAACCATATCATATTATCCTATAAAACAAATTTACAGGAAGATTTATCACTAAAACAAAGTAACTAACCAGATGATAGACTGCAAATTTTCTTTTCGGAAAACAAACGTTTTCAGCAGTGGATGCGTCTGCAGACTAATGCATTCAAAATCTTAAATTCTTATTGCCTGATAGAGAGGGCATGTAATTTTCAGCATTTTGATTGGCCTTGATCTAGCCATGACTGAATACCACTGTATTTCATAGAAAAATCATTAAATACTGCCCTGTATTTTATAGTAAAGCTGAGCTCTGATTTGCTGAAATATGAGATTTATAGGATAATACTCTATACATACATAAAGAACTGAGTCACAGTAGACAAAACCAATAATATTCCTCAAATAACGAGATTCAAGTGTAATAATAATGCACCTATCAATGTTAAGCCCAAGAAAGAGGGGGAGGGCAAGGGGTGGGGATTTGACAGGCAGGGTTCCGAGGGTGGGGATTTTAACACAAGCTGCCTGCCGCAAGGTGGGGTTATTTATAGGAAACAATAAGATATCTAGAGTAGATATTTTTGACTGAACGTGTCATCCCGAGGATAGGGAATTTGACATTTTATGGGAGAAAATGTCGAATCCCTTGCGCCCCATCCCCTCGGGCTTAACATTGATAGGTGCATAACGAAATAGAGAGATTTCATTGATAAAACTTTTAATTGATAAAAAATTAACAAAACATCAGGAAATAGCATAATAAACGAGGTTTATCACCTGCTGGAAAATACATTTTAAAGAACATACAAAAACTACATTAGTTCAAATACCCCATCAACTGACACTAAACTGCACTACACACCACTCTATATACAGGAAGACATTCAACAACATACAAGATAAGTTATACACTAACAGCATGTTTCAATATCCTGATGAACATGACAACAATGGAGAATTGGTTCGCCAGAAAGACAGTGTATGGAATAAGCCATTTACTGGTCTGAGAAGAATTCTCAATCAAATGAATAAAGGTTTAAAGTTAAGGCTCTGAATTTAAGATATGTGCAGCAAAGAAACAATCCAAAGAATTTAATGTGTTTACCACCGAAAACTACAAATCAAACGAACCACTTTACAAATAGCATTGCTTATCTGTTCAGACACTGAAATAGTTCTGTGAATAAAACTTAGCTGACATTAATTTGACAAAGAAACTACAACTAAATAAATTTTGTATTTATATCTCTCATAAACTGAACGGTTTTAGTAAAGTCAAGGTTAATTAGTTCTAAAAGAACTCTTGACAATTTAACATAAATAGTTTACAGGGAAAACATTAAACCGATAATCAGTAATGAAGTTTACAAATAGTAAGCTCCCATTTAGTTTTACACGGCAAAAAAACTTGGTGGTTTAAGAAAATAATGAAAAATGCATCAATATAACCTGTTGTCTATTATAAAAGAATAAGAAGAAAAAGTTATAAAAAGGAAGGAAGAAAAGATTTCAAATTAAACATTGTACAGAAAACAATAAAAAATACCGCGCGAGTTTTATCGGAGAAAAAAATATAACTCGTAAAATTGCGAAAAAAAAGACTAGTTTGATAAATGTTTCAGTAAAATAATGAAAAATGCACCAATAATAAAACCTGTTGTCTATTATAAAAGAATAAGAACGAAAAGTTATTAAAAGGAAGGAATAAAATATTTCAAACTAAACATTGTACAGAAAACAATAAAAAATAACGCGCGAGTTTTATCGGAGAAAAAATCTAACTCGTAAAAATGCGAAAAAAGAATAGTTGTGATAACTAGGAAGAGTTGTAGATGTTGTACTTACGTGTTGCAGGTTGTAGATATTGTGTGTTGATAGAGTAGAGTGGATTCAGTTCTACACTAACGCCATACATGAACACGATGGTTGTTGAGTTCTATCACCATCACAGTACGGCCATCAGGGAGAACTGTCAGGTCTACTGGACGCCTCATCTCACCAAGATTAGAACCTGCTCTACCAAATGTACTCACACATTCACCTTCCTGTGTTACCACCTGAACACCAGCATTACCCCAGTCACAGACCAGTAGATAACTGTGTCCATACACTGTAAGGCCAAGGGGATAATCAAACTGACCATTACCTTGTCCAGGTGAACCGAACTGACGAACGAATTGTCCATTATCATCGGCAAACACACGAATACAATGTTCATCACGATACGATACAAAATATGTACCGTTAGTGTACGTTATATATAATGGGGCTGTATATTGGTTACCAAACTCTCTAATAAACACTCCATCTCTAGTAAACATCTTTACCCCTCGCTTATCTCCCTGACTACACACCACAACATTACCCTGGTTACAAACACATACTCCACAAGGACTCTTAACTCTCCCCTCACCAATACTACGAATAAACACTCCATCTACTGAAAACACTTGAACCCTGTTATTACCCGTGTCACTAACAATAATATTATTATTGTATTTATCTATTGTGACTCCGTGAGGTGAGTTCATTTGTCCTTTTTCGCTTCCCTCACCACCAAGTTCGCGTTGATATTCTCCACTGCTATTAAATACTTGAACTCGGTGGTTACCGGTGTCCGCTATGACAACACACTGCTGTTCATTTACTGTTATGCCACATGGAAAATTAAACTGTCCTCTTCCTTTACCATTAGAACCAAATGTTTTAACAGGTTTCAATTCACTGATAATATTTACAATTCTCTCATCAATGTCGTGTCCTTCAAATGTTGTTGTAATTCTGTACTGTCCTTCCTTCACTGTTTTTTGGTGCAAAATGTTATTGCCGTTTTCCTTTTCATTATAAACAGTCTTTACGTCTATTTGCCGTCCTTCATTATCCTCCATTTTAACACGTAGTGATTCCTCAGGACAAAAGCACAATTCTCCCGTTCTGTTCCTTGTTAATATTCTTAGTTGTATTCCATGAGAAACATTTTCTACTTGAACTGTGCTGCGACGAGGGTCGACTGTGAAGAGAAAACACAACACAAACCGTTAGTTGAGAAATAAAGACAGAATTAAACTGAAATGAAGTTTATATTACACACACTTAATATATATTACATCAAGAGTTCTTATTAATTAGGCTAAGGTAGTATTTCTACACACAACCTAGTATTTTTACAGTTCTCAACCGAGTTTTCAAGATGAAGATTCTTTTCAAAACGGCAGACAAACTGATTCAGGCTGACATTTGCTAGAACACCGAAATAATTATGATTACAATACGAGTAGGAGAGATTTTTCAGTTGATATATCGCTCTCAGCAGTAGAGAATGATTAGAAAAATAACCGAAGCAGTTTACAGAGAAAATTAAAGGAGTTCTAACAAAAACAGTAAAAGCAACTTCAATAAAAAAGGCTTACCCGCGGCCTGTAAAGTATAAACCTGCACATTGTCTGTTTGTCGTATTCCTTGTTTGATAATCTGTTTTCACCCAATAAACTGAATGAAGAAACTATTCTATCTTCATGACGAACACTTCCTGTTAATTTTGTGGACCTACCGACGTCCTTTTCAAGAGATTTTGTTCTTTCTAAACACAGAATCAGGTTCTGTGAAGAACTCCAACATTTTCTTTTCGTTTCTTTGGTGAAGTTGAGCTTAAGTAAGAAAAGTGAACCAATCACAACACAGGAAAGTGCACCAATCACAACGCAGGAAAGTGAACCAATCACAACACAGGAAAGTGCACCAATCACAACCCAGGAACATCCTCGGACGCGTGAGGAAACGTGCTTTACGTGTTGCAGTTAAAGGGTATCTTACATCTGTAATCTGATTGGTGGACTTCGATCCGGTTTTTGCTTGATAATTGAAAATGACCTCAACTTTTCAATCATTACATTATAATTTTTTTTTTGTGGTTTGAATATATTATACATAGACGGGATAACAAAAATATATATTTTGTAAAAAGAATTGCTTATCGTATAAGATAGAAACTATCGACATTTTCAAGTTACTTTTGATTAGTAAAACAACAACTCGATCCGAATCACCCTAAAAGCGAGTTCACCATGGCGATTTATTTTTCTGCGATTTCTATATTGTAGCGTTGATTTGAGCCAGGTGGCGAATCACCGGGAACAAGATTTTCGAAACAGCAGTGATTCCCCGATGACTTGAACGAAGTTTTCGGTTAAAAAGCTGCTCGGGAGAGTTATAAGTTATCCTAAAACTTTCAGATTCGAAAAAGACGTCCCTAGAAAATAGTTTTCCGAAAGACTGGCTAGAAAATTTGTTTTCAATTCCTGAAAATTATAGAAGAAAAGGGAGACTAAAAGGTTTCCCCTAAAATATTCGTACGTTTTCGTCTGATCAATAGAGACAGAACGATCCGGAAAAAACATTGGTTGGAATGAAAATAATTTGTTTTTATCACAAATCATTTAGTGAAGCGGCCACTTGAAGTTTTCCAGAACACATTTTCATTCTCTAAGAAATTCTGACATCTAAAATCCGAAAGAATAAACCTTTAGCAAATGGAGGTCACCTAAAAGAATTGCCTAAAGGAAAAAAGAACACCTTAAAACATTCGTACCTCCACAAAACTTTGCAACATGAAGTTATTTGGGCTAGAAAATTCTTGTTTATGTTCTAGACTACTAACAAATTCGTAGGCCGGGAATATTTTGCCATAGTATTTTCGGTTGACGCGATTAGATTTTTAGAATACGTCAAAAGACATAGTAGGCGCCTTAAAATGGCTAGATGAGCTGCATACAACTGGTTTCAAACGAATTTCAAAAAGTTCTCGTTGGGTGCCCTTGCTCAGTGAGTGTCTCGAGAATAATATATGTTTTTTAATATATAAATGTCTTCTGCTTGATATCACCTGATGCGAATAATTGCATACACTCTGAAGAAGGGAAACTGGGTGGTAATGTGTTGTCTTCATGATACCGTGGATGACAACTCATCAAAGTGAGGATGATTTAGTTGCTGGTGAATTGTACAGTTCAACTGATGAAGTCAACTGAATTATAAATCATTCAATCACTAGACAAAATATCGAATCTGCTGAAAGTTTTCGACAGAAGTAATTAAATTCGACATGGTTTGTGGTTATGAAAACTACTGAGGGGAACAAGGGGTTCCCCGTAGACATGTTTTGAAAATTAGTAATAAAAACACAGTTTTCTGTTAATTCTGCGACAACAGCTTATTTCGAGATGTGAAAACAATCAGATAATATTTAAATTTTCTAAATCAAATCCGGGTTCACCCGCCAGTATCTTGTTGGCGTATTAAATAACTGTCCAAACGGTATACTAGGGTTGCGTGACGATCCTAAGTACGGCTGCGATAAAGATTACATACTGCGGTATAGATGTACAACTGTAGCTTGATTGCCGATATATGGAAAATGAAATAGGGGCGTTATTGGAATACTGAGGCGGTTAGATGTGGAAAAGGAAAACCAAGTATTAAATGGGGCGCTCATTTGATACAGGGCGCTAAATCCACTCGTTACGATATAACAGTTTAAGGAGCTGTATTTATAGAAACGTTAGCAAGTATACTCGTTACAAAACTAAAAGGTGTGTTCAAAACACGAATGCCCGAAATACCCGATTTTCGTATAATATTGCGTGCTACCGAATCGCTCTCTTGATTTACGTGTCCCTTGTATAAATTTGTACTACACGTTTAGGTTGATTTACAACAGTCGAGGACAATAAATAGTTCAGTGAAAAACAAGCTTGTACAACATTCTGTCAATACAGTCAGTCAGCAGACTCAGCACTAACTGGGTTTCATGAAACAAATCAATTGTTGCCAACAGCCAAACAGGCCAACAACCAAACAGGCCAACAATTCGAACAGCCCAACAGGCAGTTGCCTCGGTAAAAGGAAAAGGTATGTTATTAAATTCTAACTTTTTATTGAGCGATTATTTCTTGACGTTTTAATTAATAGTGCCTCGGTAATAATTTTGGTCTGGCTACGGGCCTCAACAGGAGAACGGCACAACAGGCGAACGGCCCAACGGGCGAACGGCCGGTAAACTTGTTAGTTCAAAAGCACAAAAGTATGTAGAATATAGACAAAAGAGAAATGTCGGAAAGACAACAAAATGATACAGCAATGAAGCTTGCGTGGATGAATGTAAAAGTTCCCTATGTTTTCGTTTTTATTCCGTGCCCTTAAAATGATTCAATGCTCTTGAAATTTACAGGGACGGGGGAGTACATGTTGAATTTCAGGTGAAAATATTAAAATAAACGCTCTCATACAATTTTTTTAAACTTTGCAGTCTTGAAGGCCTACAGTTATACTACAAGGGACCCTAGGTCGTTTTAAAAGTTTAGGTCTAGATTTCGAGAAAATTGAAGATATGTAAAATACATGACATCAATGCTGTGTTGCTATGGTAACACCGATGTCAAACAAGCCTACATTTTGGGAAAGTTTATTCTATTTCTAGTAAATGGGTGAAGTGGCTAGCCCAACCGAGCTATAACAGGAGTATCAGCCGTTCAAAGTGGGTGGATCCCTGGAAAATCCAGGCGAGCCAGAATTCCGGGGGGGGGGGGGGGGGGGGGTGGGGACTCCCATATAAAAGGGGTAGGGATGCTCGTCGGACATTTTCGATTTGGCCCCTAAGAGGTACTAAAATGGGCGTGGCTCAAGCTTATTTTGACCCCTAAAAGATAATAAAAATGTAAATTGATAACAGCTTTTTTGTTCAATTGACACCCGACCCCTAAAAGGTACCGCTTTACATAGAAATGTCTGTGTTTGACGGTGGATACCCTAAGTGGTACCAAACTCCTGATTTTGACCCCTAAAAGGTACGACGAGCATCCATGTACTCCTCACATAAGGAGGGAGACCCTCCCCCCCCCCCGGGCCAGAATTAGATGACGTAAGATCCAGAATCGACCCAGGCTTTTTCTTACGCGGTCATGGGTCAGGAAAGGTCAAATTTTCACCATTTCAAACAAGCCTAGAACATAAAGTATTCTTTGTAAACCAAAAATTTCTTCGCAGAAGTACTCAAAACCTTCAGTTCAAAGATTCGTAGCTATAAACATCGCAAAACGGGTTAGGTGCACTTTAAATTAGGTTACGTACTTCTCTGTTAGTGGGAACCGGGCATCACTGCGTTAGAGCTTCAGCTCTCATGCATGTTGAAGCAGTTATAAATGAATTTTGCTGAAAGACTAGAAATTCTACTGTTAGGGTTCATGATTGTGCATAATAGGCTATTTCAAGGGCTCTTGGCTATTTTCAGATCGGTGTGCCGCATTTATATTAAATTTATTCTTGAGTGAAGCATAGAATTCCTTCCTTAGGTTTTCATATTTCTTGCACTTCAAGACAAAGTGGGTTTCATCTTCAATCTCCGAGAGGCAGAAATGGCATCATCTTTCCTCGATTGGTTTGTATGGTCTTGCATACCTTCCTTTTTCAATCTCTAGTTTGCATGTGGTTGCTTATTCTTAGCTTTGTTAGTGCTATTCTGTGCTTCACATTGTATACTTCCTTTAAGTAATTTTCGAATTCGTAAGATATCTTGAATATTCTGTATGTTCTTAACTTATTTCGCTGATTTGAATTACTTCTCGAGTCATTATGGATCTCGCTGTACCAGTTTTGGTATTCAACGTCTCGTAGCCTTTGTTTTACGGTTTGCTAACGAGTGCTGTTTAATTGCTTATATTATTCTGGTCTAGCCACAGATTGCCAAAGCCGAGGTGACATTATGCTTCTTATCTTTTGGCACCAGACCATGGGCTTGAGTTAGAGTCTGGAGTCACCGTAGGCCTCGGTTGCATGTCAATTTTGTATTATCCACATTTTCCAGTTTTAGCCAATATTTAATGCTTTGGAATATCGCTTCGCCTTTAAGTGGGAGTCTGCCTAGTTCAGCACGACAAGCATTATTCGTAGCATTCCTATTTACTCCAGGGAGCCATTTGCAAAACTTAACTTGAACTGACTCTATTGGATCTCTCAGGACAACAGCACGGTTAGGGATGGACCATATTTTTAGGGGGGGGGGGGGGGGTTTGGTGAATATTTTCTGGATCGAATTTTTTTGTATGACTGAAAGTTCTGCACGAATTTTTTTTCACACCGAAAAAAATTGACAAACCCCCACCCCTCAAAAATATAATGGTCTACCCCTTACCGTACGGCATGCCGTGACGTTGAAATGGTTTCCCATTGTTTTTGTCCTGCTGATCCAATCAAATCACAGACTAACAGAACAGCACGGTTACGGACAAGCCGTAGTTTGTCCCACTCGTACGAAATCTGCTCTATAATGTTTGTATTGCTTCCAACTCTTAGTTACTGAACTATCTCATATTATGCTCATTATTAATTATTAGCTATTTACCATCGCGTTCACGCCATGTAAAGTATATTTGGTGAAAACCCAAAACCCAATAGATTGTGTATGGGTCAACTGAACCCTAAATCAATCCGACGACTATACAAACTTGTATTCAAGAGAAATACGTTCTGCTATTTTATTTCTTTGTGGTGCCCGTCTGAAAAGAAAAAATACGTTTTGAAGGTCGAAAAAATAGCCGATTCTCTCCTGATCAGTAGCTAGTTTGTGTGGCGGCTCAATTCAGTGCTTTTTTCCCTGTATCGTACGTCATGCATACCAAGAAAAAACAACCACACCTTCAGCACAAAGAAAGCACAATAGTGCGCAATTTTGAGTCGTTAGTCTATCTATTCAAAGCCGAGAACAACATGACAAAACTAATTTATTCTCCTTATCGTACGGCGGCGCCGTTGGGAGGAAGATTTGCAAATTTTCTTTCCTTTGACGCAAAATACAGTAAAAAAATTGTTTTGGTATGAGTCTTTTCATGTTTAGAGCTATTCATTGAGCTAAAGTTGCTTTTAGGCTTCAGTTCTCCTTTAAAAGCTTGGAAGGACAGACAAGGGTTAAAAGGGCCCCTAACGTTGTCAAAACATTGAAAAAATATCACAAACTTGCCCCCCAATCAAAATTTCCATACAAATTAAACGTCTGTAAAATATTCATAAATTTTCCGAGTTTATGGACCTATAACTTTTCTCCTCTTGAAGATGTATCTCTCAAATTTGGGATTTTGACTAACTTAGAGATGCATGCAGGCGGCTCTTTTCAGCAGTATCGACGGTTTTGCTGTTACAGCTATTTCAGTTAATGTTGTCTGGGAGATAGGAAATAGGACATTAGGGAATATGACATTAGGGAATAGCGTATTAGGGAATAGGGCATTAGGGTATTTTAAGTTAAAAAACTTAATGAATTATGGTTACGAGTTATACGACCTGGAAGACTTAGCTTACGGTTTATTTATCCATTTTTAGTCTGAACAGCCGTCTGACATTTTAAAAATGCAATATTCCGATCCCCAATGTCATATTCCCCAATACCCTTCCCCAATACCCTTCCCCAATACCCTATTCCCTATTCCCTATTCCCTATCTCCCAGACAACATTAATTGAAATAGCTGTATATCAAAAGTTCAAAGAAACCGTGGACGCGTCTATAATTTGCGCGAGCCCGTACAGCAAAATAAATTTGTACTCTTTGTAAAAGACACGAGTTAGAGTAAAACAATGCAAATGTTCACGAGAAATCCGTCATCACAACTTACCATTTAATAATCTACATAAAAATACAAATGATCCTTGCTTTCGTTTATGGCACGGTCAAGCGTTCATAAGAAAAATTGAAGCAGTTTTGAGTGTGCGCTCTTTGTTGGAAAGTGCTATTATGTGGCGGGTAGCAGCGCACGAACAAAAACTGGAACTACATCGAAGCAATTTTCAGCAGTGTTAACCCATTTTAACCTTACTTTATTAAATATGAGGCGGAAATATTAAATAAATAGAAAATATTAAGAAATTACGAGGATATTCAAATATTGATATATGTTAATATCGGTAGAGAGTTGTAAAGTAATGAAGAAAATAATTTAATTTAACATCGTTGGATATTTTACTACAAAAACAAGAACAAGGTAAAACGATTAGTTACCTGCACAGCTTGAAATCACCAACTTGCCAACATTTAGAGCTTCATGAACGTTGTCACTCGTCTTGTAATACACCGATGGACTTTCTCGTAGTTGTGGCTTTTGATTCTGATGTGTGACCAGCAGTTCTTGTGCACGTTGAGCGGTAGTCGATTGGGTTTGCAAAACCTCGGTTTTCAGGTTTCTATTAACTATACCATCTACGTGGTCCACATAACTTGTCAGTTGGCCGATTTTCAGCTCCAAATCTTCTTGCAGGACATTTTGTGAAGTTACTTGTTTGTTCTCTACTAAGTCTATCTTTGCCATCACTTCAGCTTCGTGTTCTCTTAACCTACGAATTGCGGTTTCGACGCTCTCGTGCACTTTGCGTCGAGCTAAGTCTAATTCTTTTCGTGTATCTGCTAACTCGTTTTGTGAACTGTTCAGTAGAGCATGACAAGATGTAACAGCTTTCTTTACCCGCTCAGATTGTTCCATCATAGCTGCTTTCGCTTCTTCCGCTGCCTTTTCGATACTGGTGTAATCGTGTTCCTTGTGCATGTCTTTCAGGCTCACACACTTTTGACACACACACTTGCGGCATGTTTCTGATTTACAAAAGTATTCCAGTTCTTTGCGTTCGTGGTTTTCTTCCTTACAGTACATGGGTCGTTGTAAGAAATCTTGAACATCAACGGACTGGAATTCACGTAGCAAAACAATTCGATGATCACGACAGACTTTGATTTGTCTGTGTATTTCGACGCATTGTGCGCATAGAAGGTCACTGCAATTGGAACAAAACGCAGTAACGACGCTTGCTTTCTCGCAGCTGCCACACACTGTTTTTCGACTTTCTTGACTGGAAACCGTTGCAGTAAAGGCTGTAAAGAGCTCTAGCATGCCATCCAAGTAAAAGGACGAGCGAAGATGTGATATTCCATTCGGTAGCTCTATTATTGAGCGGCACTGCGGACATTGGAAGGGCTGGTGGTTTTCTTGGCACGATCTCCACCAGCTTGTTATACAATTTTCACAGAAACTGTGTAAACACGGTAGAGTTTTAGGCGTCGTAACTATCTCTACGCATATTGCGCACTCTAACTTTTCCGAAAATTCTCTAATGAGGTTTTTAAACTCCATCTTTTCTTTGCTTGGTTCGATGTCAGCGTCTTCCCCAGAACTGTGGCACAACGACGATATGCACTCTGTTATACCTTGTGAACAACACGTGATATAGGCGTGTGGATCTCTAGTTACCATGGACAACATGGATTAGAAAGTTGCTGTCAGGAGGGGTAAATTAATTAACAGCTCTTTTGAAAGAACCATTAGTATTAATAGATTAGTTAGGTTGTGACTTTCGAAGTTAAAGCAAAGATGGTGATTTAGATTACAAGAATTGGCTTGAACGTTTCGCTTAAATATCCGTAGACCTGATTGTGGTACTGATGTCTTACTGAACATTTGCTATACTTTGGCTACAATAACTGTACTAAATCAACACTGAATCCGCTTATAAGACCCAAATGAGAATCACATCTTTCAGTGTGTCACGCTTTTCGAGCGATCTAAGAAAGGTCTGGGACTCCAAGAAAGCTTTCTGATGGTGTTTGAAACAACTTAATTTCTGACGTATTAAGTAAATTGCTCATAGTTAAAACTTGTTATGAAGAGAAGAGAGACTATTCATGTATGTGCGTCAGTCCCCCGGAAAACATAACACAGAGAATATGCAAATGTTACAAATCAACTTCCTGGGTTTCTCAGAATACAGACAAAGGAAAATAACTTGACAGCAGGAAGTGGCACGTGGGATTCCTTTGAAGTGTTGTGGAATATTTGTTAGAATTAGAATAAGACATAAATAGCACACTGAAGCGAAGGTTTTTGAAACATTTTATTAGAGGTAAGAGCATTACAGCGATAATAAGTGAAATGTCCATACATTCTTTGTAATCGCTTGTAAGCTTGGGCTACCTGTGATTTGAGTCAATTTTGCAGCAGTTTCACAACATGAGAACTTTGTTGCAAAACAAACTCAGTTATATTTAGTACAACTATATATGAAGGCTAAAGAAATCGGTTTGCTCAAAGGAAGAACTACCATTGTCGCAATTCTTAAATGATCACGAGTCGCCGGAAACGAGACATTCAATCAATCAATCAAGTTTATTAGCATTCCCATGTGTACATAAATGGTATTGCCAAGAAAGAAGAACGAAATACAATATTGGAATAAGATCGGATCAATTATACAACGTCAGTTCCCTGGATCATGGAAAACATAACAGATCAACTTCCTGGGTTTCTCAGAATTCAGACAAAGGAAAAATAACTTGACAGCAGGAAGTGGTACGTGGGATTCTTTTGAAGGGTTGGGGAATATTTGTTAGAATTAGAATAAGACATAAATAGCACACTGAAGCGAAGGTTTTTGAAACATTTTATTAGAGGTAAGAGCATTACAGCGATAATAAGTGAAATGTCCATACATTCTTTGTAATCGCTTGTAAGCTTGGGCTACCTGTGATTTGAGTCAAGTTTGTCCTGACTATTTTGCAGCAGTTTCACAACATGAGAACTTTGTTGCAAAACAAACTCAGTTATATTTAGTACAACTATATATGAAGGCTAAAGAAATCGGTTTGCTCAAAGGAAGAACTACCATTGTCGCAATTCTTAAATGATCACGAGTCGCCGGAAACGAGACATTCAATCAATCAATCAAGTTTATTAGCATTCCCATGTGTACATAAATGGTATTGCCAAGAAAGAAGAACGAAATACAATATTGGAATAAGATCGGATCAATTATACAACGTCAGTTCCCTGGATCATGGAAAACAAACAGATCAACTTCCTGGGTTTCTCAGAATTCAGACAAAGGAAAAATAACTTGACAGCAGGAAGTGGTACGTGGGATTCTTTTGAAGGGTTGGTGAATATTTGTTAGTAGAATAAGACATACTCCAATTAACAGTTCATCTGCCTCGGACTCTGCCTCTATTAATTCTAATCGGACCTGTCTGAGAACTGAAATACGATTTGAACTTTGCTCTTTGTTCTGTTGCTCAGCAAAGTTTGTCCTGAATATTTTGCAGCAGTTTCCACAACATGAGAACTTTGTTGCAAGGAAGCGAGGGAAAGAAGAAAGCAGCGGAAACTACCCTAGAAGAGCTCGCTCAGAGGTATGAATAACCACATGCAACTGAAACATTGTAGGGTGAAGTCGTGTATTTATTTGTCCAACGTACATGTTTTGGAAGGTTTATAATATGAACTATTCAAGCGACGTTTGCGTATAAATACACAAATTACGAGATTGGGCTACCTGTGCAGCAATTAAATGGCACGTGGGATTCTTTTGAAGGGTTGGTGAATATTTGTATCCTATTTGCATCATTCCCCTTATTCTCGTGCAATAAGAATGGACAGTGTCGCACGCGCGAGTTCAGGGAACTCCATAACTCACTATATAACGACCAGACGCTCTTAGCAACCAATGTTTGACTCTCTGCATTCCCATCAATTAAACGCAGCTTGAGTTATCTCTAATCCCTTTAACCATGACAGCCTTCGACGGCCACTAACTAAGTTGAAATCAATCTTATTTTGGTAAACTTGCCGGAGTCGCTAGAAAAAAATGAGTTCTATATCCCTGAAGCGCTCAGGCAGACTAAGCTGCCAGGACTTCCCGCTGGATCAACCAACTGGGGATATAGAACTACCTTGAAAGAAATCTTATTTATGTAAGCTTTCCGGAGGCGCTAGAAAAAAATGAGTTCTATATCCCTGAACGGCTGAAGCGCTCAGGCAGACTAAGCTGCCAGGACTTCCCGCTGGATGAACCAACTGGGGATATAGAACTAGCTTGAAATAACTCTTATTTTGGTAAACTTGCCGGAGGCACTAGAAAAAAATGACTGCCAGGACTTCCAACCTTGAAAGAAATCTTATTTTGGTAATTTAAAACTTGCCGGAGTCGCTAGAAAAAAATGACTGAATTCTATATCCCTGAAGCGCTCAGGCAGACTAATAAACTGATACGAACTGAGAACGATTGGAGAGGTAAGACAAACCACGTTAACACTGTTCTAGATACACCAAAGCTGGAGTGTAATCGCTCAAGTAAAATATCGTGATCGACGGTGTCAAACGCGGCGCTCAGATCTAGCAGCACGAGCAAGGTGACATTTTGCTTGTTCATATTCATGAGAATATCATGTTTCACACGGAGAAGAGCTGTCTCTGTGCCATAGAATTCACGGTAGGGGGACTGGGCTTTGGGCTTTAGGACTGTCATATGATTATGCGTTTGGTTAGAAACCGCACGCTCAGTAAGCTTTGAGGTGAATGACAGATTACTGATTGGACGAAGATTCTTAAAGACGACGTACATCCCTGGCTTCTTTAATCTGGGACGAACGTCTGCTTGCTCCTAGTTATCAGGGAACAGGCCAGATTCCAGAGATAGATTAATCAACCTGGTGAGTACAGGGAGGAGGACGTCCAGGTATTCTAGGACAAGTGGAGTTAAGGCATTGGATCCAAAGAGTTTTACTTGACATGGTAATCAGTAGCTTAACACTTTCATCAGTTAACGTTTCGAATGAGTAAAAGTGGTTGCTAAATAAAATAGGTGCTACGTCCACAGAAGTACAGAGGTATCTTGGTAGTCAGGAAATTTCAGATCCGTCTTCTGATTAAAAAGGGTCTTGGGCAGCCTTAAATAATTTCCGTTGATCACAACTGTTTTCCAAGATGAATCTAGTGTCAAAATCACTTCGCGCACGATTCATTACAAACGTTGCTTGATTTTTCTTAGCTTTGTACAGTGTAAAATCACAAGTAAATTCGTCCGTCTCCACTTTTTCTCCGCCTTTCTTCGTAGTCGTTTTGCAGATTTTACATCATCATTGAACTAAGGAACAGTAGGTCTGTTTATGACAGATTTAATAACCAATGACGCGTGGCGATCAAGGGCGGATGACAAAGTATCGTTATAACAATTCACAAGTTCATTTAGTTCCAGCAAAGTTGTGTTCTGACAGAGATATGATTCAGATAATTCCTTCCTCAAGGTTTCCAGGTCAATAGATTTAGTATTCCGGTAGGAGACTTTAGTCATGGAGACCTTATCCACCTGCAGCTGACACAGAACGGGCCTGTGATCCGGAAACAGGTGGCCGGCTCTTGGAGAGGAGTTAATAATATGGTCTGTCTGACGGGTTACTATAAGATCTAGAGTATGGCCACAGATACGGGTAGGAACTTTGACATCTTGTTCGAGTCCAGTTCTTTCAAGAAGCTCTGACAGTTTAATAGTATCGACATTATCATCAGCGTCGACTGATACGAATGTTAAAGTCACCGGTGATCAGGAGAGGATCTGCACCAAGAATAACTGATTCCAGAAACTCGGCAAACTCAGCAAAAAATGTACATGTCGTAATAGGGTGAGCATCAGAATATGGAGGTCTATAAATTATAATTAAGTGTAAGTGGTGAGATCCAGATTTACTGTTCTATCAGAGTACTCAAAAGAGCGCAACTCGGTAGCAGCTAACTTGCTAACAGATATATTGCTCCTAAACAAAACTCCTGTGCCGCCACATAAACGACCAGAACGAGGGTGATCAAGAAGTTCACTATAAATTATAAAACGCGTGCCTTGAGTTTCTTTGATATGGGGTATTTATTCTTAAATGGTCAGAATCCAGAATGAACCGTTTACCTAGCCTCCTCCGCAGGCATCTTAGTATAGGACCGCGAGAGAAAAAAATTGTAAAAAAAAATTGGGTTACCTGTGCCTGCGGAGGAGAGAAGAAGAGGATTGGGGACTCTTTTCGTTTCTTCCCTTCCCCCTCCCCCTCCCCATTGTTTCATCATCAGTCCCCTCTCTTCTCTCGTTTTACCACAGGAAACCCGGTCTCGATTTTTTCGATTATATAGGAGATGCCTGCGGAGGAGGCTACCGTTTACCCACGAGGAGCGATAAACATGGCAGCCATGTTTACAAGCTCTGAGAATCTCGTCCCAGACCTCCACAACGTGCGCGCCATGAGCCGACAGTCTGATTACCCAGGAGGCACCGCGAGAATGAAAACTTTGCCTTTCAGACCTTCCCAGGAGGAAATGTGCCAATTTCTATAATTATTGGAAAACAAGGCACCGAAACCTCTGGAGAACTATCACGTGGTCTGAAATGGGGCAACAAACAGGCAAGCTGAAAGGGTCTATTAATCTCTGAAATGTTTTACAACACTTAACTGCTAATTGTTACATAACAGCTAACACTTAAATTCTGAGCTTTATAACACTTAACACAAAACAAAAACGGGGCAATGAAGTTAACAGTAAACCCCATCTACACACTCTCATTAAGGTGCCCGGGAAATCTATAAAAACTTTTGAAGAAAAAAACAACTTTTAGATAAGACACATAAACTACTTCGGCGCAAAACAACCTTAACAGGGCATTAAATAAAACGAGAACGTATCATTTTGTTAATATGAATCTGGTGAAATGATTCGGCGATATAAATTTATTTGGTTGTTATTTCCGCGCACGATTACAGTCGAGAATTATACTTACTACTAAAATACTGGCACTTATACTGTATATATGTTAAATAAGGATTATCGGCCCGAAACTGGCGAGGCACATGCCATTTATTCAATACGTAAAGCAACATTTGTTTGTGGATACTCGATTTATTTTAATATTCATCTCCGTGATAGATATAAGGAAAACGCGCTTTACCCATTGATTTCTCTAACAGTCCATTAAATATCGCAGTTTTCTGTTGCTTAGGGCAGCACAACAATTAACTGCAACAGGAATAAGAGCTCTCGGGTGCCTCCAGCGCACTGAAATACAAAGATAGGTTTTTTAAAAACCGATCGTGTTCAAATTTCACACGGTATTGTCTTAATTTCTTGATTATTCTTTGAAGTCTTGGATTTCCTCTAGTCATTGGTCGCACAAGTACTTGGTGAGGTGGATAACCTCGATCTGCAAGTAGATAGCAACCAACATGTAGAACTAACTGTCCGTGTGGTCCAATGTCGGGAATCATACCAAATGTGTTCGCGTCATTAAGGTGCCCGGGAAATCTATAAAAACTTTTGAAGAAAAAACAACTTTTAGATAAGACACATAAACTACTTCGGCGCAAAACAACCTTAACAGGGCATTAAATAAAACGAGAACGTATCATTTTGTTAATATTAATCTGGTGATATGATTCGGCGATATAAATTTATTTGGTTGTTATTTGCGCGCACGATTACAGTCGAGAATTATACTTACGCGGCCGAACAATGGACTATCATACCATCTGGAGTAACTATCAGCGGACTCGACATAAAATGCTTTTTCTTGTCTCCTCGGTAGAAATACGCTTGGTTTCTACCCGATGGCCGCCAGATCTCGTGAAGTTGCGTCTATGATACCGACACTTGTCGGAAATCGGCTCTAGTGCCCAGGCCACGCTCGCCACTCTGTTGGCCATTTCACTTCGTTTGAAAAAACTTCCACCATGACAGGTGTGATTGCTCGGATGACTCTGCTTGCGTAGGTAAAATGTACTGAGAAGAGAGCAGCGAGTGTTTGTAAGCGTGGATAACGTCTAAGCTATATTAAAGTGCCCCTCAACTTCCAACATGGCAGGTGTGATTACTCGGATGACTCTGCTTGCGTAGGTAAAATGTACTGAGAAGAGAGCAGCAAGTGTTTGTAAGCGTGGGTAACGTCTAAGCCATATTAAAGTGCCCCTCAACTTCCAACATGACAGGTGTGATTGCTCGGATGACTCAGCTTGCGTAGGTAAAATGTACTGAGAAGAGAGCAGCAAGTGTTTGTAAGCGTGGATAACGTCTAAGCCATATTAAAGTGCCCCTCAACTTCCAACATGACAGGTGTGATTGCTCGGATGACTCAGCTTGCGTAGGTAAAATGTACTGAGAAGAGACCAGCAAGTGTTTGTAAGCGTGGGTAACGTCTAAGCCATATTAAAGTGCCCCTCAACTTCCAACATGACAGGTGTGATTGCTCGGATGACTCAGCTTGCGTAGGTAAAATCTACTGAGAAGAGAGCAGCAAGTGTTTGTAAGCGTGGATAACGTCTAAGCCATATTAAAGTGCCCCTCAACCAGAAATGTTTTATATTATTTTCGAAAAGAAGAGGTCATTTTGAGCATTTCTGCGAAAAATAATTCGAATTCGCATTAAACCTTGACTTTTTATGAGCGTTTAAAGATGACAAAATCCCGTGTGTTGTGGCGCACGTCCTAATTATTATAAGTCTTGTCACGTAAGTGAAGGAAAAGCGTCTGTTTCAGTCGTCAAAATTTACAAAGAGAAGTCGGAGTAGTTGGAAGTAGTGGTCAGCGAAATCGGAAAAAAAAGCGACGTTTAAATGCTAAATAGGTGTGTTGTAGGGTCTGCAGCAACTGCTCAGACGCCAAGCAAGATATCTTCTTCACAAAATTCCATTCTGGGGACTGGGATGAGAGTTCGTTAGCCAAAAAAAGGCGCACGTGGGTTGACTTTGTGAAAGCGAAACGTGCGTATTCATCCGTGCTCAGAAAGAAAAATCCTTCACTTGCGTCACAATTCTAATGGCGGCGCTTTGCCATTTTGTGAAGAAGATATCTTGCTTGGCGTCTGAGCAGTTGCTGCAGACCCTACAACACACCTATTTAGCATTTAAACGGCGCTTTTTTTTCCGATTTCGCTGACCACTACTTCCAACTAGTCCGACTTCTCTTTGTAAATTTTGACGACTGAAACAGACGCTTTTCCTTCACTTACGTGACAAGACTTATAATAATTAGGACGTGCGCCACAACACACGGGATTTTGTCATCTTTAAACGCTCATAAAAAGTCAAGGTTTAATGCGAATTCGAATTATTTTTCGCAGAAATTCTCAAAATGACCTCTTCTTTTCGAAAATAATATAAAACATTTCTGGTTGAGGGGCACTTTAATATGGCTTAGACGTTATCCACGCTTACAAACACTTGCTGCTCTCTTCTCAGTAGATTTTACCTACGCAAGCTGAGTCATCCGAGCAATCACACCTGTCATGTTGGAAGTTGAGGGGCACTTTAATATGGCTTAGACGTTACCCACGCTTACAAACACTTGCTGCTCTCTTCTCAGTACATTTTACCTACGCAAGCTGAGTCATCCGAGCAATCACACCTGTCATGTTGGAAGTTGAGGGGCACTTTAATATGGCTTAGACGTTATCCACGCTTACAAACACTTGCTGCTCTCTTCTCAGTACATTTTACCTACGCAAGCAGAGTCATCCGAGCAATCACACCTGTCATGGTGGAAGTTTTTTCAAACGTTTATTTCATGTAAAGTTAACTCGTATAAACTTACCTGGCCATGTTTTCCCGGGCACTTTAATGAAGCGAACACATTTGGTATGATCCCCGACATTGGACCACACGCACAGTTAGTCCTACATGTTGGTTGCTATCTACTTGCAGATCGAGGTTATCCACCTCACCAAGTACTTGTGCGACCAATGACTAGAGGAAATCCAAGACTTCAAAGAATAGACAAGAAATTGAGACAATACCGAGTATTAATGATATTTGATATTTAATATGCGATATTTAATGGACTGTTAGAGAAATCAATGGGTAAAGCGCGTTTTCCTTATATCTATCACGGAGATGAATATTGAAATAAATAGAGTATCCACAAACAAACGTTGCTTTAGTTTGAGTATGTATTGAATAAATGGCATGTATCTCGCCAGTTTCGGACCGATAATCCTTATTTAACATATATACAGTATAAGTGGCAGTAGTGTTTTAGTAGATTTATTAACATATATACAGTATAAGTGGCAGTAGTGTTTTAGTAGATTTATTAACATATATACCGTATAAGTGGCAGTAGTGTTTTAGTAGATTTATTAACATATATACAGTATAAGTGGCAGTAGTGTTTTAGTAGATTTATTAACATATATACCGTATAAGTGGCAGTAGTGTTTTAGTAGACTTATTAACATATATACAGTATAAGTGGCAGTAGTGTTTTAGTAGATTTATTAACATATATACAGTATAAGTGGTAGTAGTGTTTTAGTAGATTTATTAACATATATACCGTATAAGTGGCAGTAGTGTTTTAGTAGATTTATTAACATATATACAGTATAAGTGGCAGTAGTGTTTTAGTAGATTTATTAACATATATACAGTATAAGTGGCAGTAGTGTTTTAGTAGATTTATTAACATATATACAGTATAAGTGGCAGTAGTGTTTTAGTAGATTTATTAACATATATACAGTATAAGTGGCAGTAGTGTTTTAGTAGATTTATTAACATATATACCGTATAAGTGGCAGTAGTGTTTTAGTAGATTTATTAACATATATACAGTATAAGTGGCAGTAGTGTTTTAGTAGATTTATTAACATATATACAGTATAAGTGGCAGTAGTGTTTTAGTAGATTTATTAACATATATACAGTATAAGTGGCAGTAGTGTTTTAGTAGATTTATTAACATATATACAGTATAAGTGGCAGTAGTGTTTTAGTAGATTTATTAACATATATACAGTAAAAGTGGCAGTAGTGTTTTAGTAGATTTATATACTCGAGCGGGACGTGGTAATTTGTATGTCTGAGAAAACACTCCTCTCAGAAGAATAGTTTCTTGTCGTACAAAATAAAACATTAATGGGAATTTGCCAAAACCCATCTGACATTAATGGGAAGAGTTCAACTTTTCCCGGGTGGTATGATGAATGATGGCGGCTCTTGCTGAAGCTCAGTTAATTTATAGCTTATTAATTTTATTTCTATTTATTAAGTTTACTCCGTTATTACAAATACTATACTACTACTTATAATATGGGCAGGAAAAAGAAAGGAAACAAAAAAAGACGGAGAGAGGAATATCCAAAAGCACCCAAGGCACCATTCGAGGGATATCCCCCCCCCCCCCCCCCCCCCCGCAAAACTTTTCTAAGTAGAGATAATTTGGCCGTGGAGATGAATGTCTTAATTACAAAAGGTCTATTACACCAGGGATGGGTTGTTCCGATTAGTGCTAATCCAGGGATAATTTCCATGACAACCAATTGGTTCTATGGAGAGTTAATCCAGGATTAACACTAATCGGGCTTTGAACAACCCGGCCCAGAACAATAGTAGTTGTCGTGTTTTCAGTCGACATGTAATCTCGTACCCAGATAGAAAAACATGGGGTGGGATCTGGGTACGAGATTAGTCGACATGTAGACCAGAATATTCGACTCGATTGAACTCGAACATTTTTAAAAGGTTAGAAAAGCAGTGCACCATACTTCCTACGAATATTCAAGACAACATTGCATTTAAACTGTGCAAAGGAAAAAAGACGAGTAAAACAATCACACGGCCTAAGCAACCATAAGCCCAGCGGCTTGGGCTGCCTGTGGTTACGTCATTATTTCCCGCCAAAATCTAGTGAGCATGACATTGTTTGTGGTCAGCGGAACGTAGCGTTGAAGGTTTTGTATCAGTTGCTAAATGGACAAGAAAATGGTAAGAAAACCCACAAACAGAGTTTATTGGAGTGTTCTAAAGCTGATATATACGTTACTAAAGGTCTGTACGGTATGATTCTCCACTGGATTGGATTCAAATGTTATAGATGTCACTTTACCAGCAAGTCGATCGACTCACTCATTAACAAACATGCGATTGCGATGTAAGTATGCTACTGACTTGTGATTATTTGAAAACCGAAATGGCCGGCGAAAAGGCAAAGTGGAGGCAAGCGCACGGCGAATAACAGTACATGGATGACCTTGATATCGATTGAGATCATGGAAGCAACAGTGCCTTCGAATTATGAGTGAAATGGAAGGGGCACTCTAAAAGTCGGATTCTTGAATTAAGGGGGTGTTCATTATGCTCCTTATGTCTATCAATTCCAAGCCCGCCCATCGATCCACCCCTCCCCTGCAAAACATTTTTGACCACTCTCCCTTCCCTCTCTACACATACAGTAATCACCCCCCCCCCTGTGTCATTCTCATACAGAACTAAAAAATATTGCAAGCAGAGTAAAACCAATACAGAGTTCACAAATAAAAATTATTATTCCTAACATTGATAAAAGTGGATCTTACAGATTTTTGCAATTGTCGTCACATGCTTCTCCCTTTAAACTAATCCGAAACCTTAATGTACATTTAAAAACACCCTAACCATCAACATTGGGTGCTCACTAATTTTGGATTTTTAGTACGACATGTAACTAGTGTTTTTGAGAAATATTACATAATATTATCAAGGATTATCCTATCAGTAGTTATGGTACATATGACATACATGTAGAAAACCCTTATCCTGGGATCACGTGTACATGTTGAGGATCTTGCCAAAATCTAATCTTATTTTTCCTGAAGGCAAGATCTTGCCAAGAATCAAATAAATCTTGCAAGATCCTGCAAGATCTTGCCAAGATCTAAAATCTAATCTTGGCAAGATCTTGGCATGATCATGGATGATTAGCCAAGATCTCAAGATCTTGCCAAGATTCTCAAGCTTTGTGTAGCTCTAAACACCCTCGACCCTGGGTTAGGGTTTTTGAGAAATCTTGCATAATAATTATCCTATCAGTAGTAATGGTAGAAAACCCTTAACCTGGGATTACCCTTAACCTGGGATTAGCCCTAAACACCCTAAATACAATGGATGACTAGTTCCTGTAAAATAACATTGTTGTTCTGCGTCGGTGGGGAAGAGAAACACTGGTATGTTCAACTAAAAGTTGATGAAGGTACCTGTATGATAACCACAGTGGGGTGCGAGTAGCAGCTGACATTTCGAGTGCTAGCCCTTTATCAAAGCAAAAGCCCTTTTACTGTGTGTTTGAGCGAGGCCAATTGAAGAGCTGTGTGCAAAAAGATCGTAACTGACTCTTGATCACATTCTAATTCTCCCTAAGAAAACAAAGAAATTGATGGAGAATTTAGATTGTGAACAGTGGACACTTCCTTTTTGCACACAACCCAGAGATTACAACATTTGGGCTGGTCAGAAATGTGTTATTTTCTGTCATGCAGCACTGTTGTGTTCCTTTATAACAGTATTTTCTGCCATTGACTAATTTTTATTTTCTTAATTACTGTGACAACCCAGGAGAACTAGCCTCATTTTGATGCCCTTATAAATAAGGTCAATAGACATTGACATTTTATTGCTTCTTTGGTTATATTTGTTTTGCACTGCAATTGCATATTGATATACTGTATCCTCACAAAATTCTCTCCCCAGACCTATCAAGACTGGGTGAAGAAGAACGGCCAAGAGGAGCTGACACTGACAGTCCTGGGGAAGACTAATGACCAGCTGTTCTTCATCGCCTATCAACAGGTACATGTGTGTGTGAGAGAGAAAATAACCGATATTGAGTTAAAGAAATCAATTCTTTTCAAACGAATCTCAACCCGGCCTTTCCAAATTATAAAGCTGGATAGATGCCCCCATTTTGAAGCAATTGATAGACAGACAGGAAGAGTGATAAGACAATTTGCTAGCTGTACATGTAAATGTAGCTGTATCTGATTGAAGCATTAAGATGGGGAGCTGGGATGGCGCTGCCAGTGGTTAAGCGCTTCACCTCTCCACTGTGACCCAGGTTCTATCCCTGGATGCAACACCCTATGTGAAGTGCGTTTGTTCAATGGTATATCACCCTTGCTCCAAGGGTTTTTCTCTGGGTCCTCCGATAGATTCCAATTTGATCTGTGGATTAGCTGGGTCCTGGCTTTGATCAGCCCCTATGGTTGTTTCAGGTCCCATTAGAAATTCAGAGGTCACTCATTTCAGGTGGTCAGAGTAAGAAGCCAACAAGACTGCTTGGCCAATTCAAAAAGATTGTATATTAAGTTCAAAACATTTTACCAATGAATTGATTAAATGCTGTATTAATAACCGAGGTTGGCATCTTTGAGGTTGACTATCTTTATTTTTTATTTTTTTTATTTTTTTTATGGAGATCCAGTGAGCAGCACAAGACTATGGCAGCTTGAATTGTTTTATTGATCCTACATGTTTTGTCTGAGTCTGGGTCATTCCACAGTATTATGTAATTATTAGTTATACCATGGCATGAGGGGTATTAGTGATTTAAATTGCCCTGAGAGCCGAGGGAAGATTTGTAAAAGTCCCAAGGCCGCTTCGGCAGAGGGACTTTACAAATCTTCCCGAGGCTCGAGGGGCAATTTAAATCACTAATACCCCGAAATGCCATGGTATAAGTTTGTTATACTATGATCGCCAAGGAACGGAACAAATCTCTGATGAGTTTAGTTTTCTCTGCCAAAACTAAAGACGTCGCAGTTGAGTTCCTTTCGAAAACATTTAGTTTAATGCTTGACTGAGCACCATTGATTGGACGACCCTGGCTTCCCTTTGGGACACTGATATGTAATTATGCAGTTGGCTAAGTATTCAAAGAGCATGCATGTTTATGGTTTTAAGTATATCCCACATGGAAGAAGTGGGCTTAAGAAATGAAGAGAATAACAAATAGATTGAAATAGCTCATCCCACATGGATTACATGTACGTTGACGGGTATGATGTTGACAGGTCAGTTTGGATTCAGTATTTCCCACCCAGAAGCGCAGGGCTAGTCGTGCCAGAGGGGAGCAGGAGTTGATGCTTTTGACCCTCTCACTTCCAGCCTGCATTCTCTTCTAATTTTCCCTTATTACGCATGCAGGGGAAATTTAGAAATATGTATTTAGAAATATGCATTTTCCCGGCAAGAAATTTCGAGACAATGCATATTTCTAAATATCCCTCCCATCAGGGAAAATTTGTGGTTTAAATGTGCCTTGGAGAACAAAAGAATCCGAGGCTACCATGGTATAACTTCCCTTAAACCTTTTTCTAGAAAGTCATTAAATATCATTGAATTGCTACAGAAATATACATCTAAGGCAAGAGTCTGAAGTTTACTTTATGGGTGATGTTGCTCATTTGCGTGTCATTGTTTTTGCATAATTAGGGAATTGTTGTGGAAAAAATCAGAAAAGTGTTGTTGCGGAGAAGACAACTGTAATACAATAAATATATTATTATAATAAAAATATATTTATTTTATGTATCACGATTCACTGATCATTTTGTTTACTTTTGAGATGGCAATATAACATGGTATTGGTGTCTCAGAATACCAGCCTCTGATTGGCTCTTGCGCGAGTTCTTGCAGTTACATGTGTTCCAGGTCAACTTAGTTCAAAAGTTTTTTGTAGTTTTCGTCCTAAATCTAACACTCTTATCCATTAAACGTACAATTTTCACAATTTTTGAAGAGATTTCAAAACACATCGCAAAAGTTTTCTGCACTCAAGCTGTGAAACCGTTGCCATAGATATACTAGGCACCTTTTGAGAATTGAAATTACGATCAGCATAAGTTTGGTGCTTCATTTTCTTCTTTCTTTTAACAATTCCCGACTTTTAAGTTAAAACAGTTCAAACTGTTGAATATTTGCGATACAAAACTAATTGCGATTTTGAGACGCCGATACCAAATTATATTGCGGGCGTTGGAAAATATTTTTTTCGTATTGGGCTTCGTCGCTGCGTGACTCCCGCCGGGATATTTCGAGACAATGCATATTTCTAAATTTCCCCTGCATGCGTAATGAGGGAAAATTAGAAGGGAATGCAGGCTGGAAGTGAGAAGGTCAAAAGCATCAACTCCTGCTCCCCTCTAGCACAACTAGCCCTGCGCTCCCGGATGAAAAATACTGAATCCAAACTGACCTGTCTTCATCATAACCTTCAACGTAATCCATGTGGGATCACGTATTTCAATCTGCATATTCTTCTCTTAATTTCTCAAACCCGCTTCTTCCATGTGGGATACTTAAAACCATAAACGTGACGTAATTAAAATCCATTCATGCTCTTTGAATATTTAGTCAACCGCATAATTACATTGTATTTTAGTGTTATTCTTCTCAAAAACAACACGCTTTTCCCCAGGGAAAGCCAGGGTCGTTTAATCAATGGCGCTCAGTCAAGCATTAAACAAAACGTTTTCGAAAGCAACTCGACTGCGACGTCTTTAGTTTCGGCAGAGAAAACTAAACTTCTCAGAGATTTGTTCCGTTCCTCGGCCTCGGGACTTTTACAAATCTTCCATCGGCTCTCGGGGCAATTTAAATCGGTACGTCATGTTTCTACCGCGTTGTCGTGCTCACGAGAGAATGGTATCGAGATTGCTCACCTTTAGGGACGACGGCAATCTCGTTCCCAGAATCCGCGACCTTTTGGCCAGCGCCAAGTGGCGTTTGGTCACCGCTGGCTGAAAAATACTCTGGCTCAGATTGGGACAACGGGGATAGCTGCGACGATGGGCTATGGGGCGTCGTAAAAAAGGTGTTCTAAAAAAACTTGGTGTTTATTTTGACCGTTAACGTTATTCGTCCATTATTGTTTTTCACATTTCAGTTTACGAAAAAGTTTCAAATTTAGGTTGAATCATGTCTATAACATACATATACCCAGTTATTATACAAGTACCCCTCTGCATGGATCTTGTCATCAATGAAGAAGACAACCTTTTGTTCTTGGCGTTATATCTTTAGAGCCTAAACCTAAGGAAAAATGCGACCGAGAAAATCCCCTGATGAAATGCTGCTGGGATGGAAATGTGCAGACTCGAACGGTTCATGTCCACGTAAGTAGTCATGGTAATTAAAAATATCGCGACAATGGCAACATTTTCTTGAAAGAAGGTCGGATGCATTTTCTGGATAAAACTAAGCATCTGAACAAGTTCTGAAAAGATTGAGATTTTAACGAAAACTAAGCGCCCACTTCATGCACTTTTACTCCTACATTTCAGAGGTTTAAAAACATCCAGCTTTTTTCATTATACACACTAAAATCTATTGAAGCCTTTAGCTATTTTTGGGTTGCAACATGGTAACGCTTCAAAATAGCTATATTTTGTCATTATTAATCAGCACAACTCAAGAATGGTTTGGAGGTATATAACTAGTCTGTTTAAAGGTATATTTAACAAGATTTTAATACATTGCAGGAAGTTGCAGCATTGTAACATAGGTCTGTTAGTTTGTATACCCTGATTGTGTTCTTGCCGAATGCGCATTCAAACTTGTTGAACGACTGCGAATTCGTAAGTGCTAATCGTGTTTTCGATACTCGCCTCTGGACTGTACGGTTGGAATTGATTGGGATCATACTTAATAGTTACCGTAAGGTCTCTTGATCAATCATGAATCCAAGATCTGCCCATATATGGGACATATTTTTTGGACACATGCTCAGTTGTACTACCAGGGGTTTTTTCGATGCCATCTTGGATTATGCGCGTATGGCTCCTAGGTACAAGGTTACCAATTCTCACAGTGCGTTCTTTTCTCTTCGTAGCGTGTAAAGACAAGCCAAAGACCTGCGAAGGGTTCCTGAGAAACAACGGCAACACTTGCGAGACGAACTCTTATTACATGAGGAAATCGTTCTACAAATTATGCCCCGTAGCCTGTGGCCTGTGTCCCTAAGTAAGGTAAAAGTAAATCATTCTCTACTGGTATATGATAACATTCACTCATCGTTTTTGTCAGTAGCAGTGTTAGGGAGAGGGTATCATGAATCAACGTTTCCATATAACTATATTATGTATCAATATTGTAAATAAATTATTCTTCCTATTAATATTAATTAATTCCAGCCGCTTACCACTCAAGCAAACTTGTAAAATAGATATAAATTATGTATTTCCTGTGCTCCAAATATCCTCATTTATTTTTCTTGTGATAGGGGTCAACTAGAAAGCCTATGCATGGCTCCTTTGACCTCTGTGCACATTCTTGAAATTCATAACTATTTTATTATTACCGCATATCTCTCTTTTTCTTTCTACAATTATTTTGTTGTGTAATTATCTTTAAAAAATTGTGAAAAATAAAATGAACTTGAACTCTACAAGTAACACGTTGTTTAGATCAGCTGTTTTGTGCCCTGCAGCGAATGTGCTTGAAACCTCTGAGAACCGATTAGTGTCACGTAAACATTCCACGCTATGAATCATGGTTTCGGACAGAGAGTCTTTAAATTGATAAAAGAGAGAAAAGTGTAGCACATTAACTTATATTAGTTACAGTACAATAGCTCGCATTTACATGTAATAATTAATTGCATACCAGTTGATTTCTTTCATTCCCGGCCTTTCATGCTAACCGATTAATTTTGTGAGATCCACCCAAGTCACCCATTGGTCCTTCGAGTTATTACGAAAAATTGAATAGTAAAAACAGCAATTAATAAAGCTGATGGTCTACTCAAACGTACAAAGCCTTGAGTAACAGTTTATTTTATCTATTCAACAGAACCGAACAAGTTGACCGACAGTTTGACAACCTCATGAAGTAAACATTTAACTTAAAGAATAAATCAGTTGACTGACTCGCTGCGCTGAGTAGTGTGAAATTCCACTTATTAAATCTCCTTTCTGCTGTGAGAAAAGAATCTGTTTAGTTTAGAAAAGTACAATATAATAAGCGTAACCGTGTTGCGAGCTGACTAATGTTCAGTAAACCCAACCTACACACAACTATCTCGTTTATTTGGATTAATTGAGTTTTACAACCAAATTAGTCTTCTTTGACTTGTCCTATCCTATCCTTCTTTGAATTGTCCTATGTCCTAGCCATTACTTGGTTCACGTTGATTTGTTTTCATGTTCAGTACGTGAACTATACTATCGAGGATCAACAGCTAAGTGAACTAGTGACCACATATAGCGGGTCTGATAGTCCAACTCAAAGAGTGGCTATTTTTGGCATATTACTTCCACCTTGTGAACTGATGACAAAGTCGCATTGATTTTTCCAATAACAAAATTGATTTTTCCCGAATGAATCAAAAACGAAAAGACGGATTTCATCCCCTCAAGTATATAAACCAGTTCCCGGTAGCCGAAATAAAATCCGTAAAATCGAATTTCTGAAATATTCTTCAGGTACAAACTTAACATACCAGGTAAAAGATTACATGAACTGATCGAAACTGATTTGAGGATGTATATACGTAGCTGTGCTGGGAAGCGTGCAATCGTGTGTTCAGTTATCCATACATTAGCTGCGGTTACACTACCCCAAATAAAGTCGTTTACCCTGTAAAACTGGCCCCAATAAAATCTATCTCGGGTTTGAATTTACCTGGGTACAGCAGTTACACGAAGACCGTTGAATATCACGCCCCAGTAACGTGGCGCGAAGGCCTATTGTACTGTCAGATCCTCGAAATTTCATTGGCTGAACTATCTGGTGTCGGCAGCGACCCCCTAAGACTTATCTGGGGTGCTATCAAGGGAAAGTTCCATTGTTCTTTCTTTCGTAACTATGGAAATATACCTAGGTACGTTTTCTCCTGGGAAAATCGGTTAGACACGAAAACACGAATTTACCCGGGTAAATTTCCAATATACCTAGTAAAACTGGTCTAGTGTAACCGCAGCTATTGTCTGTAAATTTTCCCGCGGACTTTGACTCGTTTTTACAGACCGGCAAATGTATGGAAAACAGAAAACGATTGCACGTTTCCCAGCACAGCTACATCCCTCAAATTTCGATCAGTTAATCTTTCACCTGGTATATTAAGTTTGTATCTGAAGAATATTTCAGAAATTCGATTTTACGGATTTTATTTGGCATCGGATTCCCATCGATTCCCATACAAACACTGTATTTCGCGCCATGTCTGCACCCCTTTCAAAATGTCGGAATAACTGCCGCGAACTGGTCTATTGCAGCACAGTACTCTGCTTGCAAGTGAAGATTCACCTATTTAAAAAGGGCTGTCAAACGACAAACACTATGTAGCAGTGATTAGAAAATCGACTTGTATTTAAAAGTGCCAATAAGCCCTAGCCACAAATCGTGTTTCAGTAGTGTTTCAAATCTTGTTCAACCATTTTGTGATTTATGGTTGCAATATTGCTTTCAAATGCAGTACAAATCCCGGCTTGAAATGAACATCATGCCAATGAGTTGAAACTGAATTTGGTCATTCCATCGTCAGCCATTTGATCCTTGCAATCTTATTAAAATACAATTTAATAAGTGGAGTTGACATAAAAACAGAGCAAAAGGAACTAGAATTGGCTGATGATCTAAGTGACGGCATCGAAATTTGATTCCTTAATAAACGAAAATGGCGCCCAATAAACCGATTCTTTCCCAGACTAAGCCCGCACAATCACTGTTCATTTCGGCCTGGGCTTATTTATGACATTGGTCGTTTGCCAACTTTTTTTTAATAAGTGCATACATGTTGACTGCTAAAGCAATAAAGTAAATAAAGTAAAGAAAACAATGTGGAAATGTCGTAAAATGATATGTAAAAGGAATAAAAGGTCTTGAATGGCATTAATGTCTTGTATCATGACTTAAGATAACACAGCAGTTTCGAGATCTGATTCCAAACGTACGGCCATGACTGGCGAGGAACATACCATGTGCTGCTACTTTTATTCTAGCCGCCTCCCGAGGCAGCTCTAAACTTCACTGTACTTTTCAGGATTGGGTTAGCTGTGGTGAGGAGGAGAGAGACTGTAGCGAGGATAAAGAATTCTCAGTCCTAGTTCTCTCCCTTCCGCAACAGTGCCACAGGAAACCCAACTCCCGTTATTTAACAATTATTCACCGAAATGGAGGTGAATAATTGTTTTAGTATATACCACACTGCAGGTGAATAGCCAGCAACAAATAGTTATTTTATTTTCTGTCAAATGGACAAAGACTCACGCGAAGTGAACGCTGCTTCGTTCGGAGGTGAATATGAAATCATATTCACTGTTTGAGTAGCCAATCAGAGCGCGCGAAAAGTCATATTCACCGGTGTTGTATATACTAATAGCGGATATTGCCGCGGAGGAGGCTATTTTTAATTTATTCAACCCTTTTCAAGATGTCCTTCCTTCAAAATGTGTAAGTACTTTAAGTCTAATCTAGAGCAGTCAATAACCTTTATTTTGCTTCGAATTTAAAATATAGTGCTAATATCTCATAAAACAGAATAAACAATTTTAAGAAAACTCAAATTAAATAAAACAACTAAATTAATATTAAATATACAAGTTAGATAATAAATAATAACTATATACAGATTTATGCCATATATAAGGCAGACTATAGATACAGTTATGAAGTGCTACAAAAGGAGCAACATTCATTAGAAAATTTACAACCGATATCAGTGTTACGTGCACAGAGCATTCATTTGACGTAGTCATTCCACATGATTTGTAACCAGGCTCACATGTTTATCGTGGTTTTAGCTAGGTACTGAATCGAATAAGTTAGGTGCTTTTTCACATTCGAATACTCGGCATACTTCGCCAACATGCATTGCCGACCAGAAGTGGTGGAAATTTGCGTGGAATGATTATATTGAATCAGTATGTCGAATGATTATCTAAAAAACTTGAAACACCTCCTATGCACGTAACACTGAAATGGGTTGTAAGAGACCTGATAGCAGATTCAAACTGGTTTTAGGGTAGATTATAAATATAATCAGGAAGTGAGGTCCATGCACAACAGTCCACCATTTTCACTGAAAAAAACACCACGCATTGTATTGCGGTGATTACGTCGTTGGCCTTGGGCTGTTGGTTGTACAAACGAAGTAGTTACAAAGAAAACCCGTTATATTAAGGGGAGGAGAATTGTAAATGTGCCAGCAAGGCTAGATATCAATTCGCGAAAGAGGCCAAAACTATGCCGGAGAACGTTCATATAAATATTTGAAGGAGGTTCACAGGGACTCAAAATACCAGCTGTCTTATATTGTCGTATGGTGCATTATGTTTTGATAACATAAAAAAACTAAGTAATTACTCGGACCGCGTAAGCGGTTCAAAATTGGCTGTGTGTGTTATTATTTTCGGTGTGTCAAGTGGGAAATTGCATAGTAGGGCCATGACCGTGTTATCGATGGGGGACGGATGAATGAGTTTCTCAGATTACACGGCTACCGCGCTGACGCGTGGTACACTATTTTCCTTTTGACTTCTTCCAAACCTTATGATTATTTTTAACTTATTCCTAACCTTATTATTCTTATGAAGGAACTTTAATTGACCCAAAATTAAATGATTCTTTTGATAATTCGCTGCAATTCTTGCTTTTTAAAAAGCACAACTTTATACATTCAAACGGCTAGCTATCTAGTGACGACAACAGAACAAAATTCTCTACCCCTGCAAAGCGAAACGCGATACATTAGAACGTATATATATTTAGTATATACACTACACAAGTTAATAGTGCTTTTTCGCGCTCTGATTGGCTCCTCCGAGCGTATCATAGATCACCTCGCGCGAGCTTTTGTGACAGAAAATGAAATAACTATTTGGTGCTGGCTATTCACTTGTGTGAATTATTCACCTCAGTGTCGGTGAAAAGTGGTGGATTTCGCGGCTCGGTAAATATCCACCACTATTCACCTCCACTTCGGCGAATAATGTTCATTAGTATATACCACACCTGTGAATATGACTTTTCGCGTGTTCTGATTGGCTACCCAAACAGTGAATATGATTCCATATTCACCTCCGAGCGAAGCAGCCATCACCTCGTGTGAGATTTTGTCCATTTGACAGAAAATAAAATAACTATACTATACATAGTCAGACAGTAAGTCAGACAGATGAAACCGCCGAGATAAAAGCTGTTATTCATAAATGCAAATAGCTTCAACAAACATATTTTTGTCTTCTATCATGTAAGTAAGTGGATTGGATATTGAAGAATCGACCATGTGGATTGATATTCCGCATAAGAAACACATTTAAATCCATAGCTAGTTTTTGGTAGTAAGTTCGAGCGCGGTTCGTTGATTAACGGGAGTACCATATCCCGTGTTTGGAATCGAGTCCGAGATCGAGTGGAACCCGAGTTAGATTCTGAGTTAGATTCCGAGTTATTAATTATCTACCCTAGTATTTTGGAATATTCAGATTGCGCCTTGTGCAGTAGACGGCAAAAATATCATTTATTTTTAAAAGGCACTTGTACGAGATCGGTAGTGTTATTAGCAAAACCTGTTTGTAAATGCTATTTTCTACCTCCAATCGATTGTCGAGCTTTCTAAACTGCGTTTTTGAAGATTGTTTGGAGCTCAATATTCATTCGTTACTAATGTGATATATCAGCACGTAGTGTTTCCTACAGGTCTATTAAGATTGTAAAGGGCTCTTTCTTTCGTATTTTATAGCCGATGAGACCGGCGCACATTAATAACGTGGCCCTCGGTGATCAGATTAAAATAATTATGCTCCCCGTAATTTTGCACATTTTTCGGAGAATGAGGCCTAGATTAGGCGCGCTAAGATCCCTAGGAACGAGGTTGAGACGTTGGTATGTACTTCCTGTGTAAGCTGAAACCGAATGCGAGTGCCATAATACCAAGTGCAATTGCCACTAAATTGCAGCCTTTCAGTACAACACATTCATAATATATATTCTAAATCTATTGACGACTTCAGATGGCTGACAAATGTCGCCACTCCACTGCTTCCCTACGAACTGTTTTGGTTTGGTTGTTGGCTTTATGATTGTGTTGTGGCGAGTTTGTAAGAATTGAGTTGATGCTAAAGGAACACATTGTAAGGATACACAAGATTGAATCGACGATGAACTTTATGAACAGCGAAGAGACGGGAAAATCTGGTAGGTCAATCAATACGGAGTCAATCTAGAAAGTATTTTGGTAGTAGTTTGTGGATTGATTTCTCTGGAGTGATACGAAACAAATATTAAGGTTCGAAAGCTTTAAAGAATATAGACCAACCGTCATGTTTTGCGCGCCATGGCGGCCATTTGGTCACAGTTGTAAAATCGGTTTTGTCTTCCAATCGAAATTAAATAAAAGTTTTAGCAGCATTTTGCGCGATGTTTAGCCGTTAAAACATAACCTTTGGTCTCGGGCGTACACGACAACTTGAGAATTCTCCCAAACTTCCCCTCGTGTTTGCACGTGTACAGCAGGCTATGTAAACACAATAAACGTTTTTTTTGCTGCCGCAGCGAGCGAGCAAGACATCAGTACTAACTTGTGTAGTGGAGCCGATTTTTGGCGCATTCGCTTCACCGCACTGTTCAGTCCGGAGAACAGCAGTGTTTTTTGCTGGGAATCATAAAGAAATATCGGGAATTGGTAGATTCAGGGAATTTACCGGGAAATTATTGATATATCGGGACAAACTGAAAATAAATCGCGACTTTTGAGAAAACACGCCACAGCTCAAACAGGCTTCAGGCAAGATAGCCCCAAAGCTACACAATACATTCATCTAACACACATCACACCTTGACATTAATATATTGTTCCTTGCCAAAGAGCTGCTTACTGTAGGTTTTCTCCTAATACATTTCTTAACTGAGCGGCTGTATTCACTACCTATTAGGTATACCAGTCTATACACGACTTTCATAATGGCCTCCTCCTAATTTGCATAATTTGGAAGATCAATCCGTAGAGGTAAACCAATGCTATCACATGAAAAATCACATCAAAACTAGTAATTATTTTGAGTTTTGAGCAGTATGGAAAATTGCTGTTGAGCTATGAGCATTTCTAATGCAAAAAAACAAAACATGAAAGCGAGGCTACAAAGGCCATCGTTTTTCTCATTCAAATCTCTCTAATTTCAAATGGCTGTAACTTCATTGCTTTATAAGCTACAGCACTCAACTTTCATAAGTTTACTAATATCGACATGCTCTTTCACATGGCAATGTTTATATTTTCTATACATGTGGATAAACTACCGAAACGGGAAATCACATATGCAAATTAGGAGGTGGCCATAATGAAAGTCGTGTATTTATTAAGTTCTCTTCACGTTGTGACGTCATCTGTGCATCTATAAGAGGACAGACGTACGGCAGAATGGAATCTATTTATTAAATGAACATTGCGCAAAGCGTGCTCTGATTGGTCGATAGCCTTTTCCTTTAATTATCGACTGCATCTCGTAGTCTACTTGTTTCTGTTCGTCACGTTTTGACGTCATCTGAGCATCTGCATCTATAAAATGATCGGACTGCAAATATAACATTCTGAAATACAGGGAAAAGCTTGGTCGTCTTTTTTTCTGACTAGGACCAGACAAGGAGCAAGAGCTTGGAAGTTTGTATGTACAGGAGATAAAATAATGAGATTTGTTTGAATTCTTAATTAATGCTATAACAACTGTTTAAATATTCCCAACGTCGCATCAATAAAAAGTAAGATAAAATGTACATAGGTTACTTAATGATAATGTTCATTATCCCAGCTAAGTTTGCTTTCATTCACAGTGGTTCAGGCAGAAGGGTCAAATAAAACGCAAGACACAACACAGCGAGAACGTCGCAGTGAACCTCAGACAACAAACGCAAACAGCACACTCATCAAACTACTCAAAGACGAATTCTTGAAAATAAACAACATGCTTTCATCTTTTTCACAAGAGAGAAATAAAATAGTTATGCAAGGACCTCCTGGTCAACCAGGAGGACGTGGTCGGAATGGTAGAAAAGGTGGAGTAGGGCCGCTAGGCCCGATGGGAATGCCAGGAATGATGGGTAAGCAAGGCATCATGGGAGCTACAGGACGTCAAGGTAAAAAAGGCTAAAAGGGTGACGTTGGGCCTCGTGGAATGCCAGGATTAAAAGGAGAGCCTGGTCAATAGATCTCGGTACCTAATATCGTGATTTCCCCTACTATGTTAACTGTGAACGAGGGCGAGTATGCTGTTTTGTATTGTTCGTCCAGCGGTAATCCTCAGCCAGTGATTGGTTGGAGTAAAGTTGACAGCCCTTTGGCAAACAGCACATCGTTGGTTCTGGATAACGGAAGGCTTGAGATAAGTAACGTCACGATGAATGCATCAGCAGTGGTATCAATGCATGGCTTCTAATATCCTGGGAGTCAGTGGCACAGAAAACAGCACGGCTGGTCATCCATAGTAAGTGGCGGCGTTCACCTCCTCGGAACCTGGAATAGTACTGGCTATCCAAACAATGTCTAACCCTGAAACAATACAAACCCTAACCTTCTTTGTCAGTGCAATCCTAATGGGGTCCAATAAATTCAAGGTTTTGAGAGGTGAAAGCTAATTCCTGACTTATAGAGCGTCCTCTAAGGCTAAACTCGGGCCAGTGATTATAATTACCCTGGGTGCGTGCTAGATGTTTTCTCTCTCGCTCGTGTCGTTGGTAAAAAACCTCGGAACAAATCGGAAAAAGCTCCGTACCTTAACTTTGGCTTAGAGAGGGCAGTAAAACCTCTGGCATCCAGGGCAGCCTGTGGAAAGACAGGTCGAGAAGACCCGATTTCGCATTGGGAGGCAATTTGATGAATTCTGGGACATTTTCATTCCGGGGGTGGGGGAATGATGAATTCTGGGACATTTTCATTGATGACTTCTGTCAATCTCTCTTCTGGGACTGGGCAGAGGAATTGCACCACCTCGCCCCCCTCTCTACGCCACTCCTCGAGCTGCAAGTATAACTAGGAGATCTATTACCTTGGTATCTCGTTGTTGCTCGGAGGATTTTTCTCCGGGTTCCCCGGTTTTCCTCCCTCCACAAAAACAACAAGCTAAATTTCAATTCGATCTGTGGATTAGCCGGGTCCGCCTTTGTTCAGCCCCTATGGTTGTTTCAGGTCCCGTTAAAATTTAGTGCTTTTTATTAACTTCTTCCTAACCGATTTATAGAGTGTGTCCGTCGAGGAATGCCAGTTTTAAGAACATCAAATTTCCAAGGGAAACTATCAGCCGATAGGTCCGAGACAAACACAGTCTATTTGCGTTATTGTTCAACCCCAAATTGTCTTTCGTGCTCAGCGGGCACTATTATACAAATAGACTGTGTCCGTCGAGGAACTATCGGCTGATAGTTGCCCGCGGAAATTTGATGTTCTTAAAACAAATATAAGCCCGAGAACGAAATTCGAGGGCTTATATGCTAGTTTTAAGAACATCAAATTTCCAAGGGAAACTATCAGCCGATAGTTCCGAGACAAACACAGTCTATTTGTCGTTATTGTTCATCACAAAATTGTCTTCAGCTCTCAGCGGGCACTATCGCCTGATAGTTTGCCTCCGCGGACGACAACTATCACGTCACGTGATCGGTTTTAGCCAATGAGCGCGCGCCAAAATTTTGTGGTGAACTATAACGCCTAATAGTTTGCATCCGCGGACCACAACTACACGTCACGTGATCGCTTTTGGCCAATGAGCGCGCGCCAAACGTTTGCGGCAGATAGTTGGCGAAGGGCGCAGCTCCGAGTCAACTATCACAGTCGATAGAAACCAAGAACGAGAAGTCTAATTAGCATAACCAAGCAACCGTACTATCAACTTAGCGATCGAGAAAACTGTGAATAAATAAACTGGAAAAAAAATTCGGACTGATTTTTGTCTGCAGCGCGCGCACGTAGGCCTGAGCGGATTGTGCTAGCATAATTTTTGCCATAATTGGAGGAAACGAGCATAATTTTTCAAAGAAGCACTGCTCGAGCATAATTACCAGATTGTAGCATAATTTGAAGCATTAAAGCCAAAAGCAATGCTATTATTGCTTTTATAGTGCCTTTCCTAATTATTATCTGGTATATTTTGCTTAGATTCTATTTTTTTCCAAAGCAAATACCTGAATTTCACTTAACGAGTGTGCGTTAAACGTGAAAAAAGCCCAAAAGCCGTCTTTTGTTCAGAGCGTGTGATTGGTTTCTGTGTCCGTTGGTACTAAAAAGTCTAGGACATGTCTGGGGCGTGTTTCTTTCACTTTATAAGTGTGACTTAACCTTTGAAAAATAGGTCACCTAATAAAATGTGTGAACAACTAAAAATGCCGCGCATCAACTAATGCCGGCCGTCTTCGAAAAACGTTTTTTGTGAGTATAATTGTGTAATCTACGAGCATAACTTTTGAACTTTGGCATAATTTGGGCATAATTCGACAAAATTTGGAGCAGTGCTAGCGGCATAATATGCCACGTTTAGGAGCACAATCCGCTCAGGCCTACGCGCACGGTCGACTATCGATCGTTATAAACCCATCAAATATTTTCTCTCGCGCGTGATTGGTTGAATGTGTCACGTGACCCGATATTTTCTCTCCGCGAGTGGGAAATATCACTGAGCGAATACACCCCTGTGAGCGTATAAGCGCGCGTCAAAGAGAATATTTGAAGGATGATAACAATAACCTACATTGTGGCGTCGAAATATGCCCTGATATTTGTCCTTGGACATTATCTGATCCTCAAAGCTCAAAGTTTCTTCTCTTCTCGGATCAGATAATGTCCGCGGACGAAATATCAGGGCATATTTCCACGGCACAAATAGGTTATTGTATTTATTGTCAGCTAGCCAATCAGATTGTGAGTTTACCAATAGACGGCGGCTGGGTAACCAATCAGATGGCGAGTTTGCCAATAGACGGCGGCTGGCTAGCCAATCAGATGGCGAGTTTGCCAATAGACGGCGGCTGGGTTATGCTAACACAGGATAGATAGTGAGAAGCAGTGCCAATCATATCGCTGGATTTGTAATAGAATACTAATATGTTTATACCATTAACCTACCATTTAACCTCGTCATCGCGCTCAACTCATTTTAAAGATAGAAGATTTTTATGGATATCTTAAAGGGATCGACCTGCAAAACTAGTCCCTTTTGTTTGTCATTTCTAGCACCTGCGCGGTTGCTCATGGACAATGGACCAATCTACGTCAAAGAAGGCTACAATGTCACTGTATTATGTAATGCGACAGGATTTCCCGTCCCTAATGTCACGTGGTCAAGGAGCTCTGGTCAATTTTCAAGCCCTCACACCGTTGTGAGCAAAGGACAACTGACTCTTATTAGAGCTCGGAGAGAGGACACGGGTCACTATTTCTGTAAAGCAGATAATGTTCTCAGATCATCTATTGGTAAAACCTTACTAGTAGTTCTACCTGCTACTCCACCTCTGTTTGTCACCAAGCCTCCTAAATATGTCAAGAGAGAGACCGGACAGAACCTGGTACTAGCCTGTAGTGCTAGAGCCGACCGAAGCCAGTAATCACTTGGAGAAAACGAAATGGAAGACTGCCAGTAGGTAGATTTCACGTAAGGAGCGGGCATCTGACAATAACAAATTTGCAAAGAGCAGATTCTGGGTTTTACATCTGTAGAGCTACAACTGTCGGAAGGCTCAACGTTGAGGCAGTAACACACATTAAAGGTATGTGCTTTAATTTATTAAAACAATAAATTCCATTTATCGGTAGTAGAATACACCTATTTAAATAAACGTCGTCGTAAGAAAATAACAAAAGAGCCGAAAAGCTGTGATTAATAGGTGAGACTAAAACAAAAGAGAATATTCCCTATAATAATAATAATGATGATAACAACACATATATAGCGATTATCCAAACTGTTCTAAGCGCTTTACAATTAAAATAGTAACAATCTGAAGTTTAAAAAAAGTTATAAAAACTTAATTAATCTAATAAAAGTACATAAAATATAATATCGAAAATGAAATAAATAATAGAACAAATCTTTACTATACTAATGACTGATAAAAAATCCTAACTTATCTTATAAATTGACATAACATGTAACATAAAAACATTATGATAAAAATATTCAAGTTACAGGCCCTGCATGAGTTAATTTAAGTTATAAGAAAGTTTAAATAGATAAGTTTTTAACTGAGATTTGAATTCCGAGAGACACGAACACTTTCTTACGCTTATGGGCAGTTCCAAAAATGAGGAGCTGCAACAGAGAAGGCACGACTTTCGTATGTTTTGAGATTGTATTTTACTTCTTGTAAGAAAAAAGCATTGGATGATCTTAGGTTTCTGGTAGGCTTGTAGTGATTAATCATTTACCTTATATAATTAGATGCAAGTCCATTTAGTGCCTTGAAGGTTAAAAGTAGAATCTTGACGATAATCGGTTGTTCTATAGACCCATTCGAGAAATGGCGTCCGATTTAAAAAGCTATTGTCTTGGTAACGTGAGCACTAGGCTAGTCAGTCCACACAAAAGCTTTTGAACGTGTAAGCGAGGCTAGTCAGTCCTAAACAATAGTTAGTTAAATTGGACGCCAATTTTCGAATGGGTCTATTGGTAGCCAGTGCAGTTGAATAAGGACAGCGGTGACGTGATCATATTTACGTGTCCAGGATAGCTTTCTTAAAATGGGACAAAGTAGGCAGGTTCTTGATATCTTCAGATAAGTTGTTCCAGTCTGAGAAAAAGAAAAGGAAAAAATGAAAGAACGAAGTCTTGAATGGAAATTTGCATTTACTAGAGCGACGCGCGTTGAGAAAATGACGTCACGACGGTAAACCGCTGGTCGAAAATTGCAAAGTATTTGAAACCAGGAGTCCATACTGTTGGAACACATTTCAGTAATGGCGGACGTGATTCTGCAAAATTCATAGTTTAATTTGGTCCTTTGGTAATATTTTTCACTGATTTGGATATTTTCGATACTGTGTGTGGTTTTGGAAGACAAAAAAGTAGAAAAGTAAATGGTCGAATTTCGTCGTAGTGCATGGCACTTTAAGTAAACCCTTATTAGTATTAGATTTTAGTGCTCTAATGTTATGTTTGTGACGAGTATTATAGACAATCCATTTCGGTCTGCCGGATTGCCGTTTGCCATTTTCCGGGACAACATTTTGGAAATAGGTATAAGAACGATAAAAGTACTGAAGTATGCAAAGAATTTGTAGATTTTTGCCTAATGATAGAGGGTGTCGGACGTTTGTTCTTTTTGAGAGAGGACCGATGGGGGTCAGGTAACGAGGAATACACTGTGGCGTCATGCTAGGTAATTGTAGGTAGTGTTAAAGTGCACCTAATCCCTTTTGCGATTTTTATACCAATGAATCTTTGAAAGGCGGTTTTGAGTACTTCTGTGAATAAATTATTGACTTACAAAGAATATTCTATGTTGTAGGCTTGTTTGAAATGGTGAAAATTTGACCTTTCCTGACCCATGACCGCGTAAGAAAAAGCCTGTGTCGATTCTGGATCTTACGTCATCTAATTCATTCGACTTTGCAATAAGTTGAATAAATGTTTAACATTTTTTCTAAAATAACTGTTTTATTTACTAACAACTCACAGACTATATAAATTCTCTATATATCGATGTTGTTGTGATAGAAAGGCGCCATGGAGAATAATGCATTAATGAGGTGACGTAAGATCCAGAATCGACCCAGGCTTTTTCTTACGCGGTCATGGGTCAAGAAAGGTCAAATGTTTACCATTTCAAACAAGCCTAGAACATAGAATATTCTCTGTAAGCCAAAAATTATTCGCAGAAATACTCAAAACCTTTCAAAGATTCATATGTATAAAAACTACAAAAGGAGTTAGGTGCACTTTAACCTACGGTTAAGCAGGCTCTGTTTCTTCACAGTAATATTACATTGACTTTCTTTCTTATGTATTTCAGTATGTGCAAACAATTGGAGATACTTTCAAGGTTTCTGTTACAGATACTTTACCACAACAAAATCCTGGAGGAATGCTCAAACTCAATGTGAATCACACAGCGCAAATCTCGTCTCTATCCACAGCGATGCGGAAAATACCTTTATCGGTGATCTCAGCTCAGGTAAAGTGTGGTTCGGATTAAATGATATTGACCGAGATGGCATGTTTACATGGATAGATGGTACACCGTTTGTTTACAATGGCTGGCAAAGTTCACAGCCTAACGGTGGTAGCGAATATTATGGCGTTTTATACTCAGACGAGAGAGAATGGCATGATTATCCTGAAGGACCTACGTTTCCTTATATCTGCAAAGAAACATTGTAGTATTTCAAATCTAGAACTGAGTTTGAACTAATACTTTAGGACTTGCGATGTTGAACATCTTTTCTCGTTACTTTGTGTGAACATATGAAGCAGTAAAATAGCATTTCAGTTTAATTCGACAATACAGAGCTGAATGACGTTCCGTGCGGTGACTAAGGGCGAAAGTATCAACGTATCTTCTCGTGCGTTGACAAGAAATAAAAGAAACAATACCCAAGTGAACGATACACTTGACCCGAAATGGGGCAATTAGAAAATGGTCTATTGATATACATGGCTGCCACTCCACGTGTAATAAGATGCGCGCATGCGCGTTAGACGCTAGCTACGTCATAGCGTGTGTTGGGTAGTGCCATGCAACTTGCTTGGTTTATAATTTCGGATTTGGCCGTGACATTTCCATTTTGCACTCCCAGATCGATCTTCTTCGGAGAGATCCACTTCGCTATAGCACTTTGCTCACATCTCCAGCTCCCACACGTGTTAGCGTGGTGGCTGGGGTTTAAAGCAGCTTTTAGCTCGCCCTTGGAGTAACCAGATTTATGATCATGTCTATGATCTTTAGTGAGGCTGGTCTTGGGGGCTATGCCAGCCTCACACCGCGGCAAAACGTCACGCGCATGCGTATTTGCTATTCTTGTCCGCGCGCGGCCGCCCCCAGTTTCTCGCGAAAACTGGAATGAAACAACAGGCACACGCCGTGATTTTAACGTTTCTGCTTAAAAGTATTCATTTGTGAACTGTTTTGTCAAAAAATAAGAAATCTACTTAAAAGCTAAGCCTAAGACTTTATAACAGGTTGAAGTTTTCTTAATTTGTAATTCATTATGAGTTTACTAAGTTATAAAATTATTTACTAAAAAAGTTGAAACCCTTGGTAATTTGTATTTGATAGCAGAGCCTTCGTTCTTTTGGCCAGCAGAGCATACCGTTTTGCCGCGGTGTCTGCCAGCCTAGTCCCTAGGCCTTCTGGCTTGGTATTTTGTCTGAGTGGGGTAATGGGATCCCTGTGGTTTGTAATGGCTTGTGACGTCACTGCTCACTGTTACCAGAAGGCCTAGCAGTATTCGATCCAACATGGCGGCCACGGGTATACATTTGCTCGTGAAGAGCTTGGTCAAATATCAAAGTATGTGTTTGATTCTTTAAGAGAGTTTTGCTTGGATTTGAAAAACACTGCCCGATTTGGCGTGGAGGAAACCCGCTCTTGGTGAATATCGCGTTGAGTTTCACGGCTCAACAACTTCTATCCGTTTGACGAAGCACAAATATATGTTCATTCGACTAGAAAAAACCGTGAAGATGGCTCTTGCTGCTGTTGGTCTCTCTTCTCTGTTAACATCGGGAAACGAATCCAAACCTGTAAGATGAACGACTTGGAAGCGAAGTGCCAGGTATTGTGTTGAATAAAGATGAATAAAATATCACTTCACGAGTGAGTTTATTAAATTACTTTAAAAAATAAACGATATTCGATAATTTAAATTAATACTCCGACTGCATTTTGCCAGGTTTTACCATTTGAAATTACGCAAACGTCAAACATTTTAGAATAAGAAAACTCAATGTGATTTTCCTATCACCTGATGCATGCAAGTCTTTGAACTATCTTCCCCCTTGTCATCAGGAGTGGTCGCCATCTTGGGCCCATTTTTGCGAATTTTTGGGCCCAGCTGGGCGAATCTGGTTGACAGTTGATGACGTCACAAGCCACTATAAACCACAGGGATCCCATTAACCCACTCAGACAAAATACCAGCCAGAAGGCCCAGGGACAAGGCTGAGGCTATTCCATGCTGAGGAGTCCTAACAAGGACGAAATAGCTGTACATGGCTGCCACTCCACGTGTAATAAGATGCGAGCATGCGTGTTAGACGCTAGTACGTTATAGCGTGTGTTGGGTAGTAGTGGCATGCGACGTGCTTGGTTATTAATATACTGCTTAGCAGCATTAAATAGGGCTGAACATTTTTCGATGTACTGAATATATCAAGGCGGCTTATACACTTGTAGATACAAAAATTGCAGTTACGATTTATACTAAAGTTCGTTTTTTTAATTTATTTGCACATTATAAAAATAATAATTCCTGACGATAATCATAGAAATAAATAAATTAATGTTTGGTATGTAGCAAACAATTAAAGAAATAAAAGTGTAATTTCGCCCAACTAGATGAAATTGTTGCGTAATTACGTTCAGGGGGTTAAGCCTTTTTAACATTTTATTTTCGCTCTTATTTCTCCTCCTTAACTTCCATTTCCACCAAACTAAAAGTACCATCTGCAGTTTTCTATGGGTAACATTTTGGTGGAAACCCCATGTCACTACGCGATACGACGTTCCCTTGTATACGTACAAATGCATCGCCCTTTGTCTTGGCCGAGCCGGGCCTGTGTAACCATTTAACTTTAATTTTGTAGTTATTTTCAGAACTTGAAATGTTGGAAACTGATCAGTTTTGTCATGAATGACATCCGTTTGCTATCACAAATGAAGTATACCATTTCCAGGTGGGTAGGGAATGTTTGTAATTCATACTGGATTAGAGGGTAACTATTTAAAATGTTTGGTATGCAGCACATAGTTAAAGGAATATAAATCAGCCTATCTTATGTAATTTCGCCCAACTAGATTACATTTTTAATGTGTTACTCGCGCAAATGAAGTTCAGGGGGGTTTAGGCAGTTTTGAAATTTTGTTTAGGTTTCTCATCCCCCCTCCCCCCCCCCCCCCCCCCCCCGAGTGTTGATTTCAACCATACTTAAAGGACTTCCTACAGTCTTCGATGGGTAACATTTTGTGAGCCGGAGTGGAGCAGTGGTTAACCTCTCACCTATGTGGCCCAGGTTCGATACACGGACGTACGTGCGCGTGGCGCCGTATGTGAGTTGTGTTTGTTGGTATCTCGCCCTTGCTCCGAGGGTTTTTCTCCGAGTTCTCCGGTTTTTCTCCCTCCAGAAAAACCAACACGCTAAATTGGTGAGAACCCCATGTCTCTACGAGGTTGCTTTCTAACCGTAAAAAATCATCACGCTTTTCGTTTTGGCCACAAAGCATGCTCGGAGTAGTTTAACTTCGTAATTCCGAGTTTACGACTGGATTAAATGACATTTCAGCAGTATTTCATTGTTCTAACACTATATATACGAAATGCAAGATATTGCCTTAGAATGTGGGGTAGAATCCCGGCATAGCACGACGCAAACTCGCGCTATGATTGGCTAATGAGAGGTTGCATATTTTGTGGTATTCAATGGTTTGAAAAGCTGTATTTAGTGATGTATAGCCCGAGCGTGTATATTTTGTTTATTTTTATTATCGCGAACAGAGAACAAATGTTTTAAAAGTCAAAACCAGGATATAAACAATGTTAACAGTAGTCAAAAACGTGAACATTCTCTTTCTTCTTTTCCGTTTTTCACGAGAAATGATGTCGTCACTCAACTACGTCTTTGTATCCGTCAACATACAAGTAGTTGACTCGATGGTTCGCCCATCTACTTTTCAATGTACGCCAAAACTATCTTTCTTTTTTTATGCCGATATCGAGGAGCAAGTGCAGTAAATGACAGTGTAAATCATCAGGCATGAATTGGACTAAGATTTGCCGAAAGAATTTGGCTTTATATTGATTTACGAGCATTTTAGTGGGCTATTTTGAACTCGCTGGCGGTTGTAGTGACCTACCTTTCCTTCTTTTGAACTGGTGGGAATTAGAAAAAAAACATCAAACCTCCCTAACTCTCTCATTTTCAGGCGAAATGGCTTCAAATTGTCTCCAGAGATAAAGAACAACCCAAAGAACAAGTGAGTGAAGTTTCAAGATCGATTCTATTTTATTTCTTTATTACGAAGAAAATCATTTTTTTTCATTACAATTTCTAAACCACTCATAGTGAACTTGTAATACCTGTGAAATCACAACATATCCTCGCTCTAGAATTACCAATAATCAGTAATTAGCTTTTGCTCTTCAATTATCAATAATCGGTAATTTTATAACGCAAATTAGTTAAACAACGATATTCTTAAAACCAGTCAAGGATAAATATAAAGATTTGTCAAATTCCGAACGGCGGTAGACGCGCTTAGTGTTGTGGTCATGACGTATTGATGGCTTTCACTTGACGTCATAGCCGCCATGTTGGTGCCCTTAAACAATAGATTCCTCGTTAGCTTCTTTTGTTGTGGCACCAACATGGCCGCCATGCCCTTTGTCATTTGAATCTCTGGGGATTGAGTGAAAACCAGCAATACACTACATGCAAGCACTAAACACAAACAGTTACGAGTTCGAGCCCGAATAAAAGCGCTAAAAATATTTTCCTCGCTCGCTTACCTAGCCTTCTGTTCTTGTTTACCTGTGAACTCTAGCTCTAGGTGAGTGAGAACCCGTCGTTTACCCGTGAACTTGTCCGATGGTTAGGGTTAGATTTGCGGTTAGGTTAGGATTTGTCTCAGAATCAACAAATGAATCGTTATTTCAAGCGTGTTTGCCATTTACTGATTATTGGTATTCCTACAGGGAAGATGCGTTGAATGGTCTGCATTTTTCCATTTTTCTAAGGCTTTCATTATAAATTATTAGCCAAAAATACAGGGAGGTCAAAGCTAGTTTCAATTTACGTCGAAATCCCTTGGAAAAACTTTGGTTTTGAGATACTTTGTCAAAATGTTTGTACTGTCGAAGTCCGATCTCCAAGACATTCAACATAAAATCAGGCTGACGCAGAATGATCTGATCAAGTGACAGTTTGGAAAGGCCTTCCGATCCTCCTTGGGCCAAGGTTTCAATCCCGGCCGCCTGGTTTTAGCAGTGCGCGCGCATGTACAGCACATTTTCAGGCATGGCGTCGGGTCCCGCGCGTTGCGGGTTGGAGTTCGGGCGTGAGCGAAACCGGAAGTCGTTCAATTGTTGCTCTCATCCTACATATATGGTGCTCCGCTAAACACGCTGCACCTCTCAGGGATTAAATATCCGTTTTTCTACTCGAACAATGCGCCAAAAAGCTCCCAATACGTCGAATCAAAGCTGCTTATTCAGGTCTACCTCATAACTCCTCCATCGAACGGCTAAGAGTGCAACTGAATGCTTCAACATATTACGAGTGTAGTACATGTCTTTCGAAGGAACGATCGGTGTTCGAATTTGGGAGAATTCTCAAGTTGTTGTGTCATCCGAGGAAGGGCCAGGCATGATAATGTTTGGAAAACTTCATTCCAACGACATTCCAACCGCATATTTGATAGCGAAAATGGCAGATAATTGCAAGAAAGGTAACAGCAAGATTGAATTATGTTTCTCCTGTATGACAGAATATATATTAGGGCTTCTGCACTGCTACAAGGCTGCTTATCCATTCAGTGTTTTTTTTCTACTTTGGCGATCAGTATGCCTTTCCTCTCCATGTCCTCAATCTTTGCCCTCAGTTTTTCTTTGAGTGCTACCGGGCCTCGGCCGGGAGCATGTTGTATGGGTCTTACACTTGGCCGGTCGATTTCAATATGATATTCTCCTGGAAGGAGACCAAGGCCACCAAAAACATCACTGTATTCATTGATGATCTTTTCAGCGGAGAGAGCTTCACTTAGTGAGACGGGTCATCCTGCATCACGTTCACTGATTTCACTCCAAGTGATATCCAGGCTTGCTTTTAAAACAGACAGGTGTCTTCTCCAGAATGTCAAATGTTACCTTACTCTTTCGGCTGCGCCCTTGACTGACGTTCAACGTATATGATCCCATGAGCGTAACAAGACTTCAATAATACAGCTTGATTTTCCCCTGGAGGGTCTGGTTTCACCTTTCATGCATGTTGTTTTATTTTGTGCTGGGAAGCGTGCAATCGTGTTTTCAGTTTTCCATACATTTGTCTGTAAAATTCCCCGCGTACTTTGACTCGTTGTTACTGAAAACACGATTATACGCTTCCCAGCATACTGCATCCCTCAAATCAGTTTCGATCAGTTAATATTTTACCTGTATCTGAAGAATATTTCAGAAATTCGATTTTACGGAAATTATTTGGCATCGGATTCCCATACAAACACTGTATTTCGCGACATGTTTGCTCCCCTTTCAAAATGTCGGAATTAACCGCGAACTGGTCTATCGTACGACTGATTACAAAATTGCACAACCGCGAAAAAGGGAGCGATACCATACGAGAAAACTACATTTAAAGTAGTATCCTCCGCTCTTATCTCTTGTTGGCCTTGGCTTCCTGTGGCAGATTGACCAGATGACATGATGTGTTCTTCTCTATTTCCTGCAAACGAGGTACAACATGTGTAACGTAACATGTGCAGTTATAATATTAGTCAGTGGCAAGAAGGATTGGAAGGCCTTCCCACAATCCTTTGCGTAGCAACTATATTATCATTTTCTGCGGTCACGTGAGCAATTCATTCTGCGTTGAATTTCGTGGAGATCGGACCTCAGCAGCACAAATTTTCACAAAGCATCTCAAAACCAAAGATTTTCTGGCTCAATGATAATATAATTAAAGCGGGATTTGCGATTGAGTAACGAATATCATAGTCCCTGTTTGCGATAGTCTATGGCACGATATCTATACACTCTAAAAGCGGTCTTTGCCGTAAGTGATGGTCTGTTCAACGCGGCAATTTCAATTACCTTCTAGTAAATCTGCAATACTCTAGATTCTACTACACTTTATTTCCCTCTTCTTGGTTCTCTGTTGCTTCTATTTATTTCATATGGATGTTGATATTTGCTGTTAGCTTGTGCGGCGAACAGAGTCATTGCACCGGCGATCGAATTTCCATTGTCATCTTAGATTTGCTAATTTTCCGACATAAATTCCCGTGTTCGTACGCGCGTCGCTTTAAGGACAATGAACCGATTTTGTTTGCGATTTTCATCGCAAAGCGAAACCGGCCGCAAAACATCTGAATGGGAAACAGAAACAAATCTACGACGGGGCAATGCCATAGTGTTAATACGTTTCGAGATGTCTTATCAAGTTTTCTCACATACAGCATCTCTCATTTTCATTTTCCTTCATTACTGCAAATATATGAATTGAAAAATGCACCAGTTATAAAAAATCAAACGCATAAATATTGCCACAAATCCCGGATGCTTTGGTAAATAATTAATATGGTTGATGTTAACGCTAAGCTAAAGAAACCCAATAAAGTGTTCAATTGAAAACAATCTAGCAAATTTGGTATTTACATTGATCAAGGGAAATTTTGTGGGACGTAGCTGTGTACATCTGATTACAAGTCGTGAAAGTGAGCCTACCTGTACACGAACGAAGTAGAAGAATGTCAACGCGCCCACAGCGCCGCGTGCAGAAGCCTTCTATATCAGCAGCACCAACATCAGTGACTCGACATACACATGTGCTATCACTTAGACGAAAACGAAAAACAACAGGCATCAAAAGCTGTTGCCAAAATTAAGAAGATCGCAGACGCCGGAAAGGACTTGTCCGTTAACATCGGAGTCGAAGGTAAGACTTCAACAGGAATCACTAACCCGGCCGGGCCGCTAAGCTCTCGCGCTAATTGTGTTCAATCGAACCGGTAAGAGCACATTTTCACGAATAGTATGAAGAAATTAAACTGATTTTTGTGGCGCGCAACTTCTCATCGTTTGTTGGTAACAGTTTATAAACTGTGCGGTGAAATTTCTTTAAATTTGATAGACAAAATCCTATAACTCGTGTAAGCGATTTTGTAGAAAAATCTGCAAGAAAATCTTGTTTTCGATCGCAAAACGACGTTTTTCCAAATAACATCTCTCTTACAGAATTTAGTATTTACTCTAAAATCAAAGATGTGGTATAAAACAAACATTAAAGCGTTATTAAGAAAATTCACCGCACAGTTTTTAAATAATTAATTTTAAAATCAAATGACGGGGTCTTGTTCGCGGACCTTCTATGTTGCTATGGAACCGATTTCTTTAATTAAATGTAAATTCTCATATCTTCATTTTATTAGTTTTAAGTGATAGACTGCTTTGGTTGTATTGCCTCTAACACACTAGACGCAAAGCCACAACTTAGAAGTGTACCGTTCTTATAAAAAAAACTTACAAGCCTCCTTTAGCGTAACATAGATCAAAAATCCGAACACCGGTGCAGAAATCTGTAACACGGTGCAAATTACAGTTTTCAATCAAATGTCTCGAAACGTAGATTTAATATCACCATTTCACCTAGTATCAATCCCATTCGTTAATTTAGTTTCAGTGCTCTTTTGTATCTTTCTAAAAATAGTTGAGGAAAAACCGTCATGCAAGGTCAAGAGAAAAAAGAAGCGAAGCCAAAAGCAAATGTTGGAGATGATGCCTACGATGACTGATGACGTCATAAGAGCCGCAAGGGCCACGAGCGTGCTGTCAAAACATGGCAGGATACTTGAGGGCACTTTTTTTTGCCACAGCTTAATGTTGCCGATTTCATTATTACAATACAGCAATCGTTCGTGCCTACTTTCTGGTACGTTTCCCTCAATCTTCTCTAGAACAATCGAAATCATAGTAGTAGTCGCTAAAAGAGTAACCTTAGTGTATACCAACATTGTATCGCACTACCAGTGTACCAGTTCATTATCTTGTGCATGCAAAGGTCTCTTGATGCAAGTGATTGCAGTCTGACAAACTTGCAATGACGGGGATGCTCCTTGGAAAATTTTATTTTAACCCTTAAAGGGTACCAGACTGGGCGTGGATCAAGCTTGTTTTGACTCCTAAAAATGTACAAACACGATAAGTAGTTGCGTTCTTGTATTAAATGTTATTCAACTAAAACTGACCCCTATAAAAGGTACCGTGATAATACAAATGTCAGCGTTTGAACACCAGCTAAGCGGTACCACAACCCGTGGTTTTAACCCCTAAAAGGTAAGCATCCCCGCCCTTCTTGTGTGGGTGTCCCACCTGGGTAAGCAAATAGTCACGACAATAGTTGGCGGCCATCTGGTAGAAAACGAGCATTTTCTAACGAGGAGACACTGAGAAAGCATTTTCATGTAAAGTTGCACTCCACGTAATTAAAATAAAAGTTTATTTCATGTAAAGTTAACTCGTATAAACTTACCTGGCCATGTTTTCCCGGGCACTTTAATGAAGCGAACACATTTGGTATGATTCCCGACATTGGACCACACGCACAGTTAGTTCTACATGTTGGTTGCTATCTACTTGCAGATCGAGATTATCCACCTCACCAAATACTTGTGCGACCAATGACTAGAGGAAATCCAAGACTTCAAAGAATAGACAAGAAATTGAGACAATACCGCGTATTAATTAATGATATTTGATATTTAATATGCGATATTTAATGGACTGTTAGAGAAATCAATGGGTAAAGCGCGTTTTCCTTATATCTATCACGGAGATGAATATTGAAATAAATAGAGTATCCACAAACAAATGTTGCTTTAGTTTGAGTATGTATTGAATAAATGGCATGTGCCTCGCCAGTTTCGGGCCGATAATCCTTATTTAAGATATATACCGTATAAGTGGCAGCAGAAGTCCATAACCAGAAGTGTCCATCTCCCACTATCGGGTTTGGCCCATCAGTTTACAGAGTAGTCTATTTATAGAAAGCTTTTCCCGCCATCTCGCAGCCAATCATATTCTTCGAAATTTTATCAGCAGCACCTGATTGGCTAAGACAGCGATTCCTTTGTTTGTAATCATACCGCGGCAAAACGTTACGCGCATGCGTATTTGCTATTTCTTGTCGGCGCGCGGCCGCCCCCAGTTTCCCGCGAAAACTGAAATGAAACAACAGGCACATACCCGTGATTTTAAAATTTCTGCTTAGAAGCATCTATTTGTGAACTGTTTTGTCAAAAAATAAGAAAACTACTTAAAAGCTAAGCCTAAGACTTTAACAGGTTGAAGTTTTCTTAATTTGCAATTCACTGTGAGTTTACTAAGTTATAAAATTATTTACTAAAAAAGTTGAAACCCTCTGTAATTTGTATTTGATAGCAGAGCCTTCGTTCTTTTGGCCAGCGGAGCATACCGTTTTGCCGCGGTGTGGTTTGTAATATTATAAGCGACAAAATTTTGGCGGACAAGGCAGTGTAGATCAGCTATTTCTCATTTATAACTTGCAAGAACTAGTGAACACCACATGTCCAGTAAAGGTCATTAGTATGCATAAGTCCATGTAATTCCTTTGTTACCTTTTATTTTCCCATTTCATCTGTATAAGACTTCGTGTTTAAAGCAGCGTGCGATGTATACAGAACGAAGCTAAGTTTTGCCTTTTGGTTCATAATCGCAGATTTTTGTAGTGGTTATTTGGCATAAATACAGCAAGTGATAAATATCACGTACAAATCATGCTATTATTTGATTATAATATGACCTAAGAAATTTACTGAAAAAGACAATCAGATGTTCTCTCAAGAGTTAAGTGCACCGAGTTTGTTTACTTCTTTGAGTTTCAGCTCAAGTGAAAATTTGAAAATCCTGTAAGTATAAATTTGCGATTGGCAGATAAAAGAACAGCCCGGCAAATCTCCAAGCAAGGCTAATAATAATCGACTGGAGCTGAGAGAAAATAGCTATAACCTGTGAAAAAAGTCAATTTCTGGTACACTGAACACTAGCAAAAAGCGAAGTTTGATTTCAGGCAGTTCCTGTGGTTCATCAAACACAATCAAACAATGAAACAGTTGTCACTTTGCTGTTTTATTAGAAAGACACTGTTATACATCTCCAAGAATAAACTTGAATCGAAAACTGAACCGCAACTATCGCAGCTGGAAATGAAATTCCAGTTCTTCAAATTAGTACAAGCAAGGGTTATTTTCTTCAGGCAACTTAATTGAACAAGATTTGAGTTTCCAAGGGTTTCAATGGATTAAAAACATAACAATTAAATAAAAATTTAAAAGTAAACTTGGCTTACTTTGATGTAATTTTGTCCTTGTATAATGTCAGTTGCTCCTGGCCAGTTTTTTCAGCGAGATGAATGTTAATTTTCGGTTCCGTTTTCATTCATTGTCATTGATTCAAACTTTTATACTTGTCGCTAGTCAACTGGTCACTTGAAGACTTGAAAATCACTTTGAACTTTCTCAAATCACCCCAAGATCCATTAGAAGAGGCACAGATGATCAGTCGGCTATACATTTCTTTTCATTTCAATTCCAAAATCTTCAATTTTATCCGTCAAAAGCCCGACATTTGCCACCGTAGCTTTGTAGTTTGTAGCACCGCTTGGCGACCTGTATGTACGGAGCTTCAAACCGGGGGGGGGGGGGTGCACCGCTTGCATAATAAAGGGAGGTATGTGAGGTGTCGTATTCAGAGCCCGACCTAGTTTGCAAAATTTCATGTAGTGAAGGTGTTTTTGTTAACCAGAATTTCCATGAACTTTATGAAAATCAACACGAATTGATAGTTGATTTGCTCCAAAACAAGACTCGGTTTGCCAAATTGGGCTCAAATTGCAAACCTGTACCCCGTACCGCCGCACATCTCATTACGTCGTATACATTAGTGCCCCCCCGGAGTCCTAACTCTCGCATCTGAGCCAATGTCCACCATTGTTTTTTCCCCCGCGAAATTTGAGATTAGCATTTCTAAAAATAGACTACTCTGTAAACTGATGGGCCGCTACCCCAATACCAGATGAACACTTCTGGTTATGGACTTCTGGTGGCAGTAGTGTTTTAGTAGATTTATAAACTCGAGCGGGACGCGCGTGGTAATTTGTAAGTCTGACAAAACACTCCTCTCAGAAGAATAGTTTCTTGTCGTACAAAATAAACCATTAATGGGAATTCGCCAAAACCCATCTGACATTAATGGCAAGAGTTCAACTTTTCCCGGGAAAGTTGAACTCTTACCATTAATGTTTTTTGAAAATTTTCCCTGTGAATATTGACGATGAAATCCTTCTGGCGGTGAATGCCGGTCATTACTTCTATTGGTGGTATGATGAATGATGGCGACTCTTGATGAAGCTCAGTTCATAGCTTATTTATTTTATTTATTAAGTTTACTCCGTTATTACAAATACTATACTACTACTTATAATATGGGCAGGAAAAAGGAAAGGGAAAAAAAAGACGGAGAGAGGACTATCCAAAAGCACCCAAGGCACCATTCGAGGGATATTCCCCAGCTTCTATATGGTAGCATTTCTACCAGCGAGTCGATCGACTCACTCATTAACAAACATGCGATTGCGATGTAAGTATGCTACTGACTTGTGATTATTTGAAAACCGAAATGGCCGACGAGATTCTAAAAAGGGATTTTGGGGATTCATAAAATAAGGGGTTAGTTTTTTTATGGAGGGAATATTAAAAATAAAAATAAATAAATCCACCCCTCCCCTGCAAAACATTTTTGACCACTCTCCCTTCCCTCTGTACAGTACTCCTCCCCCCCCCCCCCCCCCCCCCTTACTACCTTTTTCCCTTCTCCAGCCCCTAAGAAACCTAACTTGCATTAATATTATATCACTATTAGTTGCTTTTGTTTCACTTTTTCGTTCACCAGTAGTGGAACTCGAACCTGCGACCCTTCATGCTTCACCAACTGCACCACAGGGACTTGCATTAGAGTTCCAGTCACATTTTTGGAATAATATAGCTTATCTTATGGAAATTGGTTACTAGTTCCCTCTCAGTCATTTTCGCATACGCAATACTTTAATATTAAAACAAAGTACCCTGCGAGCAGAGGTTTCTCATCTCTTTGCCTTTCCTGTCGCCGAGAGAAACCTCTGCCACGAAACGATTGCTTTTCCCGTTGAACATGCGCACTTGCAACCTCCAAAATCTTGGAGGTAAACCACGTGATAAACCAGTTACAAAACCAGTTTTACCTGTTTGATATCACTCCGGCATGACTTTTTGGCGATCTTCGCTGGTTTTCAAGAGCCCACAATATCCTTCGTAGCCGTTATTTATGTTGCCATGCATTTGTTGTTTGCCGATGATTGATACGAACGGCCTTCAAACTCCGGCTTTGTCTTCTTCTTACTTTACTGAACTGCACAGAAGTCCACAGAAGACCTTGAAATTACCGTTCAATAAATCTACCTTAATTTATCCTAAAGAAAGGTTTGATTTTTACCTTTGAAGAAGGACATTAATTTTATTTTCTCCACTGCCGTTTATAACAATAGGAAATGGACAATTTGAAATCTACATACAATGAATGTACAATGTTTACCGTCTCGTTTTTTTTTCGGTCAATGGCAAACCAGATACTGTGGCGCATGCTCAACGCGAAAAGCAATCGTTTCGTGGCAGAGGTTTCTCTTGGCGACAGGAAAGGCAAAGAGATGAGAAACCTCTGCTCGCAGGGTATAAACAAAGTTGCACTTTGAAAACAAGAGCTGCATGAACACAGCAGCAGGAAACTGTGAACCACACTGACTAAAACTAAAAGAAAGCCAGAGAATAGGATTTCACCTCTCACTTTATAATTATGTAGAAGGAATTTTATATGGAAGTGTGGAGCAATCTCTTTAAAAAGAAATGAAAGAAGAGTCTCTGAAACTGTGTTTATGGTCTATTACTGCAGAATTCTCGAGACATCGGAGCAAAATACTTTGACAAGAAAGTTATGAAAGTAAACTAGCTTTTAACCTGACAGTGACAGCAACGAAGTTGTTCACAAAGGAATGCATTTCAAAATGTTCTCCTGTCATAAGATCTAAAGAATTATAAATATTATAGCACAGAGAGGTTAAAGTGCCTATGAAGCACATTTTTTTATTTTAGATATCAATTCTACATCAAGTGAATAGTAGAATGGTACAATATATCTTGTTTTGAATGCTGTGCCGCTGAGTTAAGGAGGTTTTAATATCCAAAATGTTAATTACATGACGTCAGGGGAGGCATCAATTATTATACATTTTTTTTGTTACAATTAAACATTTTTTTTAAATTATCAGTGTTATACCCATGGTTGAAATAAAATGATTTTAGAAATTTGTTTTCCTATATCAGTAGAAACGTCGCCCATTCACAACCACTAAGAAGTGATTGCAGATACCTCCCCTGACATCATGTAATTAGCATTTTGGATAGTAAAACCTCCTTAACTCAGCGGCACAGCATTCAAAGCAATATATATTGTACCATTCTACTATTCACTTGATGTAGAATTGATATCTAAAATAAAAAAAATAGCTTCATAGGCACTTTAAGAAAAAGCGAGCCATGAATGGAACCTTTAACCACTGGTTAAATTTCCCTGCTATTGAGATGGATAACCTATAGTGTTGATTTGTATTGGAGGTTCAGTGCCCAGGCTGTAAGTTGGGTCAGTGCTCGAGAGTTTGGTTGCTAGGCAACCAACCAGCCCAGTACACTGGGTCACACCGAAGTGGACATGAGAAAAGAAAAAAGGGGAGGGAGGGAGAGGAAATTACCCGCGAGGAACGCTAATAATCCTGGCAACAGCGAACGTGAGACCAACACTTGCGACCGATGCGAAAAGCAACTGAGAACCCGCCAAAATTCAGTAAACAAAAGTCCCGAATGAGACGCCGGCCCAGGCCCCACGGAGAATGCCACAGGAAGACCAAGCGCTGGTGTATTTAACCATGTCTAAATTGCATTTAGTCTCGATTAAATTTCCCTGCTATTGAGATGGATAACCTATAGTGTTGATTTGTATTGGAGGTTCAGTGCCCAGGCTGTAAGTTGGGTCAGTGCTCGAGAGTTTGGTTGCTAGGCAACCAACCAGCCCAACGAGACCGCGGTCGAGCCGAGCGAGGACTGACCGAACTCTGACACTAACCTCATGATCCTGCAATGCCAAAGCCTGGACAGGCCCGATGATGTAAGCGAGCAAGCAAGCAAGCAAGCAAGCAATGACCAGAGCCATCTGGCTTAGGCTTGATCTATTTAAATTCCCAGCAACTGGGAGCAACTTGAGGAGCTTGAACCAAGGCGAAGCTAGTCTCAGGTCAGGCCCCGAGGTAGCTGGCCAGGGGAACCCAGGCCAGCACCCCCCGGGCCAAACGGCCGCGGGCGACACTGAGAGCTAAGTCCCCCGAAGTTAGCAGGCATAACCGGAGCAACCCGGTAGCCATGCAGCTCTTGAAACTTACCTCCAGACGATATTACCAGGAACCCACAGAAGAACGCATGGAGATTCCAAGGCGATGAGAAGCAAACCATACAAGGTATACACTTTAGCACTCATAAAATTTTGTTGACAGCAGCACGGCAACAATTGAACAACTTGACACTTACTTCACACGCTAAGCATTACTGGTCAAGAGTAGCAAACAACCTTGAACCAGCCCAACCCGCAATTTCTCCTAATGGAGTTAAATCTTTAGCCAAGGCTGCACCAGTTGAGGAGCAACGGCGGCTAGGTCCTGAGGAGCAATGCGAATATATGTTTGATATGCATCGCTAGTCCATTCTGATAAACCTGCAAGAGAAGCCGCTGTGGCGGCTCCGATGCGGAGGCTGTGAGATGAGAAGTGGCCTATCACCTTTGCATCTGTGAGAGCTTTGCTGAGCAGGCTGTTGAATTTCGCTTTGGTCAAAGCAGAACCGTCCTGTAGAATGAATAGGGGCCCCGGGGCTGGGCCCCTGACAGCCAAATAGGCAAACAACGCGTCCACGGGGCATACTTGGGTAAATGTGCGGCCCACCACAATAGTAGATCCCTGGCGGAAAGGATCTGATTTAGAAGCCTTGATGCGAACAAACAGGAGGCTAGACTTCGCATGAGAGTCTACGACCAAGTCATCCACTGTAAGATGGAGAGTGGGATCAAAGCCTTCTAAAGAGGGGCTGGTAAATTCACTGCAGCGAAGAAAACCAAAGAAGGCAAGGCAAATAGCAGCCCAAAGCATGACGTCTCCTGGCGAACTGGGAACCAGAACTGAGCGTAAGGACGCCAAGACAGCTGGAGTAATTGGCAGCCTTGTGTCTTTGGAACGACCTTGACGCCTGCGGGCACCACAAACAACCCGTTGAAGACGTAAACAGTTCTGTAATGGATTGGGAAAGCACAAGTCGATATGAAGGGACCGCACAGAACTAAGGTACACCTTAATGGTGGATGTAGAGAGATTGTTGCCTGCCATGAAGGCAACAAATGCGGCAAGGCAGTCTTCTGAGGCAGGTAGGCTTTCGGATACCAGGTTAGAGCGCTTGCAGAAGGAGAGAAACAGTCTTTGACCTGATGAATAGGATTTCCGGGAGTTAGCAGCAAGCCCTGCATGCAAGAGGGAGCACATCTCCGATGTTAGAACCACTTTGTCAGCGAGAGTAAAAGGTGTAGAGGAATGGATACTGGGGAATGATCTGCGGCAGGAGCCAACTGACGGAATCTGCGCATCTGAGAACGAGAGAGGGCATCAGCAACTGAGTTTGTAACACCTGGAATGTGTGTGGCTGACACAATAAAGGAAAATTTGGCGGAAGCCAAAATTAAACTACGTAATAGGTGCATCACACAAGGGGAACGGGAGGTACCGGAGCGCAGGGCATACACTACAGCTTCATTGTCCAATTGGAACAAAATACGTTTAGCTGTCCACTGGGAGCCCCAGATGTGGGCGGCCACTACCACTGGGAATAGCTCTTTGAATGCGATAGGAAGAGGCAAACATTGAGAAGGCCAAAGGCCCTGGAACCAGTGTCCTTGGTATATGGCACCAAAACCTATGGTACCGGAGGCATCACTGGCAACCTGGAAATCGGACGGCGGGAGCCAGTTTGGCATTAGAAAGAAACTACAGCCATTCCAGTCGGAGAGAAAGTGATCCCACCACAGCAGATCAGTCTTAACTGTAGAGGAGAGGCGAATATGATGCGCTGGAGAGGACACTTTGCAAGTCAGATTTATGAGTCTCCGAAGGAAGGTGCGACCAGGGCGGATAACCTTGCAGCAGTGATGTAGTAAACCAATAAGTGATTGCAGTTCCTTGAGAGTACATGAACGGCGAGAAATCCAAGACTTAACGACTGTACGAACCTTCAGCAATTTTTCTTCTGGCAGGCGAGCCTCCAAACGGGTAGAATCTAGGAGGATGCCCAAGAAGCAGAGCTGAGGGGCTGGGCCTACGGATTTGTGAATAGCGAGAGGAACTCCTAGTTCGTTGCAAGCTCGGGAAAAAGCATCCATGTTCTGCTGGCAAACAAGGGAGTTTGGAGGACCAAGTGTGAAGTAGTCATCTAAATAATGTATCAATGGCGATACCTTGAAATGATGAGTTGCAATCCACTGCAAGCCTTCTGCTATGCGGTTGAAGATAGACGGGGCAGATCGAAGGCCGAAAGGTAGAGCTAAGTCGATGTACAACTGGTCTCTCCAAACCATACCCAAGAGGAAACGATCATCTGGGTGAATAGGAACAATACGATAGGCACTTTCGACATCCAATTTGCCCATCAGGGAACCGCGACCACAGGAAAGAATGAGGTCAATGGCTTCATCTATGCTTGTGAAATGGACGGGGAAGTCCTCTTTGGATATTCCGTCGTTAACGCTTGACCCTTCTGGGAAGGAGAGGTCAAGGATCAGTCTCCATTTCCCTGGTTGGCCCCGCTTAACAATAACGCCAAATCTGCTAGAGTGGAAGAATGGAACAGGAGGGGATGTAAACGGGCCGGCCACTCGACCCAATGAACATTCCTTAGCCAGGTACTCGTCTATAACTATTGGCTGAGAAAGGGCTGACTGCAAATTATGGGGTGCAGAGCGAAGAGGCGAACCAGAGAAGCCGCAGTGGAACCCTTCTGCAATGCCTGTAATGACGAAGGAGGCAAGAGGTTGGTCAGGATGCGATGAGAGAAGATTGATCCAGCGAGAGAGCCGAAGAGGAGTTACTGACGAGACACTAGGTAGGAGTGGCCAGGCAGGATTTTGATGAGGAGTAGAGGAGGAGGTGGAGGGTTCACTTCCTCCTCTCCTTCCGAAAGGGCTGGGATGATGCGGAACGGCGCTTCAGAGGCAGCGGTGTCGGGGCCTGAGACTGAGAAACTCCTAAGGGACAGTCAAGGGCTCTGTGGATATCTATGCAGCCTTCGGTGCTACACGCGTGGCGGAAACGGCAAACCCGAAAACTCGAAATGCACTGACCGGAGTTCCAAGAGCGGCAAGTGAATAGACTAGTAGTGGAACCGGTAGCCTCAAAGGTGGAACGCTGAGCGCCTCTGGCTGATAGAACTGGGGAGGTCCAAGGGCAGAGCTCCGTCGAATGGTCTATTGCCTGGCAACTCCGACAAGAAACTGTAGCCTTGTTGGCATTTGTGAAGCTGAGGCTCCACAAACTGGGATGTGGTTCCCCCCAAGAAAGTGAAGGCTTGTTCGCTGCCAGAGCTCGAAAGCTGCGATCGTAGGCGAACCAATGGGGAGTTTGGTAGTTGTGGGCAGACCGGCAAATCAGGAGAAGATAGGCCAAAAGGTCGGACGATCTGTGGGGAGAAGAGGCCAGCACCACCGCAGCATACATGCAGAAGGCCTCCACCCAATCATGGAAGTTTAGCAGAGCTTTATGTTTAGGTCTAGTAGGTGCCAGCTCTAAGTAAGGGGCAAGAGAGTTAGAAGTTGACAATCTGACAGTAGCTGGCTTGGAAGGATCAGGGATAGATGACAGATTGGCTGGCAGGAATTCTGTTAAATCAACGAACTGCCCGGAATTTGCCAGGTTGACTAGCTTGGGAGGAATTGGTGGAAGGGAATCCGCTACGAGAAATGGCCGAGTCGAGGAAGGTGTCGGAGCTGCCGGCATCGGAATTGACGACCAACCAGGCAGCGCTGGGCCGGGAACAAAAGTAGATGGAATGGAAGGAATCGGGAAAGGAGCCGACTGAGCAGAACGCATGAAGTAGGGGGCCGACCAAACAGAAGAATACGTACCTGCTGTATCTGAACGAGCCGGGAAGGATGGGAACGAAGGAGATGCTGTTCGAGGCGGCGAAACTGGGGCCGCCGAAGGCCCTGGCATTGAAGAATTGTCAGAGGCCACGACCGTTGAAGGTGGTACTGATGGCCGGAACCCTGCCTGAATCAAAGCCGAAACTAGACTTTGAAAGTTCGACGAGGAAGAGAGATTGACATCAGCATCCGAACCTGATGGACTTGCCGTGTTTCCGATCGCCTCTGGATCTGACATGTTGTTCGATCGCTGCATTCCACCAACGATACCGAGAGTCCGACGAAGAAACTATATTTAAATGCGATCCAGCGAAGCCAGCAATATTATGATGAGCACCGAGGAACGCTAACCCGCGAGGAACGCTAATAATCCTGGCAACAGCGAACGTGAGACCAACACTTGCGACCGATGCGAAAAGCAACTGAGAACCCGCCAAAATTCAGTAAACAAAAGTCCCGAATGAGACGCCGGCCCAGGCCCCACGGAGAATGCCACAGGAAGACCAAGCGCTGGTGTATTTAACCATGTCTAAATTGCATTTAGTCTCGAGTAAATACCACACTCAGGTACATGTATATAAACTCCAAAATATCAACTGTGAGTATTGTTGCACTGTGTCATTCTCATACAGAACAAAAAATGTTACAAGCAGAGTAAAACCAGTACAGAGTTCACAAGCATGTACAGCTGTAATAATTATTCCTAACATTGATAAAAGTGGATCTTTCAGATTTTTGCAATTGTTGTCTCTGTATTAAATTTAAGATTATACATGAACATAAACATGAGTGAACTGTACCAGACATTAATTTTTTTATCAACTACAATAAATTAAGACATTTACAAAAATATTATGTTTTCTGAAGTCTCATTCAGTGACAGTTGTATCATTCAGAAAATATTGCTTTAGATCTGAAACCTACGTGTACATGTAATTAAATTATGAGAAAAAGAAAATAATATGGTTTTGGCAAGCACTGAATGATAGAAATTTGATTCCAAGCAAAACCCTGAAACCTCCCAAAAACCCTATTAAGATGTTGATACGTAAATATTTTAGGGCCACTAATTTAGCATTTTTAGGTGTAGATCACTAAACAGAAAAATGCTTCTCCCTATGAACTACATGTAATCCTAATCCAACATTAAAAAAAAAAAACTTAGCAAACCCAATTGCTCATTAATTTAGGGTGTTTAGAGCTACAGTAGTCACTAATTTTGGGTTTTTAGGGCTACATTGTAGATCACTAAACAACACATGCTTCACCCTATACAGACTAATCCTAAACCTAAATGTACATTTAACAACACCCCAACCATCAACATTAATGGATGCTCACTAATTTTGGGTTTTTAGTACTAACTAGTGTTTTTGAGAAATATTACATAATATTATAAATAAAGGATTATCCTATCGGTAGTTATGGTACATACCGTACATGTATGACATACTGTACATGTAGAAAACCCTTATCCTGGGGTCATGTAGCGCTAAAGACCCTCAACCCTGGGTTAGTGTTTTTGAGAAATCTGGCATAATATTATAAAGGATTATGATGGATGACTAGTTCCTGTAAAAAATATTGTTCTGTGTCGGTGGGGAAGAGAAACACTGGTATGTTCAACTAAAAGTTGATGAAGGTATGCTAACCACCGTGGGGTGTGAGTATAGCAGCTGACATTTTGAGTGCTACTAAGCCCTTCATCAGAGCAAAAGCCCTAAATTAAAGCCCTTTTACTGTGTGTTTCCATAGAGCAAGGCCAATTGAAGGGCTGTGTGCAAAAAGAGTGTGAGTGACTCTTGATCACATTCTAAATTCTCCCTAAGAAAACAGAAATTGTTGGAGAATTTAGAATGTGAACAGTAGACATTTCCTTTTTGCACACAACCCTTCAATTGTCTCAGAGATCACAAAATTATGGCTGGTCAGAAATGTGTTATTTTCTGTCATGCAGCACTGTTGTGTTCCTTTGTGTAACAAGGAAACTCTATAACGGTATTTTCTGCCTTTGACTAATTGTTTTTTTCTTAATTACTGTGACATTAACCCAGGAGAACTAGCCCCATTTTGATGCCTTTATAAATAAGGTCAATAGACATTGACATTTTATTGCTTCTTTGGTTATAAATTTGGTTTGTACTGCAAATGCATATTGATATACTGTATCCTCACAAAATGCTCTCCCCAGACCTATCAAGACTGGGTAAAGAAGAACGACCAAGAGGAGATACTGCCAGTCCTGGGGAAGACTAATGACCAGCTGTTCTTCATCGCCTATCAACAGGTACATTGTACATGTGTGTGAGAGAGAAAATAACCGATATTGAGTTGAAAAAATTAATTCTTTTCAAACGAATCTCAACCCGGCCTTTCCAAATTATAAAGCTGGATAGATGCCCCCATTTTGAAGCAATTGATAGACAGACAGGAAGAGTGATAAGACAATTTGCTAGCTGTACATGTAGCTGTATCTGATTGAAGCATTAAGATGGGGAGCTGGGATGGTGCAGTGGTTAAGCGCTTCACCTCTCCACTGTGGCCCAGGTTCGATCCCTGGATGCGACACCCTATGTGAGGTGCGTTTGTTGGTATCTCACCCTTGCTCCAAGGGTTTTCTCTGGGTCCTCCGGTTTTCCTCCCTCCTCAAAAACCAATATGATAGATTCCAATTCGATCTGTGGATTAGCTGGGTCCTGGCTTTGATCAGCCCCTATGGTTGTTTCAGGTCCCATTAGAAATTCAGAGGTCACTCATTTCAGGTGGTCAGAGTAAGAAGCCAACAAGACTGCTTGGCCAATTCAAAAAGATTATATATTAAGTTCAAAACATTTTACCAATGAATTGATTAAATGCTGTATTGATAACCGAGGTTGGCATCTTTGAGGTTGACTATCTTTATTTTTTTATATATTGTTTTTATGGAGATCCAGTGAGCAGCACAAGACTATGGCAGCTTGAATTGTTTTATTGATCCTACATGTTTTGTCTGAGTCTGGATCATTCCAAAGTATTATGTAATTATTAGTTATACCATGGCATGAGGGGTATTAGTGATTTAAATTGCCCTGAGAGCCGAGGGAAGATTTGTAAAAGTCCCAAGGCCGCTTCGGCAGAATCTTCCCGAGGCTCGAGGGGCAATTTAAATCACTAATACGCCGAAATGCCATGGTATAAGTTTGTTATACTATGATTGCAGAGGAACGGAACAAATCTCTGATGAGTTTAGTTTTCTCTGCCAAAACTAAAGACGTCGCAGTTGAGTTCCTTTCGAAAACGTTTATTTTAATGCTTGACTGAGCACCATTGATTGAACGACCCTGGCTTCCCTTTGGCACACTGATATGTAATTATGCAGTTGACTAAGTATTCAAAGAGCATGCACGTTTATGGTTTTAAGTACATGTATATCCCACATGGAAGAAGCGGGCTTAAGAAATGAAGAGAATAACACATAGATTGAAATAGCTCATCCCACATGGATTACATGTACGTTGACGGGTATAATGAAGACAGGTCAGTTTGGATTCAGTATTTCCCACCCAGGAGCCAGAGTGGAGCAGGAGTTGATGCTTTTGACCCTCTCACTTCCAGCCTGCATTCTCTTCTAATTTTCCCTCATTACGCATGCAGGGGAAATTTAGAAATATGCATTTAGAAATATGCATTTTCCCGGCAGGAAATTTCGAGACAATGCATATTTCTAAATATCCCTCCCATCAGGGAAAATTAGTGGTTTAAATGTGCCTTGGAGAACAAAATAATCCGAGGCTACCATGGTACATAACTTCCCTTAAACCTTTTTTCTAGAAAGTCATTAAATATCATTGAATTGCTACAGAAATATACATCTAAGGCAAGAGTCTGAAGTTTACTTTATGGGTGATGTTGCTCATTTGCGTGTCATTGTTTTTGCATAATTAGGGAATTATTGTGAAAAAAATCAGGAAAATGTTGTTGCGGAGAAGACAACTGTAATACAATAACTGTAATACAATAAATACATTTATATTATTATAATAAAAATATATTTATGTATCACGATTCACTGATCATTTTGTTTACTTTTGAGACGCCAATATAACATGGTATTGGTGTCTCAGAATGCCAGCCTCTGATTGGCTCTTGCGCGAGCCCTTGCAGTTACATGGGTTCCAGGTCAACTTAGTTCAAAAGTCATTTGTTCAACAGCAAGATTTCTACAATTTTACCTTCAAAACACTGTAAATTACAATATAAGAATTATTCAATCCTAAAGGTAAGGTTGGCATTTGTAGTTTTCGTCAGAAATCTAACACTCTTATCCGCTAAAAGTACAATTTTAACAATTTTTTAAGAGATTTCAAAACACGTCGCAAACGTTTTCTCCACTCAAGCCGTGAAACCATTGCCATAGATATACTAGGCACCTTTTGAGAATTGAAATTGCGATCAGCATAAGTTTATATTATTATAAATACTATTGATGCTTCATGAACCAAATCCCCTAGTGGTCCTTTGCCTTAGAGACATTAAAAAAACTGAGTTTTGTTGTGTTTATGAATATGTCATTTTTTGTCTTCTCTGCAACATCTTCTCCGCAATGGTTACGGACTAGTAAACATTTATTGTAATAATATTCAAATACTTAGAGCTGAAAATAATAATAATAATAATAATATCTGATTTATATAGCACTTGAAACTGCCCTAAGTGCTTTACAATACATTTTCCAATAACAACGATAATAGTTAAAAGTTGATAAAATAGAAAGATATGAATGTACAATTACAAATTGATAATTATGCAATGTAAAAATCAATTGTATGCTAATTTAAAAAGATAGGTTTTTAACTTAGACTTAAAAGCAGTAATGAATATGTAGGTAGGCCATAAAGTAAAGAATTGCAATTTCCTAATCTTACTTATATTCCTTAAAATTAATGATAAAAAGCTAACTTACATACAGCATTTACGTGATCATTCGTAGTTAAAGACCTATCAAAAATGAAAACTGTTGTTGTTCATGTTTACTAGAACAAGTACTCTTCCACATGAAGTACTACGACAATGCAAGTACCTTAAATACTCACAGAAATTAGAACTTGAAAACTGTAGTTTGTAAAACAGGTATTTTTAGTGTCTTCTCTGCAACAGTCATAATTATTTTAATGTCTTGTGCTTCCCTCTAATAATTCATGGTCAATTATATTAAACATTGGTTTGGCTAGACCCATGAAGTGCCAACTGTCATACCAGAGCAAAAAGAATGTGATTGATAATTTTTATTTCTTTGTATACTAAAATAAATGTCACTGATTTGTCTTCTCCGATTAATATGGAATGACCTGTCTCCAGACTTGGTCAGGGATATACAACTGACTATCTTTACAAAGTTGGGTTTATTTAAAGTGCAAATGAACCGTACCCAGTTATCATTGATTTAAAGGTCAAAGTGGAAAACAAATGACCGGCATTGAAAAAATTAATATTAGCATTTTAGCCATTTCCATTTATTAAAGGGGCACATGTATCGAGTAATCGCTCGGTTGGTGGCTGTCAATTGGATACAAACAGTTAAACTTCCATCACTCAATGCTTAATTGAAAGGATTTTCAATATTTTCCTTGGAGACTGTTTATATGTACACTGTTTGTTAGTCACTTTTGCATAATTATTTGCTTTGATTTTAAGCATCCCACATGGCCAAGAGGTTTGTTAGTTCATATCAAAATTGGTGGAAATAGCTGTTTCCGGCCCGGAATGCGAATGTAAAATCTATTACTGTGACACAGCTCCTTTAAGAAATCAAATTTCAATGATGTCATTTAATCGAGTCAAATGTTAATAATTTTAGTTTGTTTTGCTCCATTTTTATGTCAACTCCACTGTCTTATTGAAATATATTTCAATAATATTGCAAAGATCAAATGTCTGACACCTGAAAAACAACTGAAAAAATAGTTACACACCGTAAATACCGGCAGATAAGCCGTACTCGCAGATAAGCCGCACCCCGAGTTTAGAAGCGCAAATTTTGGAGAAACAAAGTTTTGAAAGGAAAATCAAGATTAGAAATCTGCATCACCTTCCTTGCCCCATCGAACCTTCAACGGGATTTAACTCTGTAGTTTTACCCATAATTTTAAATCTGAAAGTGTTTGAACTAATCATGTCTACTTGCCTACACATACACAATAATTTATAACTTTCCATAGCATTTGTTTGATGGTACTTTTTCATCGAAGGTAGATTGTTAGCTAAATGTAGTCAACAAAAATTTGCTCGCAGTCACGTTCATCATAGCTTAGTAACCACGCATTTTATAGGAAGAGAGAAAACTGGACACTAGAATGCTGCCATGTGTGCACAGAACAAAATCAAAACATGGTGCACAGTGAGAAGTTTGACTTTTCTTCTGCTGTACATGGTTATCACATCTACAAGGACATCTGGAAGTCATCTAACGGGGAGTAACTGATTGCTCATAGAGATGGAAAATCAGTTCGACAAATTTACTGTTAAAGTACTAAACAGCGGCAAAACAGTTGGTCATCTACCACGTGCACAAGTACTCCAGAATAGCATCGTATTTTCTCGCTCACAGAGGAACTATAACTGTTGAAGTTACTGGGAAACGCCAACACTGCAAAAATCTTTGCATTAGAATGGAGATTACGTGTCTGGTGACATTTAGTTGTTTGAGAAAAGTTACTATTGACTGCTTAAACTTAAAGATCCGGAACAAGTAACAAACAAGAAACAGACAACACAAACGGCTCTTTTAGGATCCACCAAGCTTTCGAATGTGATGATTAGTGCTTCCTTTCTTTTTTGTTTTAATCAGGCCGACTTTGTTTTTTTTAAATGTTAATTTATGGAAAGTTATTGAACTTTTATAGATGTTCTCGCAGATAAGCCGCACACCCGATTTGCAACAAAGATTTTGGGTAAAAAGGTGCGGCTTATCTGCCGCTGTTTACGGTAATCATGTTCAGCTCATTAGCATAATTTGACTTAAATGACGTCATTTCAAGGATTTGTAATGCATTTTAAAGCAAACTCATGACCAACAATGGTTAAACAAGATGTAAAACACTACTGCACCCAAATAAACGATTTCTGGGTAGGGCTCATCAGCTGCACTTTAAATCCTGTACAATGTGATCTACATCGATGATAAAGTCCTGTAAAGTCCCGTGAGGACATAGCAGACTGGGAGTAAAGACTATGTCACTCAGTAATTAAATACTTGTAAAATATTTTTTGGGCCATTTATCCACCTCCGAAAATACTTTACAAGTATTTCAAAAGTATTTCATTACTGACGTAGTCTTTACTCCCAGCTGAGTCTGCCATGCTCTTCCGTCACTTTACGTTAGATCATCGATGTACATTTAGATCACATATATTGTACAGGGTTTAAATAAAACCAACTTTGTAAACTAGATAGTCAGTTGTAATTTATTCCTGACGAAGTCTTAATTATGACTCAGACAAAATATGTAGGATCGATAAAACAATTCAAGCTGCCATAGTCTTGTGCTGATCACTGGATCTCCATAAAAAAATATGCAACTGACACAGACATTAAGGTTGTTTCATACAGTGCATGCCACCTGGAATTATAAAAGCATTTAGACGTGGTAAAACCAAGGTTTGATTGCAGAATGGACGCATCCTTTGATTACTGTGTATCCATTTGTTTGTGTATTCCCAGGTTGAAAATCTTATCAAGATTCTTACAAGATCTTACAAATGTATTAAGGATCTGATTAAGATCTTATTAAGAATCTTGTAAGAATCTTGTAAGAATTTATCTTGTAAGAATCTTGTAAGATCGTATAAGATTTTGATAAGATCTTATGTAAATCTTATAAGATCTTATAAGATTGTGGTAAGATAATCATAAAATCTTATTAGGATTTGTTAAGATCTTGTTATTAAGATCTTATTAAGATCTTATTAAGATCTTATTAAGATATGGTAATACATGTACCTTATTAAGATACCCTAAGATCTTATAAATTGAGATGTGGTAAGATGTACTCATGCACAAAAAAACAACATTGATGTCTAGAATGATTTGCCTGTCAGCACAGATTTGCCTGTCAGCTCAGTCAATTTAATAAAATTGTAGTATACATTAATTCATTTAACTATATCCTGATAATGCTGGAACAACCTGAAATGTGCTGGAACATGCAGTATGATAAAATAATGTATATGCCAGCTTGATATCCCTAATGAAAATAGATCCGGAATAATACTGGTGGTATTCCACGCTGGAGTTATCTGGAATTGTGGCGGTATTCCTCTCCAGAGGAATCTGGAATTCTGCCGTTATTATTGTCAGCATTCCCCTGAAATTCCGGAATACATGTACTTCAGTGGAATTTCACCGTGGAGTTAGCTATATACATTGTATATATAGCTAAAGTGTTACCATATAAATAATAAAAATAATAGAAAACTGGAAAAAAAAAATATGCATGACTTTAAAAAACCTTGTATCAATTAATGGTTTAATTAAAAAGGGTTGCCTACATTTTTAGCTTATAAAGTCTGTCGAGTCATTGGCCTCCTCCTGAACCTGAGGTGAATCATCAAGCAAGCTTCCACTGAGTTCAACTCGGGTTTATGTCAACTCGTGCTGGCGTAAATCATGTTTACAAAAATTTAATAGAGCAACTTGGAAATCGGACAGATCGATGTGAGTTCCGAACAAGTCACTGTTATGTTCGATCGGATTGGATCGGATCGGATGTAATCGGAATATTTGCTATCGGAATCGGACAAGACTTGAAAGTACCTCGACATTTTCCCGATGCTCAAGTATCGGAAAGGGCATCGGATCCGATTCCGATAATCGGATTTCCGCCCGATATTTGGACGTGCTCCCTTACCAGGTGTGTTTTTCATTGCTGTGGCTTGAAACACCTTGAATCTTAGTGATTTTTGAAGGTTTTGTCTTTGCTGTATGCACTGTTCACTCTACCTTTCAGTAATCCTCATACATGGTACATTTCCTATAAAATTAAATACAAACACATAGTGTGGGCTCCCTGTTGTACATGTTCCAATGAACTGTTTGCTTTGGATAGTGAAAACCTTTTACAGGACTATAATTTATGTGTTTCTCAGTAGCATTTCTGAAAGGAAACACAAAACAATTATAATAATTTATTAAATAATTATGTTTTACAAGCGTATAAACTCTTAAGTTAATTATAGCTTATAAATTAATGTTAACTTAGGCTAAGTAAAATAATTAACATGTTTATCATCCCCGCACACTAACTTTTTTGAGGCTGACTCCTTTTTTTTATTATTTGTTGTAATGTATCGGGTCCTCTATAGAATCTCCCTCTAGAAATGAAAAGTCACAGTCATTCCTGGCAAGTCGTTTCCAGTACATCTCTTGCGTAATGTAACTTATTCCAGTTGAATAACTAAACATTGAGGATTGCTCGGTGGATTACTGGGCAAATCTTAAGTGAAAACATGGTCTTAAAGTCTGCAATTTCATACACAGTGCATATAAAATTATAAAATCATGGTATTAATATGCCCGGTCTGTAATAGACATGCAGCTGACCTTACGGAAACTATTTAGCACCTTTGCCTGCGGAGAAATCGATGGTGGGAAAATAACACAAAAAGGGCTGCACGCTCATTATTTTTGGAAATCCAGACGATGAACTTGGCCCTATTAATTGCTTAAAGTTTTGTAGCTTAATAAAATCTTGATGATTAGCAAAGTTCACTGCCTTTTGAACTTACAAAGTTGTTTTATGTTTTCAAATGGTTAACGATAATTCCACTAGCTAACATTTTAAATGTATTCCTTAATTTCAATCATAAAAGCTTAAAATTAGATTCCAAGAATAAGACTGAGATCTGATGAGGGCTTGTCTGAGGCCTGGGACATTATCAAGCAGTGCAAACTCGTAGTTGTATATATTAATATATTCAAGTCAACAAAAACCTTTTTTAGCAAAAAAAAACATACCAACTGAAGAAACAATATATAAACATCATCTGATGATGTATTTCTTACAGCCTTTTTCCAGGTTTTACAGAATGCTTCACTTTTCTCCATTTTGTAGACAAACTCTGGCACACCGCAAAGTAACCATATTCTCTGTAATTCTCTCATTGCATCAACAATACTCAAGAGACATGAGCACAACCTTTAAGTGCTAACAACAGAGTGATCATTATACATGTAACTAGGATTTCACTAGAATGTGTGCCTTATTAAGATATTAGTAAGAATCTTACACAATCTTATAAGATCTTAATGTTAAGATTTTCAACCTGAGTTTTTTTTTAGTTGTGAATACAATACCACAATAATCATAATTCCAAAGTTGTTATTCAAGTCCGTTAAATAACGTGTCTAGAGTCCCGTCATGTTTGTGGCGTTAATTTATTTACAATGTAGCTTGGTAACTTTTACACCATGACTGATAGGCACATGACGATTGAGACTCGTGGGATGTGCCCTAAACACATGAACAAAGAACACCTTTCTAAATCCTGAAATACATTTAAAATGAAACATCTCTCTTATGTTTAGGTCATTTGATTATACTGATGTCTGTATGTGAACAAGTCGACTTTGGAATTTTGATCAACTTCCTTTTATCCACATAAATCATGTAATAAAAGTACAGGTATTGAAACTTTCAGAAATGAAGCAGCTTCCCTATTTAAGGGTTACAATTGTGTACATTTGCTGTTATGATTTGTCACTCACTGACTGTACATGTACTGTATATCCTCCCGCAGAGCTGTCTATGATTGAACGTGATTCTCATTCACCCAATAAGTTTAGGTGAGTCCCAAAACATTAAATTATTACTGTTATTATTATACCATCACAAATTGTAACACTAATCCTTCTCATCAAAGTACAACCAGCACTACGCTATAATTATTAGCTAATTCTTTATTAGTTGTAAAATTAACAGAAAATCTCATTTCAGATGGTGACCTTTTTATGCGCTGAACTTAACATAAAATGTATGAATTAAGTATGGCAGATTAGTGTATGGAGCAGTTTTAGTGTCAAAAAGAACATGTTGTGTCATGTTGGTCCTATTATGTCAATGTACATTGGTATAATGTCAATATATACATAATGTTAAATATGTTGGCATAGTGTCATGTTGGTCCTATTATGTCAATGTACACATCATGTAGTGTTGGCATAATGTCAATAATTATATACATAATGTTAAATATGTTGGCATAGTGTCATGTTGGTCCTATTATGTCAATGTACACATATATAATGTAGTGTTGGTATAATGTCAATATATATGTTGTGGTTCAATTATATCTTTGGTTCAAAAATTTTGAACCAGTACCATTTTTTTTAACCAGTACAAATTTTTTGAACCAGTACCATTTTTTTTAACCAGTACCATTTTTTTTAACCAGTACCATTTTTTTTAACCAGTACCATTTTTTTTTAATCAGTTCAAATGCTTTTTTTTAGCTCAGCCGCAGCTGTGATTATTCTGTAAAAGTCGGCTCGGTTGACACAGTTTGTTCAGTTTCGGCAAACGATTTCACACGGGCGTAGAGGGAGGTTGAGTTTGCGAGTTTTTCTTGAGAACCCTAGCTCTAGGTGGGTAAGATCTTGTTTACTGACCGGTTAAGGTTTTTTTATGGTTCAGGGTAGGGTTTTAGGGGGGTTTCTCAGTGTAAGCATGTCCTGAAATTGTTAAAGCAAAAGTGCACTTGAAAACACTTGAAAACTTCGCTAAATTCTCCATTAAGTTCAGGTGTATTTAGATTCGTTCTATTAATGATTTGGGATTTTAAATGGTTAGTTTTTTTTTCAAATTTGGGGGTTAGGTTTTAGAAGGTTTGTATGAAAATTCGACAAAATGAATTATTAATATGCTTACACTGAGAAAGCGCCGTTTTCAGTTAGTTTAAAATTCCCAGCATAATTTTCCCACAAGTAGCCCAAGCTGAAATTCGCTGTAACATGGCACAGACATAGTTAAGGAACACAAGAAGACACTGTATAGGTTTTTGTCGAGTTTTATTCAAGATTTACGTTGTACATGGAAAACTAAAAAATTCCATACAAATGCTGTTAAATATTATACAGACCGTGTTGTCGTCCATGTAATTTTATTTCCAAGTCCGATTTTGTTAGCAGTGCGCATGTGTGAATAAAATTAAGAGACTGGAAACAAATTAGCATAAGTAGAGGGACTGTGTTCGACGATTAGTCACCTATAGAATAAACGGTGGTGTAAAAATCAACAAGCGCTTCTGTGGCGCAGTGCGTTAATCGACTGGACTATCATCTACCAGGCGTTCCTCGTAATACTGTCTCAAGTTAAGCCCGACCGGGCAAGGTTAGTAAGTGGATGGGTGACCGTCTAGGTAAGTGCTATAGTAACGTGTCTCATGGGGGACACGGGAAAAGGGGGATGGGACTGGGGAAGGGAGGGTAGAAATTAGAGGGAAGAGAGGGTTGACAAAAATTATTTTGTAGGTGGGTTGATTTTCTTTTTCTTTTTAGAATCTTGAAAAAATGAACCAGTTCAAAAAAATGGTACTGGTTCAAAAAAATGGTACTGGTTCAAAAAAATTGTACTGGTTCAAATATATTTGTACCAGAGGTAATATTTGAACCACAACATATACATAATGTTAAATATGTTGGCATAGTGTCATGTTGGTCCTATTATGTCAATGTACACATAATGTAGTGTTGGTATAATGTCAATATATACATAATGTTAAATATGTTGGCATAGTGTCATGTTGGTCCTATTATGTCGATGTACACATCATGTAGTGTTGGCATAATGTCAATATATACATAATGTTAAATATGTTGGCATAGTGTCATGTTGGTGCTATTATATCAATGTTCACATAATGTAGTGTTGGTATAATGTCAATATATACATAATGTTAAATATGTTGGCCATTTTGACTTTAGTTTTATAAGTTACTGGTATGCCTGAACAATAAAATTAGCTGTGTGTATTTTTGACTTAAGAAATGCTCAATGAAAACCTTAAATACAAAAACAAGATGGGAATTCCAAGTGGTTGATTACTTTTGTAATGTTTAATGTTATTAAGTTTAATAATATAGAGCATAGTTCTTTTTTCAATATTTTCACTCAGAATCAGTGCAGTAGGTATTTATAACCACCCCAAAACCAATTTAGTACAAACCACTGAGTTATATACTAAGATAAGGGCTCTAGCTTTTCCCAGGAATCCATGAGGCTCACTGGTCAATTGGGCTCATGGCACATACATTTTGTGCAGTTGCTCTCTTTAGGGTTTTGAGAGAACTGCTCTATGAGAAATTGGAGAAAATTAGGCACTGAGTAGAACCAGAGTACTTCATAGTTTATATATAATATTAATATTTTCAAACGTTCTGCCCAGTTTTCTCAGACAGTGACTCTTAATTATTGGTATTATTAGCTTTTGTGGGTGTTTTCAATTTATTTTCTCCATGTGTATTTTTTTTGCTTGATGTGACATTTCATTTATTTCACACTCCATATAATTCACCCTTCTCACACAGTGACCATGTTGGATAGAAACAATAGATTTTGCTAGCCTTGCACTGAGCATGAGATCCAGAACAAGTTTAGCCTGCAAAAACAAAGGTTTTTATTCTCCTGGGACTGAGCATGGCCGCCGCGTGAGAAGGGTGAATTAATTACAAAAGAAAGAAGGTTAATATTTAGAATAATATTTTTGTAAAGGTTTACAGGTACATGTACACTGTTCAGTAATGACTACATTCAAAGTTGCATTTTTTAAAGCTTTTGTGTCAACTCGTAGCTTCTATCAGCTTGTACCAGGTATAGCCTAACTCTCATAAAATGTTGCCCATTAACTAAATTACCACACATTTTTTCGCAAAACTTCACTTCTCTCAAGGTCACTCCTTATTGGTCTATAGTGCACCTACATGTACAAATAATTCTATAATTTGGTATTGTTGTGGGGTTAGGCTTTTGTTTGAGTCCATGCAGGGCTTCTGACAGGTTGCATGGGTGTGTAAACGCACAATTAGGTCAAACCCACAAAATCCAGCCACACACTATTCCTTAAAATCAGCAAAATCCTGCACAATACTGAGGTCACATGATTTTAAGTACATGCCCATATCTCCCTTATTTCTAATGCCAGACAGTTCAAACTTGGACAGGCATCGTATTGGGTCCCCACAAATCACTTAGTGGCGATGACGTAACGATGACTGACCATCTGCTGGTTGCCCTTAGGGGCTCTATGTTTTGGTTTGGTCCTGCAGAATAGTTGAAGAGAAATTCAGTGGAAAGGCATGGTTTACACTCACTGTGGCTTTGTGTTTTCAATAAAAAAACTTGGTAGTTGGAGCAAGTGTAGTTTAAAGTGCCACTAACCCCTTTTGCAATTTTTATACATATAAATCTTTGAAAGGTTTTGAGTACTTCTGCGAAGAAATTTTTGGCTTACAGTGAATTACTCTATGTTCTGTGCGTGTTTGAAATGGTGAAAATTTGACCTTTCCTGACCCACGACCGCGTAAGAAAAAGACTGGGTCGATTCTTGATCATACGTCATCCAAGTCATTCAACTTTGCAATAATTTGAATAAACATTTAGCATTTTGTCTGAAATATCTTTTTTCTTTACTAACAACTCACAGACTGTGTATATTCTCTATATATCGATGTTGTCGTGATAGAAAGGCGCCATGGAGAATAATGCATTAATGAGGTGACGTAAGATCAAGAATCTACCCAGTCTTTTTCTTACGCGGTCATGGGTTACGAAAGGTCAAATTTTCACCATTTCAAACACGCATTTGAAAGGAGGACTCTCTATAGACCTCCAGGAGCTAATATAGTTGAGTTCTTAGAAAAATTTAATGTCACTTTGGAGAAAATATCAAAATGATTACAAACTAGACTCTGTGAAAGGTGACATGAAAGCTGTATGGAAACTACTTAATGAGATTATCAACAAAAGGAAAACTAAATCAAAATTCCCATAAATTTGTTTACATAATGACCAGGAACTTAAAGATCCTGTCTCAATAGCTAATACCTTTTGTGAGTATTTCACCAATATCGGTCCTAATCTTGCCAGAAATATTCCAGAAACAAGTACAAATTATAAATCATACCTTAAAGAATCAGTCATACATTCATATTTCCTTAAGCCTGCAACTAAGGATGAAATAGAAAATATTGCCGCCCATTCATTCAAGGGGGGAAAGGCTGCTAGCTTTGACCAAGTTAACATTACTGATGTCAAATGCAATATCTCTCAGCACCCTTGACACATGTGATTAACTTATCATTATCTACTGGAACTGTTCCTCAAGACCTTAAGGTTGCCAGAGTGGTTCCTATATTTAAAAAAATGAAATCCCAGCTTATTTTAGTAATTATAGGCCAATTTCAATATTACCTGCTTTTTCAAACTTCTTTGAAAAAGTCATCTTCAATCGCTTCATGGACTTTATAATTAAATAAACACCATATTCTTTATGACCACCAGTATGGCTGTAGATCTTAGCACTCTACTGTAATCATGGCACTTTTGAACTTGGTTGATCAAATTTCTTCCTCGATTGATAATAAGCAGTTATGTGCAGGAGTTTTCTTAGATCTATCTAAAGCCTTTGATACCGTTAACCATAAACTCCTACTTGACAAACTGCTACACTATGGTATTAGAGGGCTTGCATTCAATTGGATTCATGACTATTTGTATAACCGCAAACAATTTGTTGAATTTAAAGGCGAGTGTTCTGAATATCGAACAGTTGTGGTGTTCGACAAGGATCAATTCTTGGGCCCCTTCTTTTTATTTTATATATAAACAACATCCATCATTCCTCCACTTTATTAAAATTTATTTTATTTGCAGATGATACCAATGTGTTCCTCAGATAAAAATGTAAATAAGCTTTACTATACGCTTAACAGTGAACTAGAAAAGGTATCCAACTGGCTTATTGCAAATAAACTCTCAGTAAACATCAAACAAACAAAGTACATCATTTTTAGACCAAGACAAAAGAAAGTATTGCTTAACAATCTTGTAGTCAAGGTTAATGGTGGACCTATTGAACTTAAACACACTACTAAGTTTCTTGGAGTTTTTGTTGACGAGAATCTGAACTGGAAGCAGGCTGCACATTGCAACTATAACTAGTAAAATTTCAAAATCCATTGGCATAATCTCTAAATTGAATTTTTTTCTATCGAAAGCATCACTGCACAAACTTTATTTTGCTCTTATTTACCCATATTTATATTACGGCAATTTAATTTGGGGTGGCACTTATACCTCAACTTTAAAAAAAATTGTTATGCTACAGAAAAGAGCTAATTAGAATCATCACCAAATCAGATTATGATGCACATACGGCTCCCTTATTTAAGGACCATAATCTTATAAATTTATCTAATATACGTACATAAACATCAGGTGGGTCTCTTTATGTTTTCCTATGATAAGAAAATCCTTCCAGAAATGTTCAAAGATTTCTTTTCTACTAATCTCAGTATTTACTCGCATAACACCAGGATAGCTAATGATTATAGACCAACATTCTCAAGAACAAATATAAGAAAATTTTCAATAACCTATGAAGGACCAAAATTTTGGAAATATTCTATCCCTGACGAGCTGAAAAATAGAACTTCTCTCACCAGCTTCAAATACAATCTCAAATCCTATTTACTTTAAACCAGTCATCTCCTTAACTAACTGATCTATATATGTCTGCTCTTCTTCGCTCCCTTCTCCTTTTCTTTCCAATCATCTTTCTCTTATCATAATAAATAAAATTCAGTATATTATATATTGTTAGATTATTACCTCACGCTTAAAAAGGCAACTGCGTAAAGTAATACGTCTTCGGCTTCCATTTAGGTTGTCTTCCACTGTATTTTTTTTGTTGTATTTTTATGTGTGTACATGGTGGTTTGTGTGTAATAAAGATGATGACGATGCATATATAGAACATAGAGTATTCTCTGTAAGCCAAAAAATTCTTCGCAGAAGTACTCAAAACCGTTCAAAGATTATATGTATAAAAATTGCAAAAAGGGTTAGTGGCATTTAAAAAAGGCACTGTCAATCACAGTGCTCTGCACACTTCTGCTTTTGTTTTATTATCAGGTATACAGAAAATGGCCGACAGCTATTGTCTCTGCAGGCAAAGAACTGTCAGTGGTTGACTTTAATGCCTGCCATTAGATTGACCATTTTTTACCATACCAGCTGACCCCTGTTGAGGAAGTAAGGAAAATCCAGGGGAGTGGTGTATTTATAGAGTAGTTGAATTCCATTGGGGTACATTAATATTCCATATGAATTCCAGGGGAGGTGAAGTCACTTAAAAGTGTGTTCTTTGGCAGGGGGTGTTAATATTGTTATTGGACTAGGTTTTGTAAATAATTTTTACAATAATGATGGATCAAGTTGTTGTGGCTTAACTTCAATGAAGAATGCCAACAACATTACAAGTAGAGGACTCAAGACTCCTATTCACAGAACTCATGAAATTGCCTTTGCATGCCCACTCAGGGACCTTCCTCCATCTGTTTACCTGTGAGCTCTTCGTCAAGTAATAATGCATCTTTACATGTGAACTCTAGCCGTATTCCAGTGAGAACGTACAGTACTTAGTACACTTGGCCACTATTTCGCAGGGTGCCATCTTACATCACCATCTTTAATAAGGAGTTTAATAGATCAATGATAGCCTGCAAAACCATCTCTCATCAGCCCCGGGAAAGGGGGAGTAATAGTCTCCCTTAGATAATATAAACGGCTGTAATCACAATAGTCAGTCAGTTTTTCAAAGTTCATTTGGCAATTGTGACTAGACTGGACATTAATATGCACACATGACGTTATGCCAACGTTATAGAGTCATTACAATGTATGTGAACACTCTTTTGTAATACTTGTTTTCTTAGTCTTACAGTGTATTTATTAGTTGTATTCACAGGCTTATATCGTACAGTGTAGGTGTTTTCCACCTGTTTATAGTTTCTCCTCAACATTTTGTAAAATTGACCGATTTTGCTTGTACATGTACATTAAATTGTTGTTCCAATTCAGATCACCTGACTTTCCCCAGAAAATGTGTTTAATTAGATCGACACTCAAAAATGCACTTTACTGCATTCTGGTTATTTAATAAATAATCACAAACATAACTTCAAAATCTATGGCTGAATCTGCCAGCTGGATGCGACTAGGAGATGGCGAAACTGCATGACTCTTCATGCCTGGGATGATCTTTAATTGTCTCTCTTCTGCTTTATTTCCTTCATGATGAAAGACTGAGCTTTCGAAAAAAAATATTTCAGATTACTTCCTCTTATTCATGGCAAAAAAGGACCTGTTTGTAAAATGTCTGTTCCACCCCCAATCGATTCAATGACAATCTAGCATTTTGAAGTTTGTTTGCCAATGATCCAATAAAGCCTTTCCAATGCAATCACAATATCCACAGTATGTGACTGTTTTCTGCAAAAGGCCTATTTAGATATACAAACATTAAAATACATGTAGAAATCATATTCCTGTCCTGTGTTATTTTAAAGGGTATGTCATATGATACTGCACCTGTATCGAGTATACGCTCGTTTAGTGGCTGCATGTTAATTGGATACAAACAGTTAAACTTCCCTACCTCAATGATTGATTGAAACAATTTTCAATACTTTCCCTGGAGACTGTTTATATACACTGTTGGTTAGTCATTTTTGCATATTTGCTTTCATTTTAGGCATCCCACATGGCTGAGAGGTTCGTTAGTTCATATCAAAATTGGTGGAAATACAAAATAATGTAGCTCTTTCCGGCCCAGAAAAATGAATGTAAAGTCAGCCCCTTTAACAGTTTTGTTTTCACATTTTCACAGAGTTCTTTGGACATTATCGAACCAGCTGCTGAAGGAATTTTCGCAAGCATATTCAAGTTTCCCGTGGAGAACCGAATGAATCCTGCTAAGAAGTGTGTCATCTGGTAATCAGCACCCCCCTGAATCCCAAGGATACTGATAGGAGTGTTGCTTAACATATATTGTATAAATAGAGGGGGATACATGTATACGCATTAGGTTTTGCCGTGTTTAGCAGAAGTAAGCCGCAAACGTTATAGGAGAATTGCCTATTACTCTTTTCAGCTCAAATTTGTTTAATTCAGAATTGGATAGGAAAGGAAACTGATAGCTTGTGAAGTGACACTGGTTGAGTTGACCCCTTTAAAGTGTCTGTGGAAGGAACTTAACTAGATACATGTATCTCTTCTACAGGGAGCATGGTTCTGGCTATGGGGCTATTGAAGGAACTTAACAAGATAATTATCACTTCTGTATAGGGAACAAGGTTCTGCCTAGGGCTGTGCCTTGCACCAGTGCGCAACTGAGTTTCAACAATTACCCATCATGAAATATTTGGGGCAGTAGCACCTTAAAAATGGCATGGTTCACCCACAGTTGTTTGATGCATTTCATGCAAAGAAACCGGGTAGTTGCAAAGATTAAAGAAGGTACTGTACTGTACCAGACAGTACAGATTTTGTGTTTGCTTTTGAATTTAAGTGCGAACGAGAAGGGTTTCTTGAACCGATTTTCATCTCCTTGAGATTCAACAAAATCTGGAGTCACTCAATCAATTTCATAGCATGGTTTCCTTAGTCATCTATCCAATGCCTCTAGATTTGATGCACTATTTCATTTGGGTGGTTTCAGGCATTGTCGATGGGTTAGAAAGGTAAGAACATGAGCCACATTGGGCAAAAAGGGCCCAGACAACTTTCAAGTTAAATCATTCGTACAATGGTGTTCCTAATAACAGATTGGATTTTTTTATTGTATTGACTGTCCACGGAGTGCTACATTTTATTGACAACAAAACTCGGTGAAATTTACAATTTTGATACAACTGGGCCCGATATATTACAAATTAGGAATCTTGTCATTGGGGATGATTTTGTTGTACGACATTCATCTGTATACCTGCTAGTTTTAAAGAGTAAAACAATAAGATGAACAAGCTGGCCAAACAATGCCTTTTCTGCAGTCATTCTGCACCTCATGATTTTAGCAATTGATAGTACAAGTTATCGTCTGAGGTAAGGCAGTCATTTGCAACTGCAAAAATTGTGATCAAACCCGTGTAAAATGTTGTCCTCTATTTCACTTGTCAGCTAAATTAAATCAACACTACATGTTTAGGTTACTGTATCAGAATGTGGTGCTTGCGATGCCGATCTTTATAATAGCCACATGCATACAAAATGAAAGCACATTCAAACAATATTTACATTTCATTGTATGGCTTTTTGGCCAACATAGCCAATAATTATTAGCTTAAATGCCTTCTAATTTTACCATTATTATTGTATCATGATAGCTATATTTATTTTCTCTTTCCTTTTCTTTGATTTCAAATTTTCCTCTGGAGCATCAATAAAGTGATTTTAATATATTGACGTCTTCACTTGTCTCATGCAGTTGTTAAAAGAATTCACCCAGTCACAAATAGCAGGTAATTTATTTACAGGTATCCTAGCCTGCAATACACACTATGCATAACTCGCGCGGTCACAACACGAAAAAGAGGCCAGTAGGTCCTCTGGAATGTTGAAGTTGAAATGCTAGCAGGAAGTGTGAAACGTGTTGAACATGATTGTTTAGTTGAAAAATGTTTCTTTATAGTACAACCAGCCAGGCGCATAGCAAATTAACGGCATTGTTTCACTGAACATTCCTTCAGTGCATTTCACAATCTGCCCGGGCGCTTCAATTTCAACATTCCAGAGGACCTACTGGCCTCGTTGACATGCTAGTTACCAGGACTTATGCATAGGGTCTATGCAGACAAATTTGTTCACTCATAAATTCGAAGAAAAAAAGTGACGTCTGCTTACCCTAGCGCTTGATTAGTTTCCAATATGCACACCTCATTGTGTTAGGGACCAATCAGATTTTACCTTCCAATATCCTGGAAAGTGACGTAGTTACATTTAAAAGGAATTCAGACAATACATTTGCCATTGACCAATCATAGGACAGTATTCACTGCAGGCGCGCCAATTCACTAAAATGCTAACAATGGCTTTGATTGGGCAGAAAAATAAAACAAACTAATTGAGCGCTCGGGTAAGCAGGCATTACTTTTTTCTTCTAATTTATGAGTGAAAAAATATGTCTGCATAGCAGGCTTCAACCATGCAGCAGCCAGGCGCATAGCAAATTATCGGCATTGTTTCACTGAACTTTTGTTCAGTGCATTTTACAATCTCGCCGGGCGCTTCAATTTCAACATTCCAGAGGACCTACCGGCCTCGTTGACATGCTAGTTACCAGGACTTATACATAGGGTCTATGGTACACTATAATTTATATTGTAGCCCTTATTCCAATATGGCTGCTCTAGTTTGCATAAAGCACAAAGAGTAGGATATTGGGTGAAGTGAATGCTGTCTATATTAAAGCAAGCCTTACCAAATAATATTGAGAACTTGGTAACAATGAAAGACTAATATCCAAGTTATTGACATTTAAATACAGGGAATATCACGAAAATGCGGCTAGTAGGCATAACTGGCTCAACCCATACAAAATCCTGGTCACCCCTAAAATTCAGAGTATTGCTAATCTTGGCATACTCTTTGACATAGTCAACTGTTATTTACTGCTCTGTGGAGGGGATTCAGTATGAAAGCGATGGGTGCTTGGCAGGGATTTGGCAATTAAAGTAGCTCTCAATGTTACGTACAAAATTAGGCGGTGTTTCAAGTTTTGTAGACAATCATTCAACAGTTTATCATGGTTTCGAGGTACTGAATCAAATAGTTCTCTGCATGTATAAAAACCGAATCTTAAAGCTATCTGGACCTAAAAGGTACAGGGGCAAGCATTTCCTCCCAAAAGGAGTGCTGAGTTATATCCGAGTATAGAGGAATCCCCTAGGGTAGAGAAGATGACAAGGAAATAGACAGTGAGCTAATTATTTGGTAAAACAAAGGAGAAGAGATTGTCTAGAAAAATTCGCTGGTACTTGTGCTCTTAATGATGTAGCATTACCATTATTTCAGTTGTGTAGGGAGCTAGGGGGGACAGTTGACCCACTCTGCCCAGTCTTGGAAGAGAAATTGACAGAAGTCTTCAATAAAAATATCAGAATTCGTCATTTTGCATCACTGCCCCCCCTAAAAAAATATTATGTAACACCTCGCATAAGGTTTTCCAATTAAAACTGTCTCGTTTAGTCATCATTTTGCCCTTCTCCTCTCCTCCTCCTCCTTCCTCCTCCTTCCTCCTCCTTCCTCCTCCTTCCTCCTCCTTCCTCCTCCTTCCTCCTCCTTCCTCCTCCTTCCTCCTCCTCTCCCCCCCCCCCAATTTTCAGGACCTCCCTATGTCCCAGTATTGTTTATATGGCTTTGTTTACAGCCAATCACAATAAAATATTTTCAATAAAAACTCTTAAGCTACAGTCCTAACTTATGAAAGGTAAAAAAACTGTTTTATACATGAAGAAATATGGGTTCCTTGTTTTTCAGGACCTAATGAAGTAACAAATAATTAGTCAATTTTGACAAGTTTCACAATTACCTGGAAAATGCCATTCCACATTTTTGAAAGGAATCCATAATCATAACAGATCACCAAACTCTTGTCTTAATCTTACCAACAACTGCTATAATGCATTTCTGTTTATTGTAAAACAACAAATTGATACAGAAGTATAAATGTACAACAACATTTATTGCTCTTTTTATACAAATATACATTTGTTCAATTAGGCCATCCCAATAAAATGTTTTGTTTCCCATCTCCCTCTGGCTCATGATTAAACACAAAAGCCATTAGGAGTTAAATCATTGGGTTGGTCTTTAACCTTGCATTTTTGCGGGAGCTTTAAAAAAAATCAGTCTGTTGGGTGGTACATTTTCAGGGTTCTCGCACAACATGCAAGAAAAGAAACCCTGACATTACACTGACCAAGAAGCATTTTACACTGCCCTCCAGTGCACGCTAGTATTGGGTACAAATATTCAATCACTATTTAGCAACATTGAACAATGTTGACAGTGGAACCCCAATGTTATTGGTATGACCTTACATTATTATTGACAGGATCATTTAGATAATTAAGTAATGATCCGGATAAGAACTGTATAAGAACGGCAAGGAATGTATTCTTCTTTCTCGTAATTTCATTGGTTGAAACTGATCAATTCAATAGAAACCCATCAAAAAAAATGCATTTTCGTTTGATAATTTTTGAGGTTTGAAGGAATACCTGAAATAACCATATCATATTATCCTATAAAACAAATTTACAGGAAGATTTATCACTAAAACAAAGTAACTAACCAGATGATAGACTGCAAAATTTCTTTTCGGATAACGAACGTTTTCAGCAGTGGATGCATCTGCAGACTAATGCATTCAAAATCTTGAATTCTTATTGGCTGATAGAGAGGGCATGACATTTTCAGCATTTTGATTGGCCTTGATCTAGCCATGACTGAATACCACTCTGTATTTTATAGAAAAATCATTAAATACTGCCCTGTATTTTATAGTAAAGCTGAGCTCTGATTTGCTGAAATGAGATTTATAGGATAATACTCTATACATACATGAAGAACTGAGTCACAGTAGACAAAACCAATAATATTCCTCAAATAACGAGATTCAAGTGTAATAATAATGCACCTATCAATGTTAAGCCCACGAAAGAGGGGGAGGGCAAGGGGTGGGGATTTGACAGGCAGGGTTCCGAGGGTGGGGATTTTAACACAAGCTGCCTGCCGCAAGGTGGGGTTATTTATAGGAAACAATAAGATATCTAGAGTAGATATTTTTGACTGAACGTGTCATCCCGAGGATAGGGAATTTGACATTTTATGGGAGAAAATGTCAAATCCCTTGCGCCCCATCCCCTCGGGCTTAACATTGATAGGTGCATAACAAAATAGAGCGATTTAATTGATAAAACTTTAAATTGATAAAAAATTAACAAAGCATGAGGAAATAGCATAATAAATGATGTTTATCACCTGCTGGAAAATACATTTTACTTTTGGATTTCTAAACATTTAATGAAATTGCTGCATGTTTGTGTTTAAAGAACATACAAAAACTACATTAGTTCAAATACCCCATCAACTGACACTAAACTGCACTACACACCACTCTATATACAGGAAGACATTCAGTAACATACAAGATAAGTACACTAACAGCATGTTTAAATATCCTGATGAACATGACAACAATGGAGAATTGTTTCGCCAGAAAGACAGTGTATGGAATAAGCCATTTACTGGTCTGAGAAGAATTCTCAATCAAATGAATAAAGGTTTAAAGTTAAGGCTCTGAATTTAAGATATGTGCAGCAAAAAAACAATCCAAAGAATTTAATGTGTTTACCACCGAAAACATTTGACAACAACAAATCAAACGAACCACTTTATAAATAGCATTGCTTATCTGTTCAGACACTGAAACAGTTCTGTGAATAAAACTTACATGTAGCTGACATTAATTTGACAAAGAAACTACAACTAAATAAATTTTGTATTTATCTCTCTCATAAACTGAACGGTTTTAGTAAAGTCAAGGTTAATTAGTTCTAAAAGAACTCTTGACAATTTAACAGAAATAGTTTACAGGGAAAACATTAAACCGATCATCATTAGTGAAGTTTACAAATAGTAAGCTCCCATTTAGTTTTACACGGCAAAAAAACTTGGTTGTTTCAGAAAATAATGAAAAATGCATCAATATAACCTGTTGTCTATTATAAAAGAATAATAACGAAAAGTTATAAAAAGGAAGGAAGAAAATATTTCAAACTAAACATTGTACAGAAAACAATAACAAATAACGCGCGAGTTTTATCGGAGAAAAAATCTAACTCGTAAAAATGCGACAAAAGAATAGTTGTGATAAATAGGAAGAGTTGTAGATGTTGTACTTACGTGTTGAAGGTTGTAGATATTGTGTGTTGATAGAGTAGAGTGGATTCAGTTCTACACTAACGCCATACATGAACACGCTGGTTGTTGCATTCTGTCACCATCACAGTACGCCATCAGGGAGAACTGTCAGGTCTACTGGAAACCACATCTCACCAAGATTAGAACCAAAACTACCGAATGTACTCACACATTCACCTTCCTGTGTTAGCACCTGAACACGATCATTACCACCGTCACAGACCAGTAGATAACTGTGTCCATACACTGTAAGGCCATGGGGATAATTAAACTGACCATTACCTTGTCCACGTGAACCGAACTGACGAACGAATTGTCCATTATCATCGGCAAACACACGAATACAATGTTCATCAGAATACGATACAAAATATGTACCGTTAGTATACGTTATATATTCTGGGTCTGTATATTGGTTACCAAACTCTCTAATAAACACTCCATCTCTACTGAACATCTTTACCCCTCGCTTACCTCCCTGACTACACACCACAACATTACCCTGGTTACAAACACATACTCCACGAGGACGCTCAACTCTCCCCTCACCAATACTACGAATAAACACTCCATCTACTGAAAACACTTGAACCCTGTTATTACCCGAGTCACTAACAATAATATTATTGTATTTATCTACTGTGCATGAGGAGCTTAGGCCTCAAAAAATATTACATGCAGGAGGTCGTCTGAGAATGTGAATAAACGTCAGTCAAGAATTGAAGAGGTGCTTTAATAATGTAAAAACGTCAGTCAAAACCATTAACACTTCGTACGTTTATATAACCAGTAATCCCAATGACATTTCATTGACTATGATAAAAAAGGCTGCTAAAATATTTTTGTAACTTCATTTTATGTATGAAAAAAATATTCTAGCTCTCGTATGTCCAGAGTGTGTTTTGGGAGAATAGTATGACCATATGCTCTCCTTGACCAGTTCAAATTTCGAGCACAGAGACATCGCATACACAGTGTGTTTTGCTTTCTGGTATACTTTGTCAGAACAACTGCGTTTATTCCCGAAACAGAAATACGTTTTCTTCAGTATTTTAATTATTTTTTCCCAAACAAAGCAGGTATTTTCGGAGTTTTTTTGGAAAACAGTATCGCAGTATTCTCAAACGCGTATTCAGCGTATTTGAATTTCGCGCACAGCTCTTAGTAGCCAATGGTACTTGAAGCACCAAGTGCGGCAGCACTCGTCTGCTCTAGAAAGACTGTATTTATATCTGAGCCTTCAGGACTTGATAAACCCGGTCTTTTATTCAATAGACATGCGCTTTTTCCTGTCAGCTCTTGGGTGCGACCATTCAACCGCCATTTTGTTCAGCACAACCTAACCAGCCATGTAATCGTTTGCGATTTGCCAGCTTTGCAACTGACTTCGACTAGTTAAAGCTCACAGTTTCCTCATCATTACTGCAAAAGATAAGTCGCAAACCATTCATACTCTACAGCAATGTGTCTGAAGTTGAAAGAAATAGCTTAACCTGCGTGTAATAAATAAAAACAAGGTCCGTATTGAAGGGCGAAGACGATTGCTTTACGCTTTACAAAAGTGTATGCAACAGCGAGTCCGGCGAGTCTGCCTGTTGTTTGAATCACCTTCAACAGTGTAAGTAATAAGCCGATGGATCCCACACTCTGTTCAGTCCGTATTCTAAACTTTGTGATTAATTTATGAAGTAAGATTGAAATTCACACAGCGAGTAAGTATGAGAATGTCGAAGAGCTTGATATTTTTGTCACGGCGGTTCCATTTTAGCGTGTTGGTGTATCACACAAGCTCTTTCTCTTTTGAACAATGCACATTTATTCGGCCTATTCAGAAAACTAACTAAATTTTCCAGCAAGAAAATAGAAAAGTAATACAGCAGCTATATAATGGTCAAGTACTTAGCTTTGAAACTATAAATTTGATATTGGCCGGAGAACTCATTGTGTGTGCATTTTACAAAGATCAAACTGGCTTCAAACTGTTAGGCCGAAACTGTGTCTGTGGCATTTGCAGACCATTTGCGGACCATTTGCCGATCCCTGAATAACCAGTGATATTTCCATTGAACAGACTGCTTTAGAAACAGACTTAGACGTAGCTAACTCTCAAGGCTGCGAGCAAGAAGACAGCCGACTCGCTAACAGAACTAAAGGCATTTCCGGCCTGAATTTGTTTCAAGTGAACTGCATGCAGTAATTTATCTCCGGCTACCTCGAACTTTTCGCTCACTTGACTGAAGATTTTGAATCACTGGAACTTTATACCTTGGTTGCAATCATGGATCCACATCAACTCGAATTGTTTTTAAAATATCATGTCTTCTATATTCTATTCGGCTTTTACAGGAAATAGTAGTGTGAAATTCACAGACACCTCTCCATTCATAGCGATACCGAACTGTCAACTTGTGGTTTCACGCCGTGACGTAAGGGTAGATTGAATCCACCCTTACGTCATTTTTTTTAAGGCCTAAGCTCCTCATGCTCCTTGAGGTATTTTCATTTGTCCTTTTTCGCTTCCCTCACCACCAAGTTCGCGTTGATATTCTCCACTGCTATTAAATACTTGAACTCGGTGGTTATGGGTGTCCGCTATGATAACACACTGCTGTTCATTCACTGTTATGCCATATGGCAAACTAAACTGTCCTCTTCCTTTACCACGAGAACCAAATGTTTTAACAGGTTTCAATGCACTGATAATATTTTCAATTCTCTCATCAATGTCGTGTCCTTCAAATGTTGTTGTAATTCTGTACTGTCCTTCCTTCACTGTTTTTTGGTGTACAATGTTATTGCCGTTTTCCTTTTCATTATAAACAGTCTTTACGTCTATTTGCCGTCCTTCATTATCCTCCATTTTAACACGTAGTGATTCCTCAGGACAAAAGCACAATTCTCCCGTTCTGTTCCTTGTTAATATTCTTAGTTGTATTCCAAGAAAAACATTTTCTACTTGAACTGTGCTGCGACGAGGGTCGACTGTGAAGAGAAAACACAACACAAACCGTTAGTTGAGAAGAGAGAAATAAAGACAGAATTAAACTGAAATGAAGTTTATATTACACACACTTAATATATATTACATCAAGAGTTCTTATTAATTAGGCTAAGGTAGTATTTCTACACACAAACTAGTGTTTTTACAGTTCTCAACCAAGTTTTAAAGATGAAGATTCTTTTCAAAACGGCAGACAAACTGGTTCAGGCTGACATTTGCTACAACACCGAAATAATTATGATTACAATACGAGTAAGAGAGATTTTTCAGTTGATATATCGCTGTCAGCAGTAGAGAATGATTAGAAAAATAACCGAAGCAGTTTACAGAGAAAATTAAACGAGTTCTAACAAAAACAGTAAAAGCAACTTCAATAAAAAAGGCTTACCCGCGGCCTGTAAAGTATAAACCTGCACATTGTCTGTTTGTCGTATTCCTTGTTTGATAATCTGTGTTTTCACCCGATAAACTGAATGAAGAAACTATTCTATCTTCATCACGAACATTTCCTGTTAATTTTGTGGACCTACCGACGTCCTTTTCAAGAGATTTTGTTCTTTCTAAACACAGAATCAGGTTCTGTGAAGAACTCCAACGTTTTCTTTTCGTCTCTTTGGTGAAGTTGAGCTTAAGTAAGAAAAGTGAACCAATCACAACACTGGAAAGTGCACCAATCACAACGCAGGAGGCATCCTCGGACGCGTGAGGAAACGTGCTTTACGTGTTGCAGTTAAAGGGTATCTTACATCTGTAATCTGATTGGTGGACTTCGATCTGGTTTTTGCTTGATAATTGAAAATTACCTCTTTTTCAACCATTGTATTATAAAAAAAATGTTTTGTGGTTTGAATATATTATACATAGACGGGATAACAAAATATATATTTTGTAAAAAGAATTGCTTATCGTATAAGATAGAAACTATCGACATTTTCAAGTTACTTTTGATTAGTAAAACAACAACTCGATCCAAATCACCCTAAAAGCGAGTTCACTATGGCGATTTATTTTTCTGCGATTTCTATATTGTAGCGTTGATTTGAGCCAGGTGGCGAATCACCGGGAACAAGATTTTCGAAACAGCAGTGATTCCCCGGTGACTTGAACTCTTGAAGCCTTTGATAATCCAACTCGTAGCCTAATCATCGTGAAATCTCTGCTAGATTGGTGATAGGTGCTCAGCAATGTCTTTGTTAAAATATTTGACCCGACAAAATATCGAATCTGCTGAAAGTTTTCGACAGAAGTAATTAAAGTCGACATGGTTTGTGGTTATGAAAACTAGAGGGGAACAAGGGGTTCCCCGTAGACATGTTTTGAAAATTAGTAATAAAAACACGGTTTTCTGTTAATTCTGCGACAACGGCTTTTATTTCGAGATATGAAAACAATCAGATAATATTTAAATTTTCTAAATCAAATCCGAGTTCACCCGCCAGTATCTTGTTGGCGTAACAAATAACTGTCCAAACGGTATACTAGGGATGCGTGACGATCCTAAGTACGGCTGCGATAAAGATTACATACTGCGGTATAGATACAGTTTTAAAACTGTACAACTGTAGCTTGATTGCCGATATATGGAAAATGAAATAGGGGCGTTATTGGAATACTGAGGCGGTTAGATGTTGAAAAGGAAAACCAAGTATTAAATGGGGCGCTCAGTGATTTGATACAAGGCGCTAAATCGACTCGTTACGATATAACAGTTTAATGAGCTGTATTTATAGAAACGTTAGCAAGTATACTCGTTACAAAACTAAAAGGTGTGTTCAAAAGACCAATACTCAAAATACCCGATTTTCGTATAATGTAGCGTGCTACCGAATCGCTCTCTCTTGATTTTCGTGTCCCTTGTATTGTACTACACGTTTAGGTTGATTTACAACAGTCGAGGACAATAAATAGTTCAGTGAAAAACATGCTTGTACAACATTCTGTCAATACAGTCAGTCAGCACTTAACTGGGTTTCATAAAACAAATCAATTGTCGCCTTGAACAACAACCTCGAGGTATTTTTGCAGATTTTCATTTTTTTTTTCGCCAAACACACAAAAACCCTTTTTTTATGTTATGCGCTCAAGCCCCAGAACTTTGTTGAAAGGATGAATAACACAATCCATCTGATAAATCCCTATGTAGTGGATACAATAATCTAGTTTGGTTAATACTAATCCACTGGAAAGGATTTATTCGATGAATAGCGTTATCCACCCTTTGAACAACGTACCGGAATCCGTTGCATAACATGCTCGTACACTTACGAGTATAATAATTAACTACAGTGTTGCCGTAACTTACGGGTGTATTTACATAAGAATCATTATAATTATTACTATGTATACATTCAAAACCTACTACTATTAGTCCTACAATAAATTTCCTACAATAAATTTCCTAGAATAACTTAATTTACAGTAATTTATCAAATATTGTCTTATTTAATAGGCGTGATTTAAAACCATTTAGACTAGTTTGATCTCTTGCTTCCACGGGGATTTTATTCCAGAGGACAGACCCCCTGTAGTGAAGGCCACATTTTGCTGCTTCTGACTTAGGTCTTGGAATATGCAAGTTAATTTCAGAATTTCTCAGATTGTAGGAGTGGACATTAGAAGTATTATTAAAAATCTTTCTCAGATATAATGGAGAAAGATTGTTGTGGATTTTATACATTAATATAGCAAGTTGTCTAGTTCTCCTATGTTCCAGTTTTTCCCAGCCTAGCTCATCCAATAAGTCACTAGATCGTGTTTCGTAATTTGAGAGCGTAATAATCCTTGCTGCTCTGTTATGTAGTTGTTGGAGTCTATTAGATAGTCCTTTGCCAATATTTCCCCAAACAGAGCTACAATGATCAAAGTATGGTAAAATCAATGCCTTGTACATGCTTAATCGAGTTTCAAAAGGTATAGTAGGACCTATACGCTTTAAAACTGCAAGACCCGCAGATATTTTCTTTGAAACTGCATCAATATGCGAGTCCCAGATTAGGTTTTCATCTATAAGGAGTCCAAGGGATTTATAGACTACCTCCCTTTTTAGCGGAATATTGTTTATCTCAACTTTAAAGTTATTTTGTACTTGAGAAAGTTTAGAATGACTCCCTATTAGCATGTATTTAGTTTTCTTAATATTTATTACTGATGGATTTTGCGTAGAGTTTACCGTCCAAATCATGTCCGCCATTACTGAAGTGTGTTCTAAATATTTCTCCATTCTCATTCAGCGGTTTCCTGTCGTGACCTCATTTTCTCAACACCTCGCTCTTTTAAAGGCATATTTATATTATTAGTACACGCGAAGGTTTGTGTGAAAAGTAGAGCTCTGCAGAGTGTGGAGGAACAGAACAGGGAGGAGGGAGAATTGGCAAAAAAAATAAGGGAGGATCGAAGGTGAAATGTCCAGAACAACTAGGGAGGAGGAAGAATTTAGCATACAGGGAGGAGGGAGAAAATGGGGTCTACATACATGCTCTAGAGAGAAATTTTAAAACTCACTAGGGAGGAGGGAGAAATGTCGGAAAAAAATAGGGAGGAGTGAGATTTCACTACCAGTTCCTCTCCACTCTCTGCATATATCGTTGAGTTGAATAAATGCCGTCACTCCACTGAAAATTAGCTCTCTAGCAGTCACTGAGGGTCTGAATGGGGGAGGGGGGGTCTACATGTCAATTGTCAGTTAGCCCTATATAGTTAATCATTACTAGAGAAAATTTACAATGTTTGACCCACAAAAAAACAAATTTGTCAGTTATTTTTCGGTTGTCAGCTGTCAGTAAAAAAACCGGCATTTGTCAGTTGTCAGTTATTTTTAAGGCCGTTTGTCAGTAGTCAGTTAACCCCATTCATACCCTCGTCACAGGAACGGATTCGGTTAATGGCGGACATAAATCCTCAAGATTTGGAAATGAGACTTCCCGTCGTCATATCGAAAAACGGTTTGAAGTGGAAAAATATAGCAACCTTACGTTACGAATACGCAAAAACCGCTATTATGAAAATTTGATCGTATGGGCACTTTAAATAACGTTTCCAAACTAATATAATGTGTAAAACTATTTTCTATTTAAGATTGGTTACAATTACAGTAAATACATTTAAGGTAATTCGATGGCCTGGATGAATACCAATAATTACATGATGGCGATCAGTTTAATTAATGAGTAAATAAACTGAATAATTCAAATTTCATCGGCTGAGCTTCATATTGTTTTCTCGAAATAAAATATTTAACAACTTGTTATTATTCCGATATTTATGTTGAACGTAATATCTAAACCTGCCAAACCTCCACCAATTTGACAAACTTATAAGTGTACTAAATAGCCTATTTTCTTTATGAATACCGTGGACTGCATGTACATGTATAGTCGCCCTCGTATAACCACCCCCTTTCCACTTGTACTTATGACCTCCATGTAGATAAACCCTGCTAGCCACCTACCTCTGTTGAGACCCTAAAACAGATTTTGTTACTTGTAAGGAATAAATGTGCCCTGTTATTTAGTTTCTTATACTAAACTAAAAATATAAACTGCCGCAGGAGATTTTATGCAACCGGGTCCTGGAGTTCAAGTAAAAGTTTTCAAGCCATACGGGAACATATTTCGAAGTACTCGCCGGTTTCTCGGGTGAGGTCAAAAATATTTTACCAACACTGAAGAGCTATTCTAACGTGGCGGGTATCTTTTCTAACGAGACGTGTGTCGCGATTTGGAAAAAAAAATTGTTCTATTTTATGGTATGTGTTTCAGTAATGATTGAGTCAATGGGCTAACGCACCACTTGTTTTCGTTTTCAGTCTTGCAACGACTGCAACACCACCGAAAATTATCAATTCAATTGAATGTGTCAGAAATCTAGCTTACATCAAGAACAAATTTACCCTTCTATAAATGTTTCTCCTTGCCTTCAAATAGGTGATTGTTTAATCTATGTCTTAAATGACAAACTCGCTTGGATTGGCCGATAAAATTTAATACTAATAAATTAATTACAATGTAACTATAAAAATAAGTAAGTTAAATACATGTAGCTTTATTTTATGATAGAAATACTAACATTACAGTAATAAACATTATTCGCTAAGTCCGGAATAGACCAGTTCGCGGTTAATTCCGACATTTTGAAAGCGGTGCAAACATGGCGCGAAATACAGTATTTGTATGGGAATCCGATGCCAAATATAATTTCCCTAAAATCGACAAAACTATTTTATAGACAAATGTATGGAAAACTGAAAACACGTTTGCATGCTAATCCCAGCACAGCTACATCCCTCAAATTTTGATCAGTTATATTTTTACAGTCTGGAGACAGCGAATATTTCATGCAGAAATTCGATTTTATTCGGAAATTATTTGGTATCGGATTCCCAAACAAACAATGTATTTTGTTCCCTGTTTGCACCTCTTTCAAAATGTCGGAATTAATTCTGATTGGAATAACGAAGGGTGAAAAAAAACTAGACGTGAAACAAGCACAAAACAAACTATACAGATTTGTTTCCAATGTAACTATTAGCAGTAAGAAGCTGCATACACTAGCTATCACTCGCACCGGGTGTACAACAGTTCGGGTCAGTTCTTAAAATAACTTCACTTTTTTTTTAAACTGACAACAAGAACAAGCTAGCTTTATTACCAAGATTTAAATTAAAAGTTACAATTTGATGACAAAAAACAGGAAGGTAAAAAGCCACTCAGAATAACTAAAAAGCTAAACAAGCTGAGTGGCTACATGAGGATTTTAAACAGAGTATGGGTTGGCAATAAAGTCTGACACACTAGATTAACACTAAATTGACAGTAATAAATATAAATAATAATAAATTAAGCAAAAACAACAGACTAAAAAACAAAATGACATTTAGAGAAGGCACCAGCTTGAAACATTCAGAATTGGTGATTGAAAAACAGGCTGTATAAGGAAAGTCTAATTTATATCATATGCTTGGATGAAGTGAGATTTAATCTGTGTCTTAAACGATTTTGGAGTGTTTTAAGATGTTCGTCGATGTTATTCCATAGAAGTACTGCAGAAAAGTGGACACTGAACTTCCCATAATTAGTTCTTACTGATTTAATATAATACGATGATTTTGAAGCAAGTCTAGTGTTACATGTATATTGATGTTTGTATGATATTGACTCAAAAAAATTGAGTCAATTTGTTGGTTTGTTGAAGCATTGATGGGTATATCAGCGTTTTCATCTGTGTGGCTACATGCATGCGAGTTCTGCGCGACATCTCTGAAGTTCTTGATCAAACACTTAAACTTGCCATGCAGCACAAAGCCATTCATACTTCACCACAAGCTAAATTCAACCATTCTGACCGCAAAACATGCTGGGAAACTCAACCAAACGGTGGCATGGCTCTCCTCTCATTTTCATTCTTCAAAATATATATGTCTAAAGACATTTCAACCTAATACCTTCATGTTGGAATCAATGGAAAGCAAATGTTGTCCAATGTTCCAAAAAAAGTATGATAGGTGGCTCCAGACCTCAAATTAAAAAACCCTATGAATCAGAACTGAAGCTCGTTCTCCATCACAATAACATGCACAGACTGAGTTCTTCGCGATCGGGAAAGTGCTGATTCAAGCTTTCGTCAGACTTAATGATGTCCTCCAGCACTCTATAAATGGGGAAAATACATTAAAAAGCCTTAAATTGAGAGTGCTTCCTCGAATAAACGTTGCTGTGTGGTCCGTTGGATGAGCTGATGATGTCAGCAAAACAAGTTGAGCCCCCAGTATTAAAGGTCAGTTGAAATTTCCATAACAACAGTTGTTGCCTTTGTTTCTGTTCGGTCAAGAGTAGCTATAAAAGGTCACATTTAAAAGCTCGGAATGACAAGGGTTAAAAGGGCCCCTAGCGTTGTCACAACATTGAAAATTGTGCGAGCCCGTACAGCAAAAGAAATTTGAGCTCTTTGTAAAAGACACGAGTTAGAATTCTTTTACAAAATGTAAATGTTTACGAGAAATCCGTATGGCAATGTACCATTTAATAACCTACATACAAAATACAAATAATGATATGAACTCTTTCACTGTCGTATTTAAAAAAAAAATTTTTTGCCTGATATGAACTCTTTCATTGCTGTATTTATTTTGTTTACTCTTTCATTGCTGTATTTATTTTGTTTACTCTTTCATTGCTGTATTTATTTTGTTTTATTTTGCCTGATATGAACTCTGTCATTGCTGCATTTATTTTGTTTATTTTGCCTGATATTAACTCTTTCATTGCTGTGTTTTTTTTGCCTGATATGAACTCTTTCATTGCTGTATTTATTTTGTTTACTCTTTCATTGCTGTATTTATTTTGTTTTATTTTACCTGATATAAACTCTTTCATTGCTGTATTTATTTTGTTTTATTTTGCCTGATATGAACTCTTTCATTGCTGTATTTATTTTGTTTACTCTTTCATTGCTGTATTTATTTTGTTTTATTTTGCCTGATATGAACTCTGTCATTGCTGTATTTATTTTGTTTATTTTGCCTGATATTAACTCTTTCATTGCTGTGTTTTTTTTTTGCCTGATATGAACTCTTTCATTGCTGTACTTATTTTGTTTACTCTTTCATTGCTGTATTTATTTTGTTTTATTTTGCCTGATATAAACTCTTTCATTGCTGTATTTATTTTGTTTTATTTTGCCTGATATGAACTCTTTCATTGCTGTATTTATTTTGTTTACTCTTTCATTGCTGTATTTATTTTGTTTTATTTTGCCTGATATGAACTCTGTCATTGCTGTATTTATTTTGTTTTATTTTGCCTGATATGAACTCTTTCATTGCTGTATTTATTTTGTTTACTCTTTCATTGCTGTATTTATTTTGTTTTATTTTGCCTGATATGAACTCTTTCATTGCTGTATTTATTTTGTTTTATTTTGCCTGATATAAACTCTTTCGTTGCTGTATTTATTTTGTTTATTTTGCCTGATGAACTCTTTCATTGCTGTATTTATTTTGTTTTATTTTGCCTGATATGAACTCTGTCATTGCTGTATTTATTTTGTTTATTTTGCCTGATATTAACTCTTTCATTGCTGTGTTTTTTTTTGCCTGATATGAACTCTTTCATTGCTGTATTTATTTTGTTTACTCTTTCATTGCTGTATTTATTTTGTTTTATTTTGCCTGATATGAACTCTGTCATTGCTGTATTTATTTTGTTTATTTTGCCTGATATTAACTCTTTCATTGCTGTGGTTTTTTTTGCCTGATATGAACTCTTTCATTGCTGTATTTATTTTGTTTACTCTTTCATTGCTGTATTTATTTTGTTTTATTTTGCCTGATATGAACTCTGTCATTGCTGTATTTATTTTGTTTATTTTGCCTGATATGAACTCTTTCATTGCTGTGTTTTTTTTGCCTGATATGAACTCTTTCATTGCTGTATTTATTTTGTTTACTCTTTCATTGCTGTATTTATTTTGTTTTATTTTGTCTGATATGAACTCTGTCATTGCTGTATTTATTTTGTTCATTGCTGTATTTATTTTGTTTATTTTGCCTGATATGAACTCTGTCATTGCTGTATTTATTTTGTTTATTTTGCCTGATATGAACTCTTTCATTGCTGTATTTATTTTGTTTTATTTTGCCTGATATGAACTCTGTCATTGCTGTATTTATTTTGTTTATTTTGCCTGATATGAACTCTTTCATTGCTGTGTTTTTTTGCCTGATATGAACTCTTTCATTGCTGTATTTATTTTGTTTACTCTTTCATTGCTGTATTTATTTTGTTTTATTTTGCCTGATATGAACTCTGTCATTGCTGTATTTATTTTGTTTATTTTGCCTGATATGAACTCTTTCATTGCTGTATTTATTTTGTTTACTCTTTCATTGCTGTATTTATTTTGTTTTATTTTGCCTGATATGAACTCTGTCATTGCTGTATTTATTTTGTTTATTTTGCCTGATATGAACTCTTTCATTGCTGTGTTTTTTTTGCCTGATATGAACTCTTTCATTGCTGTATTTATTTTGTTTACTCTTTCATTGCTGTATTTATTTTGTTTTATTTTGCCTGATATGAACTCTGTCATTGCTGTATTTATTTTGTTTATTTTGCCTGATATGAACTCTGTCATTGCTGTATTTATTTTGTTTATTTTGCCTGATATGAACTCTTTCATTGCTGTATTTATTTTGTTTACTCTTTCATTGCTGTATTTATTTTGTTTTATTTTGCCTGATATGAACTCTGTCATTGCTGTATTTATTTTGTTTATTTTGCCTGATATTAACTCTTTCATTGCTGTGTTTTTTTTTGCCTGATATGAACTCTTTCATTGCTGTATTTATTTTGTTTACTCTTTCATTGCTGTATTTATTTTGTTTTATTTTGCCTGATATGAACTCTGTCATTGCTGTATTTATTTTGTTTATTTTGCCTGATATTAACTCTTTCATTGCTGTGTTTTTTTTTGCCTGATATGAACTCTTTCATTGCTGTATTTATTTTGTTTTATTTTGCCTGATATGAACTCTGTCATTGCTGTATTTATTTTGTTTTATTTTGCCTGATATGAACTCTGTCATTGCTGTATTTATTTTGTTTATTTTGCCTGATATTAACTCTTTCATTGCTGTGTTTTTTTTTGCCTGATATGAACTCTTTCATTGCTGTATTTATTTTGTTTACTCTTTCATTGCTGTATTTATTTTGTTTTATTTTGCCTGATATAAACTCTTTCATTGCTGTATTTATTTTGTTTTATTTTGCCTGATATGAACTCTGTCATTGCTGTATTTATTTTGTTTATTTTGCCTGATATTAACTCTTTCATTGCTGTTTTTTTTTTTGCCTGATATGAACTCTTTCATTGCTGTATTTATTTTCTTTACTCTTTCATTGCTGTATTTATTTTGTTTTATTTTGCCTGATATGAACTCTGTCATTGCTGTATTTATTATGTTTATTTTGCCTGATATTAACTCTTTCATTGCTGTATTTATTTGTTTACTCTTTCATTGCTGTATTTATTTTGTTTTATTTTGCCTGATATGAACTCTGTCATTGCTGTATTTATTTTGTTTATTTTGCCTGATATGAACTCTTTCATTGCTGTGTTTTTTTTGCCTGATATGAACTCTTTCATTGCTGTATTTATTTTGTTTACTCTTTCATTGCTGTATTTATTTTGTTTTATTTTGCCTGATATGAACTCTGTCATTGCTGTATTTATTTTGTTTATTTTGCCTGATATGAACTCTTTCATTGCTGTATTTATTTTGTTTTATTTTGCCTGATATGAACTCTGTCATTGCTGTATTTATTTGTTTATTTTGCCTGATATGAACTCTTTTTTCATTGCTGTATTATTTTGTTTACTCTTTCATTGCTGTATTATTTTTGTTTATTTTGCCTGATATGAACTCTGTCATTGCTGTATTTATTTTGTTTATTTTTGCCTGATAATGACTCTCTCATTGCTGTGTTTTTTTTTGCCTGATATGAACTCTTTCATTGCTGTATTTATTTTGTTTACTCTTTCATTGCTGTATTTATTTTGTTTTATTTGCCTGATATGAACTCTGTCATTGCTGTATTTATTTTGTTTATTTTGCTGATATGAACTCTTTCATTGCTGTATTTATTTTGCTTTACTCTTCATGCTGTATTTATTTTGTTTTATTTTGCCCTGATATGAACTCTGTCATTGCTGTATTTATTTTGTTTATTTTGCCTGATATGAACTCTTTCATTGCTGTGTTTTTTTTGCCTGATATGAACTCTTTCATTGCTGTATTTATTTTGTTTACTCTTTCATTGCTGTATTTATTTTGTTTTATTTTGCCTGATATGAACTCTGTCATTGCTGTATTTATTTTGTTTATTTTGCCTGATATTAACTCTTTCATTGCTGTGTTTTTTTTTGCCTGATATGAACTCTTTCATTGCTGTATTTATTTTGTTTACTCTTTCATTGCTGTATTTATTTTGTTTTATTTTGCCTGATATGAACTCTGTCATTGCTGTATTTATTTTGTTTATTTTGCCTGATATTAACTCTTTCATTGCTGTGTTTTTTTTTGCCTGATATGAACTCTTTCATTGCTGTATTTATTTTGTTTTATTTTGCCTGATATGAACTCTGTCATTGCTGTATTTATTTTGTTTTATTTTGCCTGATATGAACTCTGTCATTGCTGTATTTATTTTGTTTATTTTGCCTGATATTAACTCTTTCATTGCTGTGTTTTTTTTTGCCTGATATGAACTCTTTCATTGCTGTATTTATTTTGTTTACTCTTTCATTGCTGTATTTATTTTGTTTTATTTTGCCTGATATAAACTCTTTCATTGCTGTATTTATTTTGTTTTATTTTGCCTGATATGAACTCTGTCATTGCTGTATTTATTTTGTTTATTTTGCCTGATATTAACTCTTTCATTGCTGTTTTTTTTTTTGCCTGATATGAACTCTTTCATTGCTGTATTTATTTTCTTTACTCTTTCATTGCTGTATTTATTTTGTTTTATTTTGCCTGATATGAACTCTGTCATTGCTGTATTTATTATGTTTATTTTGCCTGATATTAACTCTTTCATTGCTGTATTTATTTTGTTTACTCTTTCATTGCTGTATTTATTTTGTTTTATTTTGCCTGATATGAACTCTGTCATTGCTGTATTTATTTTGTTTATTTTGCCTGATATGAACTCTTTCATTGCTGTGTTTTTTTTGCCTGATATGAACTCTTTCATTGCTGTATTTATTTTGTTTACTCTTTCATTGCTGTATTTATTTTGTTTTATTTTGCCTGATATGAACTCTGTCATTGCTGTATTTATTTTGTTTATTTTGCCTGATATGAACTCTTTCATTGCTGTATTTATTTTGTTTTATTTTGCCAGATATGAACTCTGTCATTGCTGTATTTATTTTGTTTATTTTGCCTGATATGAACTCTTTCATTGCTGTATTTATTTTGTTTACTCTTTCATTGCTGTATTTATTTTGTTTTATTTTGCCTGATATGAACTCTGTCATTGCTGTATTTATTTTGTTTATTTTGCCTGATATGAACTCTTTCATTGCTGTGTTTTTTTTGCCTGATATGAACTCTTTCATTGCTGTATTTATTTTGTTTACTCTTTCATTGCTGTATTTATTTTGTTTTATTTTGCCTGATATGAACTCTGTCATTGCTGTATTTATTTTGTTTATTTTGCCTGATATGAACTCTTTCATTGCTGTATTTATTTTGTTTACTCTTTCATTGCTGTATTTATTTTGTTTTATTTTGCCTGATATGAACTCTGTCATTGCTGTATTTATTTTGTTTATTTTGCCTGATATGAACTCTTTCATTGCTGTGTTTTTTTTGCCTGATATGAACTCTTTCATTGCTGTATTTATTTTGTTTACTCTTTCATTGCTGTATTTATTTTGTTTTATTTTGCCTGATATGAACTCTGTCATTGCTGTATTTATTTTGTTTATTTTGCCTGATATGAACTCTGTCATTGCTGTATTTATTTTGTTTATTTTGCCTGATATGAACTCTTTCATTGCTGTATTTATTTTGTTTACTCTTTCATTGCTGTATTTATTTTGTTTTATTTTGCCTGATATGAACTCTGTCATTGCTGTATTTATTTTGTTTATTTTGCCTGATATTAACTCTTTCATTGCTGTGTTTTTTTTTGCCTGATATGAACTCTTTCATTGCTGTATTTATTTTGTTTACTCTTTCATTGCTGTATTTATTTTGTTTTATTTTGCCTGATATGAACTCTGTCATTGCTGTATTTATTTTGTTTATTTTGCCTGATATTAACTCTTTCATTGCTGTGTTTTTTTTTGCCTGATATGAACTCTTTCATTGCTGTATTTATTTTGTTTTATTTTGCCTGATATGAACTCTGTCATTGCTGTATTTATTTTGTTTTATTTTGCCTGATATGAACTCTGTCATTGCTGTATTTATTTTGTTTATTTTGCCTGATATTAACTCTTTCATTGCTGTGTTTTTTTTTGCCTGATATGAACTCTTTCATTGCTGTATTTATTTTGTTTACTCTTTCATTGCTGTATTTATTTTGTTTTATTTTGCCTGATATAAACTCTTTCATTGCTGTATTTATTTTGTTTTATTTTGCCTGATATGAACTCTGTCATTGCTGTATTTATTTTGTTTATTTTGCCTGATATTAACTCTTTCATTGCTGTTTTTTTTTTTGCCTGATATGAACTCTTTCATTGCTGTATTTATTTTCTTTACTCTTTCATTGCTGTATTTATTTTGTTTTATTTTGCCTGATATGAACTCTGTCATTGCTGTATTTATTATGTTTTTTTTGCCTGATATGAACTCTTTCATTGCTGTATTTATTTTGTTTACTCTTTCATTGCTGTATTTATTTTGTTTTATTTTGCCTGATATGAACTCTGTCATTGCTGTATTTATTTTGTTTATTTTGCCTGATATGAACTCTTTCATTGCTGTGTTTTTTTTGCCTGATATGAACTCTTTCATTGCTGTATTTATTTTGTTTACTCTTTCATTGCTGTATTTATTTTGTTTTATTTTGCCTGATATGAACTCTGTCATTGCTGTATTTATTTTGTTTATTTTGCCTGATATGAACTCTTTCATTGCTGTATTTATTTTGTTTTATTTTGCCTGATATGAACTCTGTCATTGCTGTATTTATTTTGTTTATTTTGCCTGATATGAACTCTTTCATTGCTGTATTTATTTTGTTTACTCTTTCATTGCTGTATTTATTTTGTTTTATTTTGCCTGATATGAACTCTGTCATTGCTGTATTTATTTTGTTTATTTTGCCTGATATGAACTCTTTCATTGCTGTGTTTTTTTTTGCCTGATATGAACTCTTTCATTGCTGTATTTATTTTGTTTACTCTTTCATTGCTGTATTTATTTTGTTTTATTTTGCCTGATATGAACTCTGTCATTGCTGTATTTATTTTGTTTATTTTGCCTGATATGAACTCTTTCATTGCTGTATTTATTTTGTTTACTCTTTCATTGCTGTATTTATTTTGTTTTATTTTGCCTGATATGAACTCTGTCATTGCTGTATTTATTTTGTTTATTTTGCCTGATATGAACTCTTTCATTGCTGTGTTTTTTTTGCCTGATATGAACTCTTTCATTGCTGTATTTATTTTGTTTACTCTTTCATTGCTGTATTTATTTTGTTTTATTTTGCCTGATATGAACTCTGTCATTGCTGTATTTATTTTGTTTTTTTTGCCTGATATGAACTCTTTCATTGCTGTATTTATTTTGTTTACTCTTTCATTGCTGTATTTATTTTGTTTTATTTTGCCTGATATGAACTCTGTCATTGCTGTATTTATTTTGTTTATTTTGCCTGATATGAACTCTGTCATTGCTGTATTTATTTTGTTTATTTTGCCTGATATGAACTCTTTCATTGCTGTATTTATTTTGTTTACTCTTTCATTGCTGTATTTATTTTGTTTTATTTTGCCTGATATGAACTCTGTCATTGCTGTATTTATTTTGTTTATTTTGCCTGATATTAACTCTTTCATTGCTGTGTTTTTTTTTGCCTGATATGAACTCTTTCATTGCTGTATTTATTTTGTTTTATTTTGCCTGATATGAACTCTGTCATTGCTGTATTTATTTTGTTTTATTTTGCCTGATATGAACTCTGTCATTGCTGTATTTATTTTGTTTATTTTGCCTGATATTAACTCTTTCATTGCTGTGTTTTTTTTTGCCTGATATGAACTCTTTCATTGCTGTATTTATTTTGTTTACTCTTTCATTGCTGTATTTATTTTGTTTTATTTTGCCTGATATAAACTCTTTCATTGCTGTATTTATTTTGTTTTATTTTGCCTGATATGAACTCTGTCATTGCTGTATTTATTTTGTTTATTTTACCTGATATTAACTCTTTCATTGCTGTTTTTTTTTTTGCCTGATATGAACTCTTTCATTGCTGTATTTATTTTCTTTACTCTTTCATTGCTGTATTTATTTTGTTTTATTTTGCCTGATATGAACTCTGTCATTGCTGTATTTATTATGTTTTTTTTGCCTGATATGAACTCTTTCATTGCTGTATTTATTTTGTTTACTCTTTCATTGCTGTATTTATTTTGTTTTATTTTGCCTGATATGAACTCTGTCATTGCTGTATTTATTTTGTTTATTTTGCCTGATATGAACTCTTTCATTGCTGTGTTTTTTTTGCCTGATATGAACTCTTTCATTGCTGTATTTATTTTGTTTACTCTTTCATTGCTGTATTTATTTTGTTTTATTTTGCCTGATATGAACTCTGTCATTGCTGTATTTATTTTGTTTATTTTGCCTGATATGAACTCTTTCATTGCTGTATTTATTTTGTTTTATTTTGCCTGATATGAACTCTGTCATTGCTGTATTTATTTTGTTTATTTTGCCTGATATGAACTCTTTCATTGCTGTATTTATTTTGTTTACTCTTTCATTGCTGTATTTATTTTGTTTTATTTTGCCTGATATGAACTCTGTCATTGCTGTATTTATTTTGTTTATTTTGCCTGATATGAACTCTTTCATTGCTGTGTTTTTTTTGCCTGATATGAACTCTTTCATTGCTGTATTTATTTTGTTTACTCTTTCATTGCTGTATTTATTTTGTTTTATTTTGCCTGATATGAACTCTGTCATTGCTGTATTTATTTTGTTTATTTTGCCTGATATGAACTCTTTCATTGCTGTATTTATTTTGTTTACTCTTTCATTGCTGTATTTATTTTGTTTTATTTTGCCTGATATGAACTCTGTCATTGCTGTATTTATTTTGTTTATTTTGCCTGATATGAACTCTTTCATTGCTGTGTTTTTTTTGCCTGATATGAACTCTTTCATTGCTGTATTTATTTTGTTTACTCTTTCATTGCTGTATTTATTTTGTTTTATTTTGCCTGATATGAACTCTGTCATTGCTGTATTTATTTTGTTTATTTTGCCTGATATTAACTCTTTCATTGCTGTGTTTTTTTTTGCCTGATATGAACTCTTTCATTGCTGTATTTATTTTGTTTACTCTTTCATTGCTGTATTTATTTTGTTTTATTTTGCCTGATATGAACTCTGTCATTGCTGTATTTATTTTGTTTATTTTGCCTGATATTAACTCTTTCATTGCTGTGTTTTTTTTTGCCTGATATGAACTCTTTCATTGCTGTATTTATTTTGTTTTATTTTGCCTGATATGAACTCTGTCATTGCTGTATTTATTTTGTTTTATTTTGCCTGATATGAACTCTGTCATTGCTGTATTTATTTTGTTTATTTTGCCTGATATTAACTCTTTCATTGCTGTGTTTTTTTTTGCCTGATATGAACTCTTTCATTGCTGTATTTATTTTGTTTACTCTTTCATTGCTGTATTTATTTTGTTTTATTTTGCCTGATATAAACTCTTTCATTGCTGTATTTATTTTGTTTTATTTTGCCTGATATGAACTCTGTCATTGCTGTATTTATTTTGTTTATTTTGCCTGATATTAACTCTTTCATTGCTGTTTTTTTTTTTGCCTGATATGAACTCTTTCATTGCTGTATTTATTTTCTTTACTCTTTCATTGCTGTATTTATTTTGTTTTATTTTGCCTGATATGAACTCTGTCATTGCTGTATTTATTATGTTTATTTTGCCTGATATTAACTCTTTCATTGCTGTATTTATTTTGTTTACTCTTTCATTGCTGTATTTATTTTGTTTTATTTTGCCTGATATGAACTCTGTCATTGCTGTATTTATTTTGTTTATTTTGCCTGATATGAACTCTTTCATTGCTGTGTTTTTTTTGCCTGATATGAACTCTTTCATTGCTGTATTTATTTTGTTTACTCTTTCATTGCTGTATTTATTTTGTTTTATTTTGCCTGATATGAACTCTGTCATTGCTGTATTTATTTTGTTTATTTTGCCTGATATGAACTCTTTCATTGCTGTATTTATTTTGTTTTATTTTGCCTGATATGAACTCTGTCATTGCTGTATTTATTTTGTTTATTTTGCCTGATATGAACTCTTTCATTGCTGTATTTATTTTGTTTACTCTTTCATTGCTGTATTTATTTTGTTTTATTTTGCCTGATATGAACTCTGTCATTGCTGTATTTATTTTGTTTATTTTGCCTGATATGAACTCTTTCATTGCTGTGTTTTTTTTGCCTGATATGAACTCTTTCATTGCTGTATTTATTTTGTTTACTCTTTCATTGCTGTATTTATTTTGTTTTATTTTGCCTGATATGAACTCTGTCATTGCTGTATTTATTTTGTTTATTTTGCCTGATATGAACTCTTTCATTGCTGTATTTATTTTGTTTACTCTTTCATTGCTGTATTTATTTTGTTTTATTTTGCCTGATATGAACTCTGTCATTGCTGTATTTATTTTGTTTATTTTGCCTGATATGAACTCTTTCATTGCTGTGTTTTTTTTGCCTGATATGAACTCTTTCATTGCTGTATTTATTTTGTTTACTCTTTCATTGCTGTATTTATTTTGTTTTATTTTGCCTGATATGAACTCTGTCATTGCTGTATTTATTTTGTTTATTTTGCCTGATATGAACTCTGTCATTGCTGTATTTATTTTGTTTATTTTGCCTGATATGAACTCTTTCATTGCTGTATTTATTTTGTTTACTCTTTCATTGCTGTATTTATTTTGTTTTATTTTGCCTGATATGAACTCTGTCATTGCTGTATTTATTTTGTTTATTTTGCCTGATATTAACTCTTTCATTGCTGTGTTTTTTTTTGCCTGATATGAACTCTTTCATTGCTGTATTTATTTTGTTTACTCTTTCATTGCTGTATTTATTTTGTTTTATTTTGCCTGATATGAACTCTGTCATTGCTGTATTTATTTTGTTTATTTTGCCTGATATTAACTCTTTCATTGCTGTGTTTTTTTTTGCCTGATATGAACTCTTTCATTGCTGTATTTATTTTGTTTTATTTTGCCTGATATGAACTCTGTCATTGCTGTATTTATTTTGTTTTATTTTGCCTGATATGAACTCTGTCATTGCTGTATTTATTTTGTTTATTTTGCCTGATATTAACTCTTTCATTGCTGTGTTTTTTTTTGCCTGATATGAACTCTTTCATTGCTGTATTTATTTTGTTTACTCTTTCATTGCTGTATTTATTTTGTTTTATTTTGCCTGATATAAACTCTTTCATTGCTGTATTTATTTTGTTTTATTTTGCCTGATATGAACTCTGTCATTGCTGTATTTATTTTGTTTATTTTGCCTGATATTAACTCTTTCATTGCTGTTTTTTTTTTTGCCTGATATGAACTCTTTCATTGCTGTATTTATTTTCTTTACTCTTTCATTGCTGTATTTATTTTGTTTTATTTTGCCTGATATGAACTCTGTCATTGCTGTATTTATTATGTTTTTTTTGCCTGATATGAACTCTTTCATTGCTGTATTTATTTTGTTTACTCTTTCATTGCTGTATTTATTTTGTTTTATTTTGCCTGATATGAACTCTGTCATTGCTGTATTTATTTTGTTTATTTTGCCTGATATGAACTCTTTCATTGCTGTGTTTTTTTTGCCTGATATGAACTCTTTCATTGCTGTATTTATTTTGTTTACTCTTTCATTGCTGTATTTATTTTGTTTTATTTTGCCTGATATGAACTCTGTCATTGCTGTATTTATTTTGTTTATTTTGCCTGATATGAACTCTTTCATTGCTGTATTTATTTTGTTTACTCTTTCATTGCTGTATTTATTTTGTTTTATTTTGCCTGATATGAACTCTGTCATTGCTGTATTTATTTTGTTTATTTTGCCTGATATGAACTCTTTCATTGCTGTGTTTTTTTTGCCTGATATGAACTCTTTCATTGCTGTATTTATTTTGTTTACTCTTTCATTGCTGTATTTATTTTGTTTTATTTTGCCTGATATGAACTCTGTCATTGCTGTATTTATTTGTTTATTTTGCCTGATATGAACTCTGTCATTGCTGTATTTATTTTGTTTATTTTGCCTGATATGAACTCTTTCATTGCTGTATTTATTTTGTTTACTCTTTCATTGCTGTATTTATTTTGTTTTATTTTGCCTGATATGAACTCTGTCATTGCTGTATTTATTTTGTTTATTTTGCCTGATATTAACTCTTTCATTGCTGTGTTTTTTTTTGCCTGATATGAACTCTTTCATTGCTGTATTTATTTTGTTTACTCTTTCATTGCTGTATTTATTTTGTTTTATTTTGCCTGATATGAACTCTGTCATTGCTGTATTTATTTTGTTTATTTTGCCTGATATTAACTCTTTCATTGCTGTGTTTTTTTTTGCCTGATATGAACTCTTTCATTGCTGTATTTATTTTGTTTTATTTTGCCTGATATGAACTCTGTCATTGCTGTATTTATTTTGTTTTATTTTGCCTGATATGAACTCTGTCATTGCTGTATTTATTTTGTTTATTTTGCCTGATATTAACTCTTTCATTGCTGTGTTTTTTTTTGCCTGATATGAACTCTTTCATTGCTGTATTTATTTTGTTTACTCTTTCATTGCTGTATTTATTTTGTTTTATTTTGCCTGATATAAACTCTTTCATTGCTGTATTTATTTTGTTTTATTTTGCCTGATATGAACTCTGTCATTGCTGTATTTATTTTGTTTATTTTGCCTGATATTAACTCTTTCATTGCTGTTTTTTTTTTTGCCTGATATGAACTCTTTCATTGCTGTATTTATTTTCTTTACTCTTTCATTGCTGTATTTATTTTGTTTTATTTTGCCTGATATGAACTCTGTCATTGCTGTATTTATTATGTTTATTTTGCCTGATATTAACTCTTTCATTGCTGTGTTTTTTTTGCCTGATATGAACTCTTTCATTGCTGTATTTATTTTGTTTACTCTTTCATTGCTGTATTTATTTTGTTTTATTTTGCCTGATATGAACTCTGTCATTGCTGTATTTATTTTGTTTATTTTGCCTGATATTAACTCTTTCATTGCGGTGTTTTTTTTTGCCTGATATGAACTCTTTCATTGCTGTATTTATTTTGTTTACTCTTTCATTGCTGTATTTATTTTGTTTTATTTTGCCTGATATGAACTCTGTCATTGCTGTATTTATTTTGTTTTATTTTGCCTGATATGAACTCTGTCATTGCTGTATTTATTATGTTTATTTTGCCTGATATTAACTCTTTCATTGCTGTGTTTTTTTTGCCTGATATGAACTCTTTCATTGCTGTATTTATTTTGTTTACTCTTTCATTGCTGTATTTATTTTGTTTTATTTTGCCTGATATGAACTCTGTCATTGCTGTATTTATTTTGTTTATTTTGCCTGATATTAACTCTTTCATTGCGGTGTTTTTTTTTGCCTGATATGAACTCTTTCATTGCTGTATTTATTTTGTTTACTCTTTCATTGCTGTATTTATTTTGTTTTATTTTGCCTGATATGAACTCTGTCATTGCTGTATTTATTTTGTTTATTTTGCCTGATATGAACTCTTTCATTGCTGTGTTTTTTTTTGCCTGATATGAACTCTTTCATTGCTGTATTTATTTTGTTTACTCTTTCATTGCTGTATTTATTTTGTTTTATTTTGCCTGATATGAACTCTGTCATTGCTGTATTTATTTTGTTTATTTTGCCTGATATGAACTCTTTCATAGCAGTATTTTTTTTTGCCTGATATGAACTCTTTCATTGCCGGATTGTTTTTGCCTGATATGAACTCTTTCATTGCTGTATTTATTTTTCAAATTTGAATGCATTAGCCTTTTCTGATCAAAAATTAATCAAACTTACATTGTACATGTGAACTTTCATCGGACTTTCAAACTGGAAAAAACTTTGAAGTCATACATGTACCTGTACCTGTCATTTCAGCTCTGAAATAGTATATACACTTCACGTCTTACCTACTTACATACATGTACCTGTACCTGTCATTTCAGCTCTGAAATAGTATATACACTTCACGTCTTACCTACTTACATACATGATACATGTACCTGTCATTTCAGCTCTGAAATAGTATATACACTTCACGTCTTACCTACTTACATACATGTACCTGTACCTGTCATTTCAGCTCTGAAATAGTATATACACTTCACGTCTTACCTACTTACATACATCATATATGTACCTGTCATTTCAGCTCTGAAATAGTATATACACTTCACGTCTTACCTACGTACATACATGTACCTGTACCTGTCATTTCAGCTCTGAAATAGTATATACACTTCACGTCTTACCTACTTACATGTACATACATGTACCTGTACCTGTCATTTCAGCTCTGAAATAGTATATACACTTCACGTCTTACCTACTTACATACATGATATATGTACCTGTCATTTCAAATTGAGAGTGCTTCCTCGAATAAACGTTGATGTGTGGTCCGTTGGATGAGCTGATGATGTCAGCAAAACAAGTTGAGCCCTCAGTATTAAAGGTCAGTTGAAATTTCCATAACAACAGTTGTTGCCTTTGTTTCTGTTCGGTCAAGAGTAGCTATAAAAGGTCACATTTAAAAGCTCGGAATGACAAGGGTTAAAAGGGCCCCTAGCGTTGTCACAACATTGAAAATTGTGCGAGCCCGTACAGCAAAAGAAATTTGAGCTCTTTGTAAATGACACGAGTTAGAATTATTTTACAAAATGTAAATGTTTACGAGAAATCCGTATGGCAATGTACCATTTAATAACCTACATATGAACTCTTTCATTGCTGTATTTATTTTGTTTACTCTTTCATTGCTGTATTTATTTTGTTTACTCTTTCATTGCTGTATTTATTTTGTTTTATTTTGCCTGATATGAACTCTGTCATTGCTGTATTTATTTTGTTTATTTTGCCTGATATTAACTCTTTCATTGCTGTGTTTTTTTTGCCTGTTATGAACTCTTTCATTGCTGTATTTATTTTGTTTACTCTTTCATTGCTGTATTTATTTTGTTTTATTTTACCTGATATAAACTCTTTCATTGCTGTATTTATTTTGTTTTATTTTGCCTGATATGAACTCTTTCATTGCTGTATTTATTTTGTTTTATTTTGCCTGATATAAACTCTTTCGTTGCTGTATTTATTTTGTTTATTTTGCCTGATGAACTCTTTCATTGCTGTATTTATTTTGTTTTATTTTGCCTGATATGAACTCTGTCATTGCTGTATTTATTTTGTTTACTCTTTCATTGCTGTATTTATTTTGTTTTATTTTGCCTGATATGAACTCTGTCATTGCTGTATTTATTTTGTTTATTTTGCCTGATATTAACTCTTTCATTGCTGTGTTTTTTTTTGCCTGATATGAACTCTTTCATTGCTGTATTTATTTTGTTTACTCTTTCATTGCTGTATTTATTTTGTTTTATTTTGCCTGATATGAACTCTGTCATTGCTGTATTTATTTTGTTTATTTTGCCTGATATTAACTCTTTCATTGCTGTGTTTTTTTTTGCCTGATATGAACTCTTTCATTGCTGTATTTATTTTGTTTTATTTTGCCTGATATGAACTCTGTCATTGCTGTATTTATTTTGTTTTATTTTGCCTGATATGAACTCTGTCATTGCTGTATTTATTTTGTTTATTTTGCCTGATATTAACTCTTTCATTGCTGTGTTTTTTTTTGCCTGATATGAACTCTTTCATTGCTGTATTTATTTTGTTTACTCTTTCATTGCTGTATTTATTTTGTTTTATTTTGCCTGATATAAACTCTTTCATTGCTGTATTTATTTTGTTTTATTTTGCCTGATATGAACTCTGTCATTGCTGTATTTATTTTGTTTATTTTGCCTGATATTAACTCTTTCATTGCTGTTTTTTTTTTGCCTGATATGAACTCTTTCATTGCTGTATTTATTTTCTTTACTCTTTCATTGCTGTATTTATTTTGTTTTATTTTGCCTGATATGAACTCTGTCATTGCTGTATTTATTATGTTTATTTTGCCTGATATTAACTCTTTCATTGCTGTATTTATTTTGTTTACTCTTTCATTGCTGTATTTATTTTGTTTTATTTTGCCTGATATGAACTCTGTCATTGCTGTATTTATTTTGTTTATTTTGCCTGATATGAACTCTTTCATTGCTGTGTTTTTTTTGCCTGATATGAACTCTTTCATTGCTGTATTTATTTTGTTTACTCTTTCATTGCTGTATTTATTTTGTTTTATTTTGCCTGATATGAACTCTGTCATTGCTGTATTTATTTTGTTTATTTTGCCTGATATGAACTCTTTCATTGCTGTATTTATTTTGTTTTATTTTGCCTGATATGAACTCTGTCATTGCTGTATTTATTTTGTTTATTTTGCCTGATATGAACTCTTTCATTGCTGTATTTATTTTGTTTACTCTTTCATTGCTGTATTTATTTTGTTTTATTTTGCCTGATATGAACTCTGTCATTGCTGTATTTATTTTGTTTATTTTGCCTGATATGAACTCTTTCATTGCTGTGTTTTTTTTGCCTGATATGAACTCTTTCATTGCTGTATTTATTTTGTTTACTCTTTCATTGCTGTATTTATTTTGTTTTATTTTGCCTGATATGAACTCTGTCATTGCTGTATTTATTTTGTTTATTTTGCCTGATATGAACTCTTTCATTGCTGTATTTATTTTGTTTACTCTTTCATTGCTGTATTTATTTTGTTTTATTTTGCCTGATATGAACTCTGTCATTGCTGTATTTATTTTGTTTATTTTGCCTGATATGAACTCTTTCATTGCTGTGTTTTTTTTGCCTGATATGAACTCTTTCATTGCTGTATTTATTTTGTTTACTCTTTCATTGCTGTATTTATTTTGTTTTATTTTGCCTGATATGAACTCTGTCATTGCTGTATTTATTTTGTTTATTTTGCCTGATATGAACTCTGTCATTGCTGTATTTATTTTGTTTATTTTGCCTGATATGAACTCTTTCATTGCTGTATTTATTTTGTTTACTCTTTCATTGCTGTATTTATTTTGTTTTATTTTGCCTGATATGAACTCTGTCATTGCTGTATTTATTTTGTTTATTTTGCCTGATATTAACTCTTTCATTGCTGTGTTTTTTTTTGCCTGATATGAACTCTGTCATTGCTGTATTTATTTTGTTTATTTTGCCTGATATTAACTCTTTCATTGCTGTGTTTTTTTTTGCCTGATATGAACTCTTTCATTGCTGTATTTATTTTGTTTTATTTTGCCTGATATGAACTCTGTCATTGCTGTATTTATTTTGTTTTATTTTGCCTGATATGAACTTTGTCATTGCTGTATTTATTTTGTTTATTTTGCCTGATATTAACTCTTTCATTGCTGTGTTTTTTTTTGCCTGATATGAACTCTTTCATTGCTGTATTTATTTTGTTTACTCTTTCATTGCTGTATTTATTTTGTTTTATTTTGCCTGATATAAACTCTTTCATTGCTGTATTTATTTTGTTTTATTTTGCCTGATATGAACTCTGTCATTGCTGTATTTATTTTGTTTATTTTGCCTGATATTAACTCTTTCATTGCTGTTTTTTTTTTTGCCTGATATGAACTCTTTCATTGCTGTATTTATTTTCTTTACTCTTTCATTGCTGTATTTATTTTGTTTTATTTTGCCTGATATGAACTCTGTCATTGCTGTATTTATTATGTTTATTTTGCCTGATATTAACTCTTTCATTGCTGTATTTATTTTGTTTACTCTTTCATTGCTGTATTTATTTTGTTTTATTTTGCCTGATATGAACTCTGTCATTGCTGTATTTATTTTGTTTATTTTGCCTGATATGAACTCTTTCATTGCTGTGTTTTTTTTGCCTGATATGAACTCTTTCATTGCTGTATTTATTTTGTTTACTCTTTCATTGCTGTATTTATTTTGTTTTATTTTGCCTGATATGAACTCTGTCATTGCTGTATTTATTTTGTTTATTTTGCCTGATATGAACTCTTTCATTGCTGTATTTATTTTGTTTTATTTTGCCTGATATGAACTCTGTCATTGCTGTATTTATTTTGTTTATTTTGCCTGATATGAACTCTTTCATTGCTGTATTTATTTTGTTTACTCTTTCATTGCTGTATTTATTTTGTTTTATTTTGCCTGATATGAACTCTGTCATTGCTGTATTTATTTTGTTTATTTTGCCTGATATGAACTCTTTCATTGCTGTGTTTTTTTTGCCTGATATGAACTCTTTCATTGCTGTATTTATTTTGTTTACTCTTTCATTGCTGTATTTATTTTGTTTTATTTTGCCTGATATGAACTCTGTCATTGCTGTATTTATTTTGTTTATTTTGCCTGATATGAACTCTTTCATTGCTGTATTTATTTTGTTTACTCTTTCATTGCTGTATTTATTTTGTTTTATTTTGCCTGATATGAACTCTGTCATTGCTGTATTTATTTTGTTTATTTTGCCTGATATGAACTCTTTCATTGCTGTGTTTTTTTTGCCTGATATGAACTCTTTCATTGCTGTATTTATTTTGTTTACTCTTTCATTGCTGTATTTATTTTGTTTTATTTTGCCTGATATGAACTCTGTCATTGCTGTATTTATTTTGTTTATTTTGCCTGATATGAACTCTGTCATTGCTGTATTTATTTTGTTTATTTTGCCTGATATGAACTCTTTCATTGCTGTATTTATTTTGTTTACTCTTTCATTGCTGTATTTATTTTGTTTTATTTTGCCTGATATGAACTCTGTCATTGCTGTATTTATTTTGTTTATTTTGCCTGATATTAACTCTTTCATTGCTGTGTTTTTTTTTGCCTGATATGAACTCTTTCATTGCTGTATTTATTTTGTTTACTCTTTCATTGCTGTATTTATTTTGTTTTATTTTGCCTGATATGAACTCTGTCATTGCTGTATTTATTTTGTTTATTTTGCCTGATATTAACTCTTTCATTGCTGTGTTTTTTTTTGCCTGATATGAACTCTTTCATTGCTGTATTTATTTTGTTTTATTTTGCCTGATATGAACTCTGTCATTGCTGTATTTATTTTGTTTTATTTTGCCTGATATGAACTCTGTCATTGCTGTATTTATTTTGTTTATTTTGCCTGATATTAACTCTTTCATTGCTGTGTTTTTTTTTGCCTGATATGAACTCTTTCATTGCTGTATTTATTTTGTTTACTCTTTCATTGCTGTATTTATTTTGTTTTATTTTGCCTGATATAAACTCTTTCATTGCTGTATTTATTTTGTTTTATTTTGCCTGATATGAACTCTGTCATTGCTGTATTTATTTTGTTTATTTTGCCTGATATTAACTCTTTCATTGCTGTTTTTTTTTTTGCCTGATATGAACTCTTTCATTGCTGTATTTATTTTCTTTACTCTTTCATTGCTGTATTTATTTTGTTTTATTTTGCCTGATATGAACTCTGTCATTGCTGTATTTATTATGTTTTTTTTGCCTGATATGAACTCTTTCATTGCTGTATTTATTTTGTTTACTCTTTCATTGCTGTATTTATTTTGTTTTATTTTGCCTGATATGAACTCTGTCATTGCTGTATTTATTTTGTTTATTTTGCCTGATATGAACTCTTTCATTGCTGTGTTTTTTTTGCCTGATATGAACTCTTTCATTGCTGTATTTATTTTGTTTACTCTTTCATTGCTGTATTTATTTTGTTTTATTTTGCCTGATATGAACTCTGTCATTGCTGTATTTATTTTGTTTATTTTGCCTGATATGAACTCTTTCATTGCTGTATTTATTTTGTTTACTCTTTCATTGCTGTATTTATTTTGTTTTATTTTGCCTGATATGAACTCTGTCATTGCTGTATTTATTTTGTTTATTTTGCCTGATATGAACTCTTTCATTGCTGTGTTTTTTTTGCCTGATATGAACTCTTTCATTGCTGTATTTATTTTGTTTACTCTTTCATTGCTGTATTTATTTTGTTTTATTTTGCCTGATATGAACTCTGTCATTGCTGTATTTATTTTGTTTATTTTGCCTGATATGAACTCTGTCATTGCTGTATTTATTTTGTTTATTTTGCCTGATATGAACTCTTTCATTGCTGTATTTATTTTGTTTACTCTTTCATTGCTGTATTTATTTTGTTTTATTTTGCCTGATATGAACTCTGTCATTGCTGTATTTATTTTGTTTATTTTGCCTGATATTAACTCTTTCATTGCTGTGTTTTTTTTTGCCTGATATGAACTCTTTCATTGCTGTATTTATTTTGTTTACTCTTTCATTGCTGTATTTATTTTGTTTTATTTTGCCTGATATGAACTCTGTCATTGCTGTATTTATTTTGTTTATTTTGCCTGATATTAACTCTTTCATTGCTGTGTTTTTTTTTGCCTGATATGAACTCTTTCATTGCTGTATTTATTTTGTTTTATTTTGCCTGATATGAACTCTGTCATTGCTGTATTTATTTTGTTTTATTTTGCCTGATATGAACTCTGTCATTGCTGTATTTATTTTGTTTATTTTGCCTGATATTAACTCTTTCATTGCTGTGTTTTTTTTGCCTGATATGAACTCTTTCATTGCTGTATTTATTTTGTTTACTCTTTCATTGCTGTATTTATTTTGTTTTATTTTGCCTGATATAAACTCTTTCATTGCTGTATTTATTTTGTTTTATTTTGCCTGATATGAACTCTGTCATTGCTGTATTTATTTTGTTTATTTTGCCTGATATTAACTCTTTCATTGCTGTTTTTTTTTTTGCCTGATATGAACTCTTTCATTGCTGTATTTATTTTCTTTACTCTTTCATTGCTGTATTTATTTTGTTTTATTTTGCCTGATATGAACTCTGTCATTGCTGTATTTATTATGTTTATTTTGCCTGATATTAACTCTTTCATTGCTGTGTTTTTTTTGCCTGATATGAACTCTTTCATTGCTGTATTTATTTTGTTTACTCTTTCATTGCTGTATTTATTTTGTTTTATTTTGCCTGATATGAACTCTGTCATTGCTGTATTTATTTTGTTTATTTTGCCTGATATTAACTCTTTCATTGCGGTGTTTTTTTTTGCCTGATATGAACTCTTTCATTGCTGTATTTATTTTGTTTACTCTTTCATTGCTGTATTTATTTTGTTTTATTTTGCCTGATATGAACTCTGTCATTGCTGTATTTATTTTGTTTTATTTTGCCTGATATGAACTCTGTCATTGCTGTATTTATTATGTTTATTTTGCCTGATATTAACTCTTTCATTGCTGTGTTTTTTTTGCCTGATATGAACTCTTTCATTGCTGTATTTATTTTGTTTACTCTTTCATTGCTGTATTTATTTTGTTTTATTTTGCCTGATATGAACTCTGTCATTGCTGTATTTATTTTGTTTATTTTGCCTGATATTAACTCTTTCATTGCGGTGTTTTTTTTTGCCTGATATGAACTCTTTCATTGCTGTATTTATTTTGTTTACTCTTTCATTGCTGTATTTATTTTGTTTTATTTTGCCTGATATGAACTCTGTCATTGCTGTATTTATTTTGTTTATTTTGCCTGATATGAACTCTTTCATTGCTGTGTTTTTTTTTGCCTGATATGAACTCTTTCATTGCTGTATTTATTTTGTTTACTCTTTCATTGCTGTATTTATTTTGTTTTATTTTGCCTGATATGAAC
>JAOWCC010001288.1:0-86454 GCA_030867875.1 Actinernus sp. WN-2022
CCCCCACTATGCCTGTGTTGGGGCCGTAACCCTGCTACAGGGTATTTTGGATGCATGTTAATGATTCACCATTAAAGGTCGGGGTGAAATGTGGGGGAGGGGTGGGGATTTCCCAGAAAAGTAAAGAGATCTGGATTTTTTTTTATTCATTCTATCTCAGTGCTAAAAATGGTCACAAGGCTCAACTGCATTATTTTAATGTTTATGTATTACAAGTAATATTGTTGTACATGATACATGACTTGTATTATTCATAATACCTGTATATTAAAATTAATATAGTATATACTACTCTTCCCAGTAAACTGCAACACCCCAAGTTTTTCTACAGCCCATGTGATGTGAATGTTCTTTAGTACCATATCATCACTCTTTGGCATACAGCCAATTATATTTTTCATTGGCGGTATCAAGAATGATTGTAGACAAGTTTGACATCTTTAATATTAAACTGCAGACTGACTGCCTTGTTGATTTCAAAGTCTATAAATCGTGGGGCTAAAATTGCTTCTAGCTCTTCTTTTAAGTTTGGGAGCTTATTACTAGTTTATTACTATTACGTATTTGTAGAACCACATGTGGCTTAAATGGGTAAAATCTTTTCCCAATTCAGCCGAGATATTTTACGTTTTCATACTTCACAATTGTTGAAATCATCAAGGCAGCTGTTCTGTGGTTTTGAAATGCCAAACGTGTCTACAATGTGTCATTCTACTGTCTACAATGAGGCACTCCATTGTCTACAATGATAGAACAACACATTGCTTTTCTCATGCAGCCACACAAAATTTCTACCCAGTGGCATGCCAAACAGTGATCATGTGGTACAGAACATTCACATCACATGGGCTGTAGAAAAACTTGGGGTGTTGCAGTTTACTGAGAAGAGTAGTAAAATGGTATACACCTACTTCAAAAAGGTTGTCCCGGAAAACAACAAATGACAAGCGACATTCCCAAATGAATTGTGGTTGTAGCTGAAAGTCTGGTGAATTAATTTGTTTTTGGGGTCAAAACTTCAAGATGAATGTTTAAATAAAATGGTCTTCTGCAAATCGATTATCCAAATTACACCGTAGTTTGTCCGTTTCGCACAGCTGGACAGTTATAACCACAATCCATTTCAGTCTAAGAATGTCGCTTGTCGTTACACCTGGACAACCTTTTTTGAAATAGGTGTACATTATGCAGGTATGCATGTGCATCAATCACAGGGTCAACCAACTCACATTTGCTAGAATATCAGAGACAATTTTCAGAGGAACAGTAAATATGACATCATCTTGTAGTGGAGTTGTGAGGGAGAAGAGAACCAATTCCTGCCAAACATAGAATAAATTATATTATAATTCATGATTATTAATTATTTAGATACTTAAATATCATGGACCCATCCTGTTCTAATAATATGCATGATGTGGAAATGTTCATGAATATACAGTACTTGTATCATCATCTCCTTATAATAAAATGTAACAGTTGAGTAATTCAATAATTAAACCAACTGTACATTTAACATTGTCCTGGATGACTTTGTGAAAGACCTGGCAAGTTCTGGTAAAATATCCACCATTCTCCAATTTAGACGAATCACGAAAACAAGCAAACCAGAACATTTTTCTCCAGGTCCAGCATCTAATTTCCATAACCGCATGGTGCAAACTTACATATAAAGTCCTCTTTTGCCAAATAATGCTTTGTCTTGCTCAGCAGTCAGTGATGTTATCTTGGGAAAGCGATCTTTTAGTACAGACGATACAATGTCTTCATAAATGCTTTGAGGAATCGCCATATGAATATTACAATTTGCTACGTGCAAGATCGAGCGGCCTTCAATTGAAGCTGAGCCAGCAAACGTAAATAATTCCTGTCCCCTCTCTAGTTGACCATACAATATCTACAATGATTACTTATCCTTCCGTCCCTCGCTAATCGCTGCTTCGCACCCCTTTCTACATGGCTGTTCTCTCTAGAAAACCTCAGTCTGGAACCAGGGTACCCTCCCTGTATTCCCATGAGTCAGGTGAAATAATTTCATGATGTCATGAACTATGGTGAACGTTCATTAACAGTTCATGAACATTCATCAAGTGTTCATGAAAAGTTCATCTAGTCAGTTCATGAATTTGGTTCATGAACAGTTCATTATAAATCAGTTCAAGAACTCTTGTTGAACTCTCATGAACTGAAATCATGTTCATCAAAGTTCATCAAATATGCATGAATGCTTTCATGAACAGATCATGAACAAATCATGAACTAATAAATGATATTCGATGTTCACCAAAGTTCATTAAATGTGCATGAATGCTTTTACGAACAGATCACGAACAAATCATGAACTGATAAATGAAATTTGATGTTCATCAAAGTTCATTAACTGTGCATGGATGCTTTCATGAAAAGATCATGAACAAATCATGAACTAATAAATGAAATTTGATGTTAACCAAAGTTCATTAAATGTGCATGAATGCTTTTACAAACAGATCACGAACAAATCATGAACTGATAAATGAAATTTGATGTTCATCAAAGTTCATTAACTGTGCATGGATGCTTTCATGAACAGATCATGAACAAATCATGAACTAATAAATGAAATTTGATGTTAACCAAAGTTCATTAAATGTGCATGAATGCTTTCATGAACAAATAATGAACTAATAAATGAAATTTGATGTTCACCAAAGTTCATTAAATGTACATGAATGCTTTCATGAACACCCTAGTGAAAATAGATCTGGAATTCCGGTGGAATTGGATTCCGGCTAGAATCCACTGAAATTCCAGGTAGTTGAAACATGGAGTTCCGGAGTCTGGCATAATTCCAGGTCCGGAGTCCGGTGGGATTCCGGTCCGGAGTTCTGGAGTCAAGCGGAATTCCAGATGGCTGATACCCAGAGCTCCAGAATCCAGTGGAATTCCAGATGGATGATACTCTGAGCTACGGAATCCGGTGGAATTCCAGATGGATGATACTCAGAGCTCTGGAGTCTGGTGGAATTCCAGGATCCGGATCTCTGTAGTCCAGCAGAATTGTAGCTGGTTGTTACTTGGACCACTGGAGTCTGGCTGCATTCCAGATGACTGATATTGAGCTCTGGACTATGGTGGAATTTCATTTCCAGAGTCAGGTGAATTATTTACTGCTTTACGCTTTTAATTTGATAGTACATACGTGTAGGAGTAGATAAACTTGTAGTTTCACTGAGTAAAGAACATGCCAAATGAGTATTGGATTCCAAGACCGAAATATACAGCTACAGACGGAAACAAGGGAGAAAGAGGTACACTAAGCATTGCATTAATTGTTGAATAGTCCTTTATGATTGTATTTATATAGGTGTAGTTTATGTCTATTGTGCGTATATGAGTTTTCGTAGTTAATACTTCTATACCACGATGCTGTTGGCTTGATTATTTTACGCTTCTAGTTAGTTATATCCTTGATGATTGTATTATGTTCAGTTTTTATGTGCATTCAGCATTAAATTATCTTCAATAATTTATTACAACAAGTGTTGAGTTCTCAGTTATAAAACCCTTCTCAAACAGCCCACCCTGGATGGATAAATCAACCTAACTGATGACCTTGATCGACCTTCCCAGCTGTTACATGTAATATCCAAATGCAACTTTTAAATTAAAAAAAACATTAATAAGTTATATAAAGATTGGTCAGAATTTCAGCTTAAGAAAATTTACTATTAAATACACAAAAAATAAAGATTTAAGTGATTACATAAACATCCTGATCAATCGGTAGCAAATATTAGCATGCAAATTAAGGTTCACTACTTTCACAATTATGTACTCTGTGCTCTCAGATGCAAATTACACAATAATCGCAAACAACTCCACAAGCTGCCTCCCTATTTCCCCTTTGGCCTTTATAGTACTACTCCCTCTTACTACAAAACAAAGTTTCTCCTACATCGTCTTTCTTGTTATAATCGCTCAGTTGTTACCACTTAAAGGAAGCGCTCACTTCTCTCGAGTATTGTTCCTGCAATGGGAGAATTACAGAGAATATAGGCGGTTGATAAAACCTTTTTATGGAGCTCTTTCTGATGCCAAATTAGTCTAACAAGTCCGCCATCTTGCTTGAAGATTACCCAGCATGCCTCAGATGGAGCCTCGTTTCAATGCTGAGCATTTTTCGCACCCTTTTTCAGTCCTCCCCTCTGAAAGAATAAGGGGCATCCATTTCTGCTGTATGCCTGAGTTTCTCTACAAAATAGAGAAAATGAACCACTCTGTAAACCTAGAAAATGGTAAGAAGTTCACCATGCTGTTTATTGTTTCTTGGTATAGTTTTATTTTGCCCCAAAACACTTGTTGACTTGAATAACCACGAGTTTGTACTGCTCACAGCTCAGTCAGTGCTTGATAGTGTGCCAGGCCTCAGAATCAGACACTAGTAGCCCTCAGCTTCAGGCTCAGTTGAATGGATTTTCTTATTGTTTGAATGTAATCTTCAGCTTTTATGATTGAAAATGAATACATTTTAAATGTTAGCTAGTGGAATTATCGTTAACTATTTGAAAACATAAAAAAACTTTGTAGTTCAAGAGGCAGTGAACTTTACTTGATCATTGATGTCATCAACATTTTGATTTGATTATTTAATAAGTTTATTAGCTTATAACTTTAAATGACTGTAAGCGTATTAAAGTTAACTTATATTAAGTTTATACACTTAATATAATTATGTTAAATGTGTTTCCTTACAGAAATGCTACCGAGAAAAACAGTCCTGTAAAAGGTCTCCAATCCAAAGCAAACAGTTTATTGCACAGTCATACCCATAATAGGATCCACCTGGAGCTTGCTTGATGATTCACAATGCACCTCAGGCTCAGGAGGAGGACAGAGACTGAACAGACCTTATAAGCTACAAAATGTAGGCCACCCTTTTTAATTAAAACATGTATACAAGGTTTTTAAAGTCGTGCATATTTTTTTTGATATGATAATACTTTAGCTATATATAGGTCAATTTGTTTTATGAATACTGATATTTCCTGGAATTTTACCTATTAAGGCTTACACAAAATCTCTGATATTTCCAGGTTTTTAATTGCAAGGGTTTGATATGTTATTGTATACATTGTACATATGCCACATTTTGTGTTTGTACTACGAATTATGTTTATCAATCTATGAAAACAAATAAATTGATGTGACCTACACAAAGTACCTTTTGTATGTACTTGATTTCAAACATTTATTTCTTCTTATTATATGATTAATTATTAAGAATTTAATTGGAGGATTATAGATTTGGGTGTACAATGTACATTACAGCAGAATTATTAACAGAAGGATTCTAGGAGTAATCCAGAATTCCAGCAGAATGGCATCAATAATACCGGTGGAATTCCAGGCAGAATTCTGTACTTCTCCTGGGTGGAATACCGCTGGTATTCCGGATAACTTTGGGCTGGAGTAATCCGGTATTCCAGGGGAATGCCGGCAATAATACCGGCGGAGTCCATCTGGAATTCCAGGCGAAATACCGCCGGGATTCCGGGAAACTCCAGGGTGGAATTCCGCTGGAGTAATCCAGAATTCCAGGGGAATGCCGGCAATAATACCGGCAGAAATCCTCCCGGAATGGTGGAATTCCTCCCAGAATCTTCCAGGAATTCCGGAGTCATCCGGGTGGAATTCCTCTGGAATTTCACCGGAATTCCGGATCTATTTTCACTAGGGCAGATCATGAACAAATCACGAACTAATTATACGTATTCAGTTATGATTTCATGACTAGGCTTAATGTTACTTTGTCTCCCAAGCTAGACCACGTTACCCCACTTCTCATAGAATTGCACTGGCTGCCTTTTGAGCAGCGCATAGAATTTAAGGTATTACTTTTTACTTATAAGGTGATGAATGCTACTGCTCCTCAGTACGTGTGTGATCTATTGGAGCCTTATGCTCCACAACGCAGCCTGAGATCTGCATTGAAGTTAATGTTACAGGCACCAACTTTTAATCTTAATTTTACAGATTTTATTTGGCATCGGATTCCCATACAAACACTGTATTTCGCACCATGTTTGCACCCCTTTCAAAATGTTGGAATTAACTGCGAACTGGTCTTAGACTATTGCACGAATCGTAATTTCTCATACAAACTAACTAAGCCTTTAATTGTATTTTGACCTGGGCTTCCTTTGCTGTAGAAAAGAATACCACTAAGTTTTTAGGTATTTTTTATGTCATTTCGCATTAGAGAACAACAAAATTCCACATTAACTTGTTATTCCCTGCTAATAAATGTTGTGAAGTCTTGTTGTTCTCAAATGTTTTCAAGTGATTTCTAATAGTAATAGTACAATATTCTTCACACTAACCATTTTGAAAACATAACTCATGATGATACATTTTCATGTACATGTACATCCCTCGACCTCATCAACAAATTCTAACAATACATCTCAATATATCTCCCATAGAGGATGCTGAGGGTGCTTGAACAAGAGCACTGTGACATTGGAGATCATGACAGTGGTGATTCAGTAGTTATAAGCTTCCTTTAGCCATTTATGTTCAGTGTTGAATTGAATGATGAAATTACAATAACAAAAGTGTGTGAACTACCTATTGAAAATGATTTTTAGGAAATATTTAATCATGGTTGCCACCCATCGGGAAAAAAAAATTCCGACATTTCCCTGACTTTTTACAGACCAGAAAACGATTTTCACTGACCATAATAAGGCTGTTTGACATTCCCTCATCCAAAACGAAAGTCATTATCAAAACCTGTAACCTCCCCTTGCAGACACTTTGAGGCATGAGGGGCTGTCATGACTTTTCCTTGACTTTGACAAGAAATTTAGAAATTCCCTGACTTTTCCCTGACCTTGAAAAAAAATGATTTTTCCTGACTTTTCCCTGACCTGTGGCAACCCTCTTAATGAACAGTTCATGAATGCATGAATATTTCATGAACAGTTCATGAACACACGTTCATGAATTGTACGTGAACATGTTTGTGAACATGAAATGTCTCATTTGTTGTTCATGAACATTCATGAACAGTTCATGATCATTTCACCTGGGAAGCATCTGTTCTATACATTATGTAATTTAACTCCCTGTCGATCGAACAGAGCATGTATTACCCAGCCATGCAACTATTACCTTTAATTCTCTCGTCAATGCTTCTGGATCATTTGCCTTTGATAATAATTTTTTGTATCTTTGAAGATTGACCTACAAAGGAAATTATCAAACTCATTAATAATTCATGAAGGAAAAACAAAGGAAATAGATGTGTAATAGGTGATCTGTACATGTGATACAGATTTGTCCTGATTTACAAATTAACTTTTGCTTCAATTTTCTCGACCAAAATAGGTTGTATTGCCAAAATAACTGAAAAAAACATGAGGCTATACATGTGTATATCATATACAGAATTTGTGTCCATGTTTTATCAGATTTACAAACTCTCGCCAGAAAACATGGCCACAAATTCTGTATCTATTACTTATAATCCATCAAATATTTTCTCTTGCGCATGATTGGTTGAATGTGTCATGTGATCCAATATGTTCTCTCCACAGGCTAGAAAAAAAATTGCATTTTCCAGTAATTTTCTGGTCAAAATATGTAAGTAGCCCTCGTTGATTCTCTAATGAATCTACATGCAAATGAAGAGCAATTTTTTTCCTATAATTATATATAGCACTTGGAAATCCATCAACACCTTGAGAAACACTGTCAGTTTAAAATTTAGATTGTAAAAACACAAGCTGAGTAACTTTGAGATGCCAAGATTAGGATTAAGTTAGAAAAAAAGGCATTTTCTGGCCAAAATATGTAGTCCTCGTTATTACTCTAATGAATCTACATTGTAAATGAACATTCTTTTCCTACATAGCGCTTTGAAATACATTAAAACCTCGAGAAATGCTGTCAGTTCAAAATATAGGTTACACAAGTTGCGGCATGTTAACATGAAAAGGGCTTTAGAAAGGAAGACTCCTTTCGCGTTAACATGCCTGACATGTTTAACCACATTAAACAGTCTGACCTAGTTGGCTGCCAGTGCAACAACTGCATATAATTAAGTGTCGTTACTTATCAATAAATTTTTAACATATATTGTCGTTACAATTATGCTTAAATTTTTAATCCATCACTTATAGAGTTTTTTTATAAAATTAACTTATATAATTATTACATAATAGTATTTACTGTATAATTATATATTTCTATTTCTGTTATATTGTATATTATTATTATTATTAGGTCTGTATTTTCAGTTGTCGAGCACTTTTAACATGAGCCCCCGGCTCGGGTGAATGGGCAACCACTCCCTGTGGATTCGACTTTAAATAAATTATTGTATTGTATTGTATAAATTACCTTCCATTTTAACGAGTGTAACCACTGGTCCCTGAGATAAGCATTTGATGCCTGCATGGAAAACAAGAACATTAATTATTTATAATAAGAAATTTTCACAAGCCATATATTAAAGGGATACCCGAGTGAAAAACACATTGGGGCTCAAAAGAATCTTCAACATGTTCTTTGTTCAGAAAATGTATTAAAATTTGATCAAACGTTTTTAGTATTAAGAACGAGCACCTCAAAGTTGGCCCCGCGAAGACATGGGCGCCGCCATCTTTGTTTTCATTTACGGAAGTGACGTCACTTCGTCCCACCAGCGTTCTCACTCTCTCACTTATTAGCTGTTTTTAGGATGATAAACGCCTTAACTGTACCTCACATACATTGTAGTTCTTATACTTATTCAGAAGTCACTCGAGTCTTTTAAGCCATGTTGTTTTGCTGTTATTAAATGGCAGTTACGAGACCTTGTTGTTCGTCTGATAATTTCTCGCCTTCCCAATGCTTTTCTTCCTCCTCCCAGTCTTCTGAACTTTTCTCATAATGTCGTCTTCATCATAATTCCGGTTTCTGTAAGAATTCCTCTGCAATCTCGATGAAAATATATCCACTTTAATTCCGAGCGTGTGAAAATCATACAAAGACAAGTAGCCGCGATACGCTGGTGGGACGAAGTGACGTCACTTCCGTAAATGCAAACAAAGATGGCGGCGCCCATGTCTTCGCGGGGCCAACTTTGAGGTGCTCGTTCTTAATACTAAAAACCTTTGATCAAATTTTAATACATTTTCTGAACAAAGAACATGTTGAAGATTCTTTTGAGCCCCAATGTGTTTTTCACTCGGGTATCCCTTTAATGATCAGGTAATTCAGACTTTAACATTTGAAGGGCTGTGTTCAACAAGGGCATACTAAGTGACTCCTGATCACATTCTAAATTCTCCTTCAGATTCATTGTTTTCCTGGGGAGATTTTAGAACGTGATCAGAAGACACTTACGCCCTTGTTGCACTTGCACATTAAGCTTGGTTTTCACTAGCGATGGAAGCAGAAGCAGTGTTGTAATGTTCTAGTGAAAATCAAGGAACGGAAATGTAAAGCAGAAGTGTAGATGCGACGGTAGAAGCATATTAAGGAGAAGGAATGGAAGGTTTCCTTCTTCTTGCATTTCTGCTTCTGCTTCCATTGACCTTCAATCCATCACTTGCATTCCAGTGACAACCAGTTAAATGCAATGTTACCAGACACAGGAGAAGTAAATGTAGCATGCAAGCAAGGTTTCCACTTCTAATCGAGACTTGTGCTCCCATCATGTTCGTTTTCACTAACGCTTGTGTTGCTTCCATCGCTAGTGAAAACTGGGCTTTGACAATTAAATCTCTTAGCTAAGGATAGGCTATGGTGGATGAATTATACATGCAGTCTCAGGGGAGCTGGGGTGGCACAGTGGTTAAGAGCTTCACCTCTGCTGTGGCCCAGGTTCAATTTCCGGACGCAGAGCCATATGCGAGTTGAGTTTGTTGGAATCTCACCCTTGCTCCAAGGGTTTTTCTCTGGGTTCTTTGGTTTTCCTCCCTCCAGAAAAACCAACATGCTAAATTCCAATTCGATCTGTGGATTAGCTGGGACCTGGCTTTGATCAGCACCCATGGTTGTTTCAGGTCTTGTTAGTAATTCAGATTTTTTTTAGGGTGTAAGGAATGAGAATGAATATCCTGCAAACAGTTTTGTACCAAAATAAATCAGCTGGGCTGAAACTTAATTTATAAACCCACTAGCAAATGTCTACTGTATGGTCTACTGTTACGATTTTTTTCCACAACTGTACTCAGACGTATTTTATATGTTCACAGTATGAAAAAAAATTCACTTTTAATTAATTCATTTGAAGTACCTTTTCACAGAATGACGATGTTGCAGGTAAAAAAATTAAGGACACTTTTTTTCATTGATTATTTCATTCATAATTGATCTCTAGGTATTTTATGTGGGGGAGGGGGGGTTAGGGTAAGGGTCAAATAAAGAAATTATGGGATAGATCTCACACAAGTAAATTATGGGATAGAAAGGCCAGAAAAGTCTTAAACTGTCATTTGCCCTTTCAAGAAAACGGCAAAAACACGAGTTACTAGCTTTTAAAGCTGAAGGCACACAAGATCACCCATGTTTTCACAAAAAGAGGTCTTAGGTCCTTATTATTATTATTACAATGATATTTATTGAGGGAACCACACTCATCGATGTGATGATTTTCAGGAGGGCCCTCAAATAAAAAATAAATAAAATATACAAGAATATATAATACATATACATGAAACAGTTGACAAAAAGAAAAGATAAAATACGTAGAAGCTAAAAACTAAAAGTCCATATCTAAAAACTATATACAATTAAAAGTGTTCGCCTTCAATTGATTCTTAAATACAATGGGATTGTCAAGTTCTCTAATGTTCGTATTAAGGTAATTCCAGGCATTAGAGCACTGGAAAGAAGTTCTGAAAGTTCCCCAATTAGTGCGTGAGGGGGGTCTTCGCAAGTCTCTCTTATAATTCTTGTGTTGTAATTATGAATTGTATCGCCATGTTGAAGATTAAAGTCATAATCAATGAGCCCATTTAAACATTTATAAACAAAGAGACAGCGATCGAATATACGTTTGGACTTGACCATTCTAAATCAGAGAGAGCAACTGACGCAGACGAGTAATAATCCCTACCTAGAATTAACTTTGCAGTTCGATTCTGCAAAATCTGAAGAGATTCCAAGGTTCTAAGGCTCCTTTTGTGAAAACATGGCTGATGTACAAGTATACAAGAATATAATTGTTTTATATTTTATATAATTTACACTGCTACTACATTGTATAGCTTCATACTTTGAATTATGCATTAATGGTAAGAATTAGGCTTATAAACTCTTGTACATATGCCAGCTGTTCAAGGTTTTCAGACTCCAAGTTGTACCTTAAAAGAAAATCAACTTGCAGAAAATTAATTTGCTACTAGAAATGTTTTTCCCTTGCAAATTTTAAAATCTGCTAGCATTTGGCGAGTCCTGTGAGCAAGAGAAAATTTGCAGTCACATTAGAAAAAAAAAATATTTTGTGCATATCACAGTGCCACCTACCCCTCTTCACATAAAATTATCATAAATATATTCATTCCATAAATTTGGAAACAGAACACTTTTAGTACTAATACCACCCATTATCAAAGTCACAATGTGAAGTTTGCGTTAGACTTCTGTCAACCATATAAAGTGGGAGGGGATGATGACCGCTGTTGTGGCAGGTCATGAAAAAGTAGTTGCAGTCATCCTATATGTTTGGGGCTAGCTCCTCCCACTTTGAATGACCGGCAGAAGCCCTATGCAAACTACACGTACATGTCACAACTTTGGTCTTGCATCAACACGTAGCAATGAAAACGGTGGTAAAACAGAACGACAAAAACATTAATTAACAATACTTACCCTAAGAAGGACAGACCCATCAGGAATAGTAATTCTGATGCAGAAGTGTTGTCCAGTGTCCCACCTATTGACGGTATACACATCCTGGATTTCATGATATGGAACAGGCTTCTCCATAAAACCTACATACTATAATAGTAAACAAGCAATGCAATTAAGCCATGTTCAGAGAGTCATTTTAGACGTTTCTGATTGGAAAGGTTACAATAATAATAATTATTATTTAAATTAAGGATAGCAATTATCCATAATTATGCATCACCCTGCCTTAAATATGACCACATATGGCCACTTTTTTGGGTCCTGTCGAATTGATTACTACAATGGACTGCTCTAGATATCGATTACAATGTACATGTACCAATGTCTCAACTTTGTAGAGCAGAATCAAAATCCAGCTACTAGACATGTTTGCCATGGTCTTACAATCAATTGCAGCATCACAATGTTTTTATCTAGGTAATTTTTATATACAGTCGAAGCTCTCTGTGTGGACACTCTTGTAAGCGGACAGCTCCAGTTACGGACGGCTTTCCAAAACCAGCCTGTTTGAACTCTCAGTCAAACTCTGTTACACATTTCCGTAAGCAGACATTCTTGTAAGCAGATGCAGACACTTTTGAGGATTATAATTTGGATTTTTCTTTTGTTTTTAAGCTCCCGTAAGTGGACACCCCGGCAGAATAATCCATTACTGGAACGATTATGAGTATTATGTTGCAATCAATCAACTTCACATCTAATTCTCTTGTTTACAGATTTATACCGACACAGCTCTCAATGATGACACCATCGGCTGCTGGAACAGTATCATCCCTGCAGCTTTATTGTAGTGTAAAGACTGTTATGTTCTTCCATTGAAGTCCAATCCAATCATTTTTGCCATTCATTTATTGACATTGAATAAGTCAATAAAACAGACAATCATTTCATAGACACTAAGTTTCATTTTGCATTAATACTGTTTAAAGTGTACAGTAGAAGCTCCTGTACATGTAAGTGGACACACATCCCATATTCCACAAGTGTCCGCTTACGAGAATTATTCCTGTAAGCTGACAGTTCCAGTTACAGACACTTTTTCTGATTCCCAAGGGTGTCCGCTTACGGGAGCTTCGACTGTACTAAAAAATAAACCCGCCTTCCCCCTCTGCCCTTATCACTTCCTTCCCCTACACCTCTCCCTATCTCCTTACAATGCTACCTTGTACCCATATAATCAACTATACTAATCTATCAGCCAGTGGAATATTAGCAGGGTTGTTGCCAGGATTTAGGTTAGTAGTAACATCGTGTACTGTTTAATAACCAACTGCGTCATAAAATTCCCTTTGTTACCCACGTTTGCTATGAATAATTTGAGACTCAGAAATCTTATACGAACATCCAAATCAACACTTAGACATTTTAGAACAATTACCGGTATACGTTATCCTCAGTATAAAACATATATACTGCCTAAACTGGGATTCAAACTCGGGCTGGTTAAGAATCAATGCAATGGCTTACCCACCACCAACACAAACCCTAACCATTAGACCATGAGAGAATTTGCTGATTGCAGTCGTTTTTTACCAGATTTATATCAACTCATTAGCATGTTCATAAAATATCCTATTATACATGTAGTATAATATAATTATACTATAATAGTGGTACAACCCTCCGAGCGCACGAGGTGTGATTCCCCACGGATCTCAACAGTACACGACGATACTACCAGGATTTAGGGAAGGTCAGGCAAAGTTAGAAAACAAATGGGGAAAAAGGTTTGAGACTCCAATAGTGAACACATTTATATTGTAACCAGTGAGTGACATCCACTGGCTAAAGTTAATTGGCACTGGATGCGAGAGTGAAGGGAGTGGGTGAGGGCAGTATGGTGGGGGAGGGGGGAAAGGGCAGTTCTTCACCAGGATGCAGTCATTATGAATGTAACTTTGTTCTTCAAAACATTCATTCAACAGTGAAAAGGCAGTTCTGCATCTTTGTTTGCAAATGTACATATACTGCAGTGAAAACTACCAATAAACAGTGGAGAAGTAAGGAAAGACTGACAAAAGCCATAACCATATCAGAGTGCCGTGTGAGCTAGAGTGCCGTGCGAGCTTGAGCAGTCAGTTCTGAAACCCTGGTTGCCAACACCCAATAAATATTTTTAGTTGCATTAGTGGGTGACTACAATTTAAGCAACAGCTCTTTAAAGGGACACTGTCAATCGATTTGAAACTTCAAGTTTCTTAAAACAAAATAACTCCCTGAGATAGAAAAGAAATACCATGCAACTTTCAAGTTGCTCTAAATTTCATCCACTTGAATCGTTGCCATCCTTTCATCAAAAGTAGTCTCTTTTTTTTCCAGTACTGGAAAGCATACATGTTCTCTACAAGTCTGAGTAGTTACTTTTGTCTTTTGTTATGAGAAGGTTCCTCATTTAGGGGTACCCTTCAAGAAACAATCAAAATTCAGAGCAGATGTTCTCAACTGGACTATGTACAGGTGTCAGGTAACTTCTCATAAACCGCCCAATGACTGTGGGGATTTCAATAAATGTTAGACTAAGCGGCCACAAATTTAGTAGGTGGCTGTATTTGCTTTGTTCAACAGCTTTATCATCAGTGGCTATATAGCTGGCATTATTATACATTTTACTCACATCTCGATTCTGATTGGCTGAGAACACACAACGAATTCTCCATAGCTAGCTAATATAGCACTAAGTGCGCATGTGTACAACATTATCTGTTAGCAGATAATACTTAGCGCTCGATGGTAAGCAAATACAACAATTTTAACATTATTTTGAGCCATTTTAGTGCTCAGCTATGTTTCTAGTCATTCTTTTCTCCTAAACTCGTCAAATAAATACAATTTTTAGCTCGAATATGAAAGAAAACATCTTGAATCATGCAGAAATCCAATCGTAAACAAACCAATTTTATGCAGTGTTTCATTTAGCTTCGTTTACGATAGCTTTCTCTTTTGCTAAAACTTGAGCTTAAAGTGCCTATGAAGCTTATTTTTATATTTTAGATATCAATTCTAAATCAAGTTAATAGTAGAATGGTAAAATATATTTTGCTTTGAATGCTGTGCCACTGAGTTAAGGAGGTTTTAATATCCAAAATGCTAATATTATTACATGACGTTCAGGGGAGGTATCTGCAATCACTTCTTAGTGGTTGTGAATGGGCGTTTCTACTGATATAGGAAAACAAATTTCTAACATCACTTTATTTCAACCATTGGTATAACACTGATAATTTTAAAAATTTGTTTAATTGCAACAACAAAAATTGTATAATAACTGATGCCTCCCCTGACGTCATGTAATTAGCATTTTGGATATTAAAACCTCCTTAACTCAGTGGCACAGCATTCAAAGCAAGATAACAACAACAACAACAACAACAATTTATTTGTGTCCTCTTAAATATACATGTTAGTTCTAGTATTGATAAATAAAAATGAAAAAGATTGAGGAACACAGCTACTTAAAAATAGCAGAGCTAATCGAGTTAAGTAGCTGATAATATATTGTACCATTCTACTATTCACTTGATGTAGAATTGATATCTAAAAAAAAAATAAGCTTCATAGGCACTTTAAAAATGTATAATAAAACAATTCTTATTGAATTCGGTTTTCCCATGATAGCGAAAATTATCAAGACCACGGTCTGTGTTATCAGCCTCAGCCTTCTGCTGATAACACAGACCTCTGTCTTGATAATTTTCGCTATCATGTTCAACCTCATCCAATAATTGCTTATTACACATGTATATGCTGCCAGTACCTGCCTTTTTGACAGTACTGTCTCTTGGTAGCAGTCAATCAACTTTGTCATCAGTGTCTATAATAAACCAAAACTCACTTTCACTAAACATGTACATGTACCTTACAGAAAATCAGATGAACAAGACAATCAAAATAGCCATGTTTCCTCTAGCTGATACTGCAATGGACTCGACTGGTTTAAAAACACTATTTAATAGCCAGGAAATTATAATAATATTGTAATAATATTATTGTAATAATATTGTAAAACAGAATTTAACCATGGGCCTTTTCCTGGTGTTATTCATGCCTGTTTAATGGTAAACTTGATCTATCTAGAGCTTTATACAGTTAAAGTGCATAATTATGAGCCCTAGGCAGTAATTATTTATTTGGGCATAGTAAGTGTTGAAAATCTTGTTCAATCAGTTTTGGGTTTTATGGTTGTAATATTGCTTTAAAATTCATTACAATCTTTGAAATGATGTCATGTAAGGCCTGAGTCAGATGCCGCTCCACCCATGTGCTGAACTAAATAGATGAATTAAGTACAGCAGAAGAGCGCCGTCTGACTCAGTTTGTTTCAGCAGTTTTAATTTGGTATGGCAGGTGAATTAGATTCACCAGAGGCTGTTGCATAATGCGACATTGGAGCAGCAACTGAGTCATACGGCGCTCTTCTCATTTGCCAAACTAAATTAAGTACGCCATCTGACTCAGCCGTCGCTCCAACGTCGCTCCAAAGTCGAATTTAAAGGTATTTAGTTTGGCACATGAGTGGAGCGGCGTCTGAACCAGCTAACATTATGCTAATGAGTTGAAATGAATTGAGTCATAACATTGAATGTGTTAATTTTTTCAGTTATTTTTCAGGCACTTGCAATCTTAAGTGGAGCTGGCATAAAAACAGAGCAAAATGAACTAGAACTGGCTTTTGCCTTACATGATGTCATTGAAATGTGATTCCTTAATAAATGATAACTGCAGATGCTAATAATTTTCTTATTTTATGTTGGTCATTTTGTTTCCCACTTAGACATTTAAATCAGTGATTACTGGCTAAGGCTCATTATGCACTTTAATTATACTAGTCCATCACACAGGTCTTGGAACCCAATAATGTTCCTTTAAATTTACACACTTAAGGGTAGAATATACATGTATTACAACAGGTAATTGAACAGGTGGATCAGAAACACACCCAACTGAATCAATGGATCTACATAAAATATTAATACAGATCTATTAAATATGTTGCTTGCCTTTATGCAGGACTGGTTAATTAAAGACCTTTAAAGGTTTAATACACCAGACAAGAAGGCTCCACCTTTCATACTATTAGTTTACACACTGTATTTTACATAGGAAAAGGACAGTTACTATATTCTTTTACCTCAACTGATGTTTTCATTAAATGATGGATTGTTTTGTTCCAGCACTTACTGGATATAATCTTGCCGGATTAACTTCTGCAGAACACATTTAAAATCAGGTAGTGTTTATAGGTACAATATTTTTTTTTTACAATTAAAACAGAAAAAAAATATTTAAACGAAATAATTTTGGCCTTGGAATGGCGATTTCTTTTTATGCTGTCGGATCTGTTGTCGGTTTTTATCCTTGGTTTTGTTAAATTCTAACGAGTTGAAGCCTATCGATTGCAATGAAGATAAAGTATTATTATTTCAAGTCCATGGCCACACGCCCTTCAAATTCTATATAAGTATAAGCGTTTGAACAAAGATTGCTTCGTGTATATCATTAAAGATAGCATTAGCTTAGAAAGTCGTGCATATATTGGTCATCTTTGTTCTCAAGGGAAAAAAAAGGTCGATGTGAATAATAGTGAATCGGCTAATGCAGTGTTACAATACAATCTTATTGCGGTTTTGTACACGATAGCGTACTAGACTCTAAGGATAGCTTTGAGCTCTCATAATTATATGTGTGAACGTTACTTTATAGGGTTTATAGAAGACGGTAAGAATTAATATGAAAGACTAAACGGATTTCGAATAATAATAATAATTCGAAAGACTGCAAATCCCTGAAGAATAATGTAGGTTATTTCCACTTTTGACGAAACCGTATGTGTGTATTTTAAATATTTTCATACAAAGGTTAAAGTAAAGAGATCGAACAGAAATATTGAATAATTGTTGAGCAGTTCCGTGTTGCCAACTGTTAAACGAGCTGTGGATATTATATAGTCTAGCAAATGCTAAGATTACGATGTAATTATTATTGCTGTTGTATAGTAGAGTACCTGGTATTCCAACCGGTTTATCTTAGGGTTAAAAATGGAGCGTAGAACAAGTGCGCCTTCTGTATACACTGTACAATGTGCGGATATAAACACACAAGATGTCAAATATGAATGTTTTGCAGTAGATAAGAACTTACCATTCCCGCGTACATCTGAATATCACCCAGAAACGTATGATGAGCCTCCCAACGTCGGAGAAACTTGGAGCTCAGTACTTTACTGATTAACGTTCGGCTATGATTTAGTCGACAAACTTGGATGTCTCCTTCGTGGAGTAACTTAAACTTGGGTCCACCACCGCTACTACAGCGTTGAGGCCTCGGCGGCCATTGAATCGCTGTATTCGTTGCAACCGCCATTGCCCCAGCCATAGTAAACAGAAAGCTGCCTTACATTGAAAAATCCATCGAATATTCTCCTCCACTCTCAAGCTATCAGTTGGTTCAACATCTCTTACTTGGAGAAGAGGGGTAAAAAGCTCATTTAGCAGGCACACTAGCGGTAGAACTTTGTTTGTTATAGTATAAGGCGAGCTGATAGCACCTGTGACGTCATCGTTTGATTGACACTTGTCAACGCGCAGCTAGCAGTCTGTGCGAAAACTGAAAAGTTCGAATAAACCTATATTTTTTGCGATCACTAGAACCTAGATGTCACGCCTCGGTAAAATTTCAATACCACTGAAAACTGAAAGAGTCAGAAGCCCACAGAGCCCATGTTAATTCTACTAGCTCTTGTGTTGATTTTCCTTCAGTTATACCGTTTCGACCGTCACAAGCCCGACTGATCCTGTCAAAATCTGTTACGCTAGCAAGTAGGAAAGTGAAAAAGTTGCATTCACAAGTCGAAAATGTATGTAATATTAAATGCTATCACTTGTTCTCGTTTGAAAATGTAATGTTAAGGACTAACCCAGGCAAATGGAATGGCCTTTGTTGTTACGTTATTAAATCTCCCGAGTTCTAATCGTGCAATATCAAAGTGAGAAACATAAATTAGGTAAAAACGGATATTAGCATAGCGTACGCATTTGCATTTGACTCAGGCTTTCACTCGCCAGATGGCGAACAGTTTTCCAGTTTCTGAGAACGAAAATCTTCCAAAGATATAAAGGTCCTGAAATCTGATAAGAATAGCTTGACGGTATAGCGGTTCATTTAACATTTTTGGGGAAAAAACATTCGAGTTCGTGTTTTAACCTAGTTAGTAAAGCATGAGAAAATAATAGACTTCCTATTGAAATACTTTTTGCCATAGACACTGACAGCACAGATTATTTCTTTGTTTGGAGTGCCAGCCCTTTTTCTTCTGTTTTCATTATTTGCATGTTCAAAGCAGGCTCAATACGGCTCATTATGAATTCCAAATTACTCAAAGCGCCATTTTTGTGTCTTCAGGAAGCGGAAAAGTAAAAAACATCCTTTTGGATAGGAAAAACGAAATATCTTTAATACAACTTTGACTGCTAAGCGAAAACCGAGCGATGAATAACGCAACCGTTTCAGCAACTGTGTAAATTAATTAGGTAGGAAGAGAAAAACAAAAACAAAAAAACAGCTCCACTTCAGTTCTTTTGGCTATTCAACTTTTCTATATTAAACTGAAAGAAATATTTTTAGAATGTATACATCGCTGTTGTGTTGGATAGCAGGCGTGTGGCGTGCTATGGGCCAGCACAGCTGTCGGCGCTTTACTTTCTTTCCGGATCATTCATCACGAAATTGCCTTTAAATGCCGACCCAAAATACAAAAGACTATAACTGTCACGATTTAATAATCTTTGTTTGTAAAACGGAGAAACTCTTGATTACTAGAGTTACAATTTTTAACCTGAGACAGCTAGACAATATATTACGATTAAAACAACAACTGCTCCTTTTCACCATTTATTTTCATCAATAATGGCCATTTACAGTCAGTGTCGTATCGTGACCCAATGAGGGCGCATGAGAGTTTTCTTCAACTCTCGTCGACTGTAATGCAGCGCGGCGGCAAACGAGCATGAGAGCGCATGGGAGTTAAAGAAAACTCTCATCAACTCTCATGAAAATTTGCAATTGAACAGGTTCAAATTCGACGAGAGCGCACGAGAGTCGATGAGAGTTGCGGTCAACAACAACAACAACAACAACAAATTTTATTTCGTACTGGAATTAATAATAGTTACAGGTTTACTGGAAAAATGAAAAGCTCAATAATTGGTACTGGTAGGCTCAGAATAACTAGAAAGCTAAACTAAGCTGAGCCACCGGAACAAAGTTCAGATTGCAATTTGATATGGCGGTCAGAACGAAAACAATGTACATAATTTGTTATATAATAAATACAAGAAACGGACACACGTAAACATAACAGGGACAACGAATAAAAGACAATCTGCTGAAAATACAGATTTTAAATTGAAATTGAAAAGGCGAATTGAAAAGATATTTGATCAGTATTTACTTATAAGATCTTTTTTCAAACAATTTTTGAATTTGTATTTAGTCAAGAATTTAAGGTTTTTGTCTAGTGAATTCCATATTTTTGGACCTTGAAAACGAATATTAAATAGACCATAATTAGTTCGAATAGCAGGAAGATAATAAGAAGAAGTGGATGCTAGGCGAGTGTTATAATGATGGATTTCAGAGAGAGGTTTAAAGAAATCTCTAAAAACAAGTGAGTTTGAACTCTCGTCGACTCTCACCAAGGCTTTAGTTCAAATATGACCGTCTTTATCATTAGCATTTTATGGGACGATTCTTTAATTCAGTTGGCTTCAGAGTGCCGGTGAATGGTGGTAGCTATCACACAGTGGTCAAACGTCTGCGCATGCGTCAAAAGTCTTGCAACAACAACATATTCCAAAACAAATTCAAAGCGAGCCTGCAGCCGTCACTGTTCACACACCCGTTTTCAGACCTTGAGAACTTTTGGGTAAATTACGAACAAAATTGGTAAACTCACAGTTTGAAGTTTGTTCAATTTCCCGTCGACTGTGGAAAAAAAAGCTTAACTTTCACGTATTTTTCTTAACTTTTGGGGGTAGAAGTTCACTGTAATACGTTTTAAGGTAAATTTTGCGCGGGAAATTCGTGCGGCCGCCCACCAGACTGACCGTAATACGTACGCGCAGACGTTTGACCGCTGTGTGCTGTGTGGGTAGCTACAATAGCTCTCGCAACCGCTGGCCTTTTGTATGCGTCTAGTTGATAAAATCAAAAGGCGTACAATTTGAGTGACTTAATATTTGATCTCGATAGTCGTACTGACAGTTTTGGAACACTGAAAATCTTGAGGAACATCGGCATATTATCAACACTGATCAAATCTGCCGGTTCCCGCACGGACCCTCTACTTGAAAAGCCATGTGTGAAAGCTTTTAGGTTTCCCGAGAGAAACAAGTATGCTGAAAATTGCTTCAAATTTATTATATGTGGGGATTGGAACTGAAAGAACTGTGATTGATACGATCGGCCATGGATTGGTAGCCATAATGGTTATGATGGATACTTTTTCTGATTGATAAGTACAATAATATGATTATGAATACTTTTTCTGCAAACAGAGGTTTTTCTCTTTTTCCCTCTCTAACAAGGAATGAGCAAAGTTCTTTTGTCCCTCATGTAGTTGGTGGAGAGGCCGGAAACTAGACTGAAGAGAGGAGAATTTCTGATCGCAATCATGACATTTCCTATTGCCCTTCTGTGTAAAAGGAAATAGTGCAGCCAAGTACATTGAAAGCAGAAGATAATGCACTCAGAGCAGACTGCGTATGCAAACTTAAAATAACGATACTATGAATGTTCGCCCACGTAATTGGCAATTTTTTGGTACTAATACTCCTTCACGGGCATTTTCCTATCATAAAATAATCTTGTTTGTGTCTCGATTAATATGAAATGGTGATTATTCTGCAAACAAGTCGGCGCCTTAAAGGAATTTCGTTACTGCTCTTAATTTTGTCCTCGGGTTGATAATGACCTTCTATGGTCTCCCGACCCTGAAGGAGATGAGTTGCATTTCCGCCTATAAAATGGTTGAGTTGTTGCTCGCAGAAAACTTAATTAGTCGCTCGCTGATCAGTTCTTTAAAACACGAAGTTCCGGTGTAAAATGTTTATAGCCTCCCCTTATTTGCACTTCATTTTTCAGAGCAGCGAAGAAAGTAAGCGAGACAGTATTACTATCTGTCTCTCCTTTTTAGAATGCTAATTTTTTAAGGTTTAAAATTAAACTGAAAATGAACAGAGGGAAGATAATGGACCTTTTGCAGGAATGCAATGACGTGGTTGTATTGGGTGGCAAAAAATCTTAATAAATATATTTAAAAGCACTTATAGTGTACGAGATCGGTATATAGTGTTATTCGCAGAACCTGTTTGTAAATGCTATTTTCCACCTCCAAACGATTGTCGAACTTTCTAAAACTGCGTTTTTAAAGATAGCTTGCTATCCATACATCCTTTCTCAATTCATTCGTTAATGACGTATTATATGAGCACGTGACTGTTTCCTGCAAAAGGCCTATTGTTCATTAATGACTGCAAAGTACTGTTGAAAACACGACGCCCGAGAATTTTTAGACTTGATAAAACACGTGCTGTGAGTGTTTTAAACGGCTTCAAAAACGCTTTAAGAATGCAATGAAAGAAAGACGCACATTTGTCATTCACGGAAACTGATAATCGAACCATACAAGTTGAATACTGAATTGGGATAATTAAAATAATAGAAGATGATAAAGTACTGTTGTTTCCGCGTGCAGAATAGGGACCTAAGGCCCGATTCAAACGTCGAACTTCTCGGCATGAGCCGAACCTATAGATGGTTTGCACTCAATCCCCAGAGATTCAAATGACAAAGGGCATGGCGGCCATGTTGGTGTACAGAACAAAAGAAGCTAACGAGGAATCTATTGTTACCTGTACACCAACATGGCGGCTATGACGTCACGTGCAAAGGGTCTATAGGACATTTTCATTATGGCGTCATTTTACTACAACTACCAGAATCTTTTCAAATTATCTTTCTCATTCAAATTTTTAAACTCTTTTGAGAATTCCAAGAAAATGGTCCAAATTAGAGGAACAAAAGGATTCGCGCAGAGTTCTGGTAGTTGTAGTATGTGACGTCATCATACAAATGTCCTATTAGATGAAAAGAAGTCTTTTGTTTGAATCCACCGCTGACCGAAAAAGACGTCGGCTTGTACTTTTACCCACAATCCTTTACGCACGAAAATCTTTAAATCCGTTGTAAAATCGCTGTAGACGGAGGTTTTAAATCTTAAAAAACAAACCAGTACAAGTGCTGTTGCCAATACGCTGCCATTGAAAAAAACAGGACTTCTACGTGTGTGTTTTACTGTGTTAGGTTCGCAAGGGATTGTGGTTAATGTACTGAGCAGCCATCTTTTTGTGTTCGGCGCTACGCACCGAGGCGACATCTGTGATCGACGACGGGACGTAAAAAAGAGTTTTCTCGCAAAATTACGTGTTTATCGTTTCCTTTATTTGCCTGCCGGTTATCGCTTTCACTTCCCGATTTTTGAAAAATATGATAAGCATAGAGTTCCGTTCACGCTGAACGAATACCGAAACAAATACGTTCGCGTTTTCTTTCAAATATGAAATTTGGGTTTTTTACGTTACAGAGAACGGTCAAATGTAGACGACTGCGTGCATTTTCACGTGGAGTTATTGTATTTTGCAATTTAAGTTATTGTTTTATGCCGTCGTCCTTAAAAGCCTCCTACGCAATGCGTGACGAGCCAAAAGAGCGTCTGCATAGGACGCTATAAGTACACAAGGGATGTGCTCTCTTCCCGGTTTGATTGTCAATTGACCCATTTTATACCGGAACTTCTTGTTTAAATGTGATATTGTTATGACGTTCTTGGTTACTCGTTTCCGTGTCGCTGTCACGTACGTCAATTGATATCACTTACTCAATACACGATGACGTCACGGACAAGCTCTAACACGACGTAATCCGATATCTGCTTGACACGTTCGAATTTCCGGTAGATGCGTGGCTGCCCCAATGTGCATCAAACCAAAAACTTAGCTTATTGGATGGAGTGAATACCACCATGTGGTAGAACATGTTATAGTTAGTAACAGCAGTTTGAGAGTTTGGTCATTAATTGGTTCGCGTAGAGTTGTGAATGTTTGAATAATGATAATCACAGCAACGAGGCTCGTTAGGAACAACTGGCTCACTTTCGTAAATTCAAATGTTAAAAATGTACACAGTAAAACTTTATGCAAGCAAAATCAAACTACACAGTGTATTCAGTCAGTAATTTTATTGTACCTTGTAACATGTATGATACTTAGCACAGGTAGCCTAAGCTTGGGATCTGAATAATATTTAACAGCATGTGTATGATTAAAAGTCGGCAAACTTTTGTTCCTTAGCTATTTCTGCGCCAAGTTACAGTGAATTTCAGTTACAGCGAATATTGAACTGACGGGGGTGCTCGTCGCTCGTTTTAGTCGTTTTAGTCTAAGAAAGAGAGGAGATCAGAAGGGGAAAAAAGCCCAAATCCCTAATAAACCGCAAATGACAACAGATAGAGCAAATTTTCAGTTCATTTTAAATAAACCTATGATCAATAATGGTCAAAAATGGTAAAATTTGAAATTTTTCACGGTAGTTCCCATTCAAAGCCTATATACTGACAAATAAGCTGACACCAACAACTCGAAATTAGAGTTGGGTTGCCTGTGATCGAACAACGTATATATGAGGCACGTCAACACAAAAAGAACCTTAGACAGGAAGGTTGTTTGTTCGCTTTAGAGCGGTTTTCAATTGAGTGTAGTAAAACCAAACGCAAATTACCCACAGCCAGCCAATCATAGGAGCGAGTAATCACAAGTAACTCGTAAATGGCTTCCCTGTGAGCCAATGACAAACCATGCAAAGCAAGAGATAACAATATGATTAAGTAATAAAAACAATAATATAATAAAATATAAGAGGTATAAACTGACTACGTATCACACTTGTTCATATCAAGGGGTTCGAGAGTTTTAGCTATGATGTCGATAAGATTTACGTGTCGAGTCTCGTGATTATGAATAATAAATTATTTCTAAAGGAATGAGTTGCATGTCAATATTAGAATGGTTAGAGCAGGAAAGGAAATGTTCGGAGACTGTAGTGGGTGTAGATGTAATATTAATTAAGTTTGTCAAATGGTCGCCTGTGTTCGTTAAATCGATTTAGTTTCACCGATGTCGTGTAAGTGGCAGCAACTGCATTGTTCCATTCTGAAATTATCTCAAACAAGACAGCCCGAAAGTTATAAGGCTTGTGGTTTCTTTTTAGCCTGTCTTGCCACTTAGAATATACAAATGTAATACTTATAGCCGATAATTTCCTTTGCTTGTTGTTATAAAATAAATGTAATGTAATCTATCAATGTGATGTGTGACTTAATGAAGCGGAGAAAATATGTAGTGAATAAAAGACCATGGTAAATATAAGAACAGGTCTTTTTAGGGTTGTTAGATATATTACGCAATTGTGATTTGACAAGTAGGAATGAAACTTGAGAGGAAGGTTTTTCTTTTCTTTTTATCAAACTCATAAATCAATGTACGACAAGTGATCTGTAAATCTGATACAGATTTCATCCTGCCTTACGTAAACTTTTGCTTCGATTTTCTCGGCCGAAATAAGTCGTATCGCCAAAATAACTGAAAAATACTGCCTCTGTACATCTAGACGTTTGATAAGTCAGATACACAATTCGTGCCCGTGCTTTATCGGATCGGATTTACAAACTCTCGCTTCCAGCTAGAGTTTGTAAATGCGATAGAGCACGGCTACTCTACATATACAGCGATTATTATAATTAGAGGATAATAATATTTAAGAATATTTATGAATCAATGAGGAATTCCGTATTAGGAAGTGCTGGATTATATGTAATGAAAAATAGCATACGACTATAATTTTATGTAGGTTTAGTTTGTAGAGCATTGCATGAGACATATTAGCAACGCATTGAATTTGTACATGTTGATCGAGAAAAGGAAGATTATAACCTATAAGGGGAGGAGTGATGGTGTGTTTGTGTGTGTGTGTGTGTGGGTGTGGCGGGGGGGGGGGGGGAGGGGGGTGGGGGGGAGAGGTTTTTAAGGGGATACAGCATGTGGAGCAGTAAGTGTACATGTGAGCTATGAGATTTTATATAATAATCAGTCCGAAACGCACGCTCTGATTGGTCAAGAGTCGTGTGTTATTAGAGGACACACATATGGATGGCGTCATGAACGCGCACAACCAATTTCTCAACTCGTTTTGATTGGATATTTTCATAGTTTATAGTATCATAGATTATTGTATAAAACAAATAGATTCCATTCTGCCGTGCGTCTGGCCTCTTATAGATGCACAGATGACGCCAAAACGAAAAGAGAACATCAGTTACTCGACTGCGTCTCGTGCCGTACTTCTTTTTTCTCTTCACGTTGTGACGTCATCTGTGCATCTATAACGTTTCATGTTAATTGCTAACTCGAAGAAACTTAAGGGCCCTACCGACTTTAAACGTATAATTAATGAGTACACATTAGGTAGAGAAAGAACCTCCAAGTATTTAGGTATTATGATCAATGACGCTGTTGCCTAGTCTGACTAAATCGCATGCATTTGTAAGAAACTAAACCAGAGGATCGGAATACTTAGTAGAATCAAACACTTGTTGGCTATGATTTTACCTATCTTAGATTATGGTAACGTAGTCTGGGGTGATATAAATGAAAAGGTTTAATGGATTTAATGGATTCTCTGCAAATACTACAGAACAAAGCAGCTAAAGTGCGCATTTTTACTAGCCAGAACGAGGTTAATTTATTCAAAATGGCGGGGGAAAAGATACACGGCGACACCTGAGACACAGGGAGCCCAACGGACACCAGATCTCCTTCGTCGAACGCAATTAGCCAGTAACAAAACGAGCGGGGGACTGGAACCGAGTCAGTTAAGCTAATTCAATTAATAACTAGTAAAAGTGAGCATTATTTTCCAAAAGAACAGATCAAACTTAGCAATTCTGGAAAGTTTGGTGAACTGTGGCTTAATATTGATGATGCTAGAAGGCATCAAATATGTCAATTTTCCCATACAAACTCGCTTATTTTTTAACGTTGTCCCTCCAAACCATACATTCATTGTAAAATTTTGGAGGGACAAAGAAATTTCAATTGCTTATAATTCAGACAAGATTCACTTGAATCAAGTCAAACTTGACATACATGCCAATTTCAACATGCTCTAGAATTAGAGTAGTTCTGATAAACTCGGTCCCAGGCCCCTGCTCGTTTTGTTACCGGCCAATTATGAGGCCAGACGCACGGCAGAATGGAATCTATTTGTTAAGTACCATGTTTGTGACGTAATTTATAAACATAATTTATGCACTCCCATATGTCCCCGAAAAGTGAAATTAAAGTCCCAAAACGTTATCAATTTCGTGCCAAAATGCATCAAAATCAGTACAGCTTATTTTATCATCTAGTATACCTAATAAGTAGTGAATGTTGCCGCTCAGGCCAGGAAGTGTCGGTATTAGAAGAAAACCTCTGGTTGATAAAAATGCCAAGGTGTGAGATGAATATATTTTGTAGTTTTGGGGCTATCGTGCGACTGAAGCCTGCTCGAACTATGGAGTGTTTTCTCAAAAGTTGTCCCGATTTATTTTCATTTTGTCCCGACGCCTACCAATTCCCGACATTTCTTAAATTCTCAGCACAAAAACTGCTGATCCCCCAGGTGAAGTTTAAACACCGAAAATTAACTGTAATCGAGAATGATATTGTAAATGCTAATTGGTGTTTTGAACCGGCTGCTTGACTTTATCGAAGGCCAATAGAAGAAAAATATTTGCTGCTCGCCATCTTGATAACAGGAGAGATATTCCTCTTTGGAAATTGAAAGCCATTGTCTCCGCCCCAAACTATCAAACTATATATGCTCACACTGAATCCCATCGCCCACACGACTCCAATGACTCGTGCACGAGTCGTCAACTTAGCATGCATGATCATCAAGTTATAAAACATTGTTTGTGGGTAAACTCGCTGTCTTAGTAAACTCCACGTCAAAATACTAATAAGGAGCACTGAAGGAACTGTAGTAAAAATACAAACGAAAACTATCAGATTTAGTCTGAACTACAGCGTATGACAAAGCACTCGCGAATTTGCGTAAATCGCTCTCCTCCAGATGCCAAGCTGCAAGGAATGCGAAGAACATAAATCCGTCAAAGGATTGCTCCTCAATGGAGACTATTATAGTACCAGTATTCCCTGAATTAAGAAGGAAGCTTAAATGTTGGAGAATACAAACAACCAAGCATATAACCTAGCTACACAGTAATTATAGTCTAGCAATGACACGTGGATCTTGCCCTTCTGTCAAGTTTTCTGTATCGTATTTCTGTAATAGCAACCAGAATTAAACAACAACCAAAAAGAGCTTACGGTATTTCATATGCATGTACCCTTTCAAGTTATAAATTATTTTCATTCATAATTATATTAAGCACACACAGAAACATAATAGCCTCATTCAGCTTGGATTTATACTTTATTTAGACACGGTAAATTCATCAGGCCAATAGTTACATGCATGAGAATGTATAATTCTATATAAAAAATTAAAACACTAGAATAAAATTTAATCCTAATATCTACGTAACAAATAAACAACTATGCAAAAATAAAAGTCTGCTTTCCATGAATGCCGTGTATGAATATAACTAGTTTTCAAAGACGCTGTTGCAGTATAACTTATCGCGAAAATCACTTAGACATTCAGCTTGCCGTAAGTCAGAGGGTAAGCTATACCAAAGAACCGCACCACGTCTTTTTGGCCGAAGACGCCTCGTGGTCCACAACTATATGTATTTTGCGACAAATAGAAAACATGCTATACCATTATTTTTAGCCTCTAATATCCTTCCAATAAATATGTTATATTATAAAACACTCTCAGTCCTAATGTATGATATTAACAATAACGCGGCTCCTCCTAACATAACAAGAGGCTGGGAACAGCCTTAACTCGGGCTGTATACACATAAGCGTCACCATTTTTTTTTACATTCTTTACATTCCAGACATTCCATGCTAAGGCGTGGTCACAGGGGAGGGGTGGTACTGCACTCCTATTATTTATTAGGAGTGGGGTAGGGGAGTTATCAGTCGCGGTGACTTTCTGCTCTCTGCTCCCCTAGTATATTTATGTAATTTAATATTTGTGTTTTTCATCATATGAACATTAGATATGTTTTTCTCGTTTGTAAATTACAGACATTGACCTTTTACTGTAAACACTACTTATTCATGTAACACACGTCTACAATTTACAGTCTGCTGTTCTGTTGTACTGGAGGTTCCGAGTACTAAAATATGATTGTCTCAATGTTTATATTTATCTCATATCATAATTTGTATCCTGTCCATCCTGCCGATAGAGCTGCCACTATATTTCACTACTGTTCTTTCTACAGTCATGTTAATTGTATTCGTGATCAATTCGTGTGCCTCTGTGTAACTTTATCTGCTGTGTTCATAACTGAAATGCAAGTTGGTTATCTCTAATTAAAAGCTTAACAAGAGCCCATCTGGGCTTTCACTCGGGCCACATGAGATTGAAGATGTAATACACTTTCATTTGAAATCATCTTAGTAATAACCAAAGGGAAGAATTATTAGCTGAATTTAGCAGTCTTTAGTGGCCGGTAGCGCGGTGACTTTCATTCTCTGCTCCCCTAGTATATATGTAATTTAATAGTTTTGTTTTTCTCGTATGTTGACCTTTTAATTTAAACACTACTTATTCGTTTAACACACTGCATTTGAGTAGGCATATATTCATTGTTTTGAACCCGAGAATTAACCGTACTACCGTACTTCATGGTCCCTTTCTTTAGTAGTGAGTTGTCGGTCAGGTGATTGTAAACTCTCGTCATTTAGCACAGAAAATGTATTCTGATGAATAGGGATCGGGTTGTCATGTAAGAAAGATGGCTCTTGAACAAACTGATAAGCTTCAGTAGGTTGGGTAGTCTCGGAACACTGGAGACCTTGGTCTTTCATTGTCTTCTTTTTTGTATTCTTGATTTTGTTTTTAAAGTGTGAAAGTCGGATTTCAGCTTTATTATATCCGCTTTCAACTCGCCATTTTCAACTTCTAGGTCAATAATACGCGATGACAGCATCTTGATTTCGGTCTTGTATGTATTATCTTGCTGCACTAATTTGTCTTCCAAATGACTGAGTTTCGTTTTGATGTGACGAGAGTAAGAATTCATTACGCATATCAGTTAGGTCAGCCTCCATGTTACAAATCAAGGTCATTAAAGCAGCGAGAGTTCTTATTGCGGGCTAACAAATTTATCCTCGTGAATAATCTAAAGAATTCCGTCTCTTCCGGTTTGAATTTGACTCATGTGTATGTTGCTTTTGGAGTTTCAAGGATATGTTGATCCAAAACTACAGGCTCTTGGGGTTTTTCATTGACTTGTGAACTTGCAGGCTCTGTAATTTGTTTTGTTTTCTTAGTATAATATAAAGTGTTGAACATGTTCATGTTCTCAAGCATGTCGCGCGTGACCTCTGTTTCTTCATTCATTAAGTTCTCTATTTTCATCTGTAATCTGGGAAACTCAATCTTTGCCCATGCCTTGGCACATAATTATTCCTGTTGTTAAGTAGACGTGGATGATTATAAGTAAAATCCTTCGACAGCTTGTACCGTTTCCGCTAGGTCAATATCCTCGCTGGAACGAAATAACTTGATCTCAATACTCTCTGATCCAACTTACGGTAAATTTAAATCTCTGAGAGTTTTTAAGAGACTCGTAATATTGGTCTTGAAGTGCCTTCACCCAAAATAATATGTTTTCCTCGGATGTTTTAAATGCAGCACAGCGAGTCGATGGCTTATAGATTCCAATATCTATTTCTTCGAATTTTAGCTTTCCGGATCCTGGCCCCAGTTCACTGGCTTCAGGTCGTCGTACATAAAATCACTGGCCATCTGGGTAAAAAACGCGGTCCTTCGGCTCCGTCGATAGCGCCAGTTGAAATATCCTGAGCCTGTTGGAAGGCTTTCGCACGAGTGAAGTTAAATAAAACATTAAACTGGCTTACATTTGAGAGATGAGACTCCAAATTAGAGAGAAAGTTCCTCGCGGGTCTTCCGCCATCTTGCTTTACTGTATTAAATTATGTAAATAAATTAACCTGGCGATTGTTGCGTGACCAGCACAGTGCAATCTGATTGGTGTGAATTTGACCTTTAACGCATGCGCAGAAATTTTGCGACACCCAACCCAAAAAAACAAAACAAAAAAACGTGCATTTTAAGACACAGGCAGCCCGAGTAATTACCTTCATTCACAAAACTTCAGTCTGCTCACTAGTGTTTTTTTGCAGAGCCACAAAGAAAACTGTTCGAAGCCTTTCTCGAACCAAAACCTCGCTCGTGAGAGGATTCTCGTTTAACAGCTCTAACGAAAGTTAAGCATGCGCCAATAATCTCGTTACTCGTGGTCTAGCGGTTACTGTTTGGGTAGGATTGTGTCAGTCGTTCTATAAATGTTAGCTTCCTGGATTCGATTCCTACGCTGAGCGCAGTCATTTTTTTTTTCAAGTAGAGGCTCACCAATTCCTTGTAAAATTTATAAGTGCCGCTTCGGGTGCTCGGGAAATATTCTAAGTCCCAAATTATTCATAGTTTATAACAAAGGGAGTTTTGTGACGCAGTCTGTGAGGTTGTTACACCGAGGTAAAGCCCCTATTTTAGAACTCTCCACTTACAACATCTACTGAGGCACCTGAAGAAGGCTAGTTTGGCTAGCCGAAATATAGTACTTTTAAAACTTTTAAAACACGTCGTTTCAGCTTTGCTATAGTCCTCAGGATAGAGTAAAACTCTATCCGCAGTCTGTGGCTTCCGGTTGACCTTTTCGACATTATGCGGCGCCAGAGCGGCGCGGTGTTCAAGTGTGTGCACTTGAACTACTTTAACAGTGTGAGCTGATTGGTTGGGGGCGAAATACCTCGACTTGGAAAATAATAATAAACTCTTGCGATTTAAGACTCGGGCCTGCCCACAGGCAGCCCGAGTAATAAATTTATTTAACCGTGTAAGCTCCGTACATTCCTATAATACTAGATCATCAACAATAGGAACTTTTTATTTAAAATATTCAAGAACTAAACATCAAAGTGAATCCTTCTCTCGCATTGGTGTAAAATATGGAATGGGATTCGTGATCACTTACGGCGAAAACAGTCTAAAACATTATTTAAGGCAAATATCCATAGAACTCTTGTACAAGTTTTGAAACAGGAGGAGACCTATGTTGATGCCATGGTATTAATTCAAAAAGTTTCTAAAACGTCCTTAACGTCATGATCATTATGAAAACAAAAACAAAACAACAACAACAACAAATCTTCCTATTTATATATTTTTACTTATTGTTTAATTATTGTAAAATTTGTATAGTTATCACAAAATATCTTCCATGTAAATACGAAATAGTATAGCACTACCCGCCTCGATTAGCTAAGCTATCTGTGGGTGTGTTAAGTAATATATATTTATAGATACTTGTTAATAAACTTGAAACTTGAAACTATTGTGACCATGAGTTGACAAGAGAAAATGAGGCAAGAGAACGATTCCCCCGTACATGGGACTCTTACAACGTTAGTTCCCCAAATGGCTTTTTTAAAAACCGAAAGTTATTTTAGAACGTCATCTGATTGGTCAGCTTTACGTCAATCATACGTTCTGCGAGAAAATCATCGCAGCTCGCGACCAGTTCATGCTAGCCTAGCTAGCGCAACTGGTCAACTCTCAAAGAAAGGAATATCGAGTATTAGGTCACGTGGACGGTAGCGGTAAAAATAAACCGGGGTAGCTCAAAATAGCCGCTAGTGGAACTAACGTAGGGGACGGGGAATCGTTCTCTTCGAAAATCATTAACAATAATAGGACCTATACAGACAGGATTAAGTAAACTATTGAAGCTGTACAAAGACGTGCTATAAAACGAGGTTCATAAAACGATATTACCTGAGTTGGGACTCTAGTGTCACAAACATGCAGAAATCGCTACAATCCACCGTACCTAAAAAGACGGTGGCTGTACATTTGACCACAATCCTTTGCGAACTTAACACGGTCAAAATAACACGTAGAAATCCTCTAGTCTCTTCAATGACAATGTATTGGCAACAGTTCTTGTACTGGCTTGTTTTTAGGATTTAAAAGCTCTCTACCGCTATCTCGAATAACAGTAACTCCCCTCACATAAGGGAGTCACCCCCCCCCCCCGGGAGTGACTAACCTCCGATACAGACATCTTGTCTGGTTTGGTTCCTGTCTCTGCGAATTTGTGTTTCATGACGTTAGTTAATTATATGGATTTAACTACTTAAAATGTTCGTTACTAGGCTTTTCCCTCGGCGTTTGATGGAGAAAGAAACTCAAAAAGGTTAAAAATCACAAATGTTTGTTTTAATGTGCAAAAGACTAAGTTACTAGCAAAAAAGGTTACATTTTTGTATGGAAAAGGAAAAAAATATTTGGGAGTGAGTGAGGGGAATGAACCACACAAGATGTCTATATGGGATGGTAGAGATCGCCTATAGTCATTGCTGACATGTCTTACACATCTTAGCTATATAGTGAGCACATTTTAACCTTTCGATACTCTACCCATCATGATGATTTGAGATCTTACAAAGGATTGAGCTCTCAGAAACAATTTACGGTTTTGGCAATTCCTTGCAAATTATACGATACGGTACGTTGCGGTTTGGTTACGGTAATATCGCGGTTTTGCCGTACTGAACTACAAGGTGAAAACAATGAAATGCAAATCCTGAAGACGCCATTTCATAAAACAAGGGTTACGCATACATCCAAACTATTCGGCCGATTCCCGACGGCCATGTGCCCGATCGAAGACGAATTAGTTGCATGAGTGGCCGCTCCAGTCGGCCCAAAATGGAACCCACCCCTTCGTCGTCCACCGGTTTTTCACCGCTCCCCGGCTGGTTTTGGAGTGCGTGGAAATCGAATACCGTTCGCGAACCGCCAACGAATCATAGGCAGCATGTTGCCAGGTTTTTCGGCGGCATCACAGTCGAGTCGCCAAATGGTTAATTGTATGTGTAGCGGCAACAGAGTCGCCGACTGGTGTCCGAGTTGCATGTCTAGCCGCTCCAGTCTGGGATCCGGAAATCGGCGATTGCGATTCGGTGATTAATAAGTTCTATATGTGGCCGCACGGGTAGCCGATTCCCGACTTAGATGTATGTGTAGCCCACATAATGCTGGAACACATTATTTTTAGTATAAGAACTTCTTCCGCAAAATGCCTTAAAACATCACTCTTCAAATGCTGTCTTGATTTACAGAAGGAATATAACAGCTTCAGATCCTTCCTTGACGATACTAATTTTAATTTAATTTAATTCAATTTTTAACTTTCTGTCATTTTTTGATTGCTTAAGGCCCGGTTCGGGAGTCTGACTTTGCGTTGGCCCAACCTTATGCAAATTAGGTTGATCCTTTTTATGGTTTTCGTCTTCATTTGGCTGGAGTGAAGTTCGACGTTCAAACCGCGCCTCAGTGCAGGTCCCCCTTCAGCTATAGTAATGTCAATCAGTGGCCGTATTTTCGATACCATTAGTTTAAAATGCATTAGTTTGCTAGTCATTTTAACTTTTATAATGTCAATTAGTAATGTTTGCTATATTTCAGTAGTTAGGACTTAGGTATTAAGAAAATTGAAATTTATCTTATATAATAATACGCTAAGTGCGTGTCTGTAACGCTCATACCACAGGCAGTCCGAGCTGTCGTTTGAACTTCCCGCGGCCTCTTCCATATTAGGAAAAATTACATATTGCATATTTGAAAGAGATGCCAGGACATTCAAAATGGCGGTTTCTAGGTCCCAGACCTCTATATCGACACTCGTTGTTTGATATCATTGTACTCATTGCCTCTAAGGCAACTGTATAGTAGAATTCGGCATTACATTCACCATGGGTGAGTCAGGCGTCACACTCTGTATACTTGACATCTATATCTTTGAGTTGCGGGAGTTCCTGAATAACAAATACCAGTTAGTTGATTTCGTCCCAGCGATTTAGACTTTGATGACAGCTGTTTAGACTTTATCATAACAACAAAAGAGTGAAGTCTATATCTTACAGTGCCTTTCATAATGATGCGGCTTTCTCTGGCTACAACCAATCAAACATGCCTTTATATTCTACCTTGATTTTCATTGGTTAAAATGTTAATTAAGACAATACAATTTTAGATTTCTGCATTTGAATGGCTTCAGTGCCAAAGCAGCCAATTAGAATCAAGCTGAGTTGAATGACAGCAGCTAAACCGCCATTACAAGTCACATCACGATGTCTATTTTGAACTTTAGACTTAATTGGCAGACATTATAAATAATTATAATTGTTACTTATAATATAGATACGATAATACGCGCGCTCTGATTGGCTAAAAAAACATGTTTTATCAGAGTATATAACATGGTTTGCTGTGTTTTATTGTTTTCAACTGGCGGTTTCCATTTCATCGTGCGTGTAAATTTATATTATAAAACGGATAAAGAAGCCTTAAAGCCGTGTTCTATACTATCATAAAACACTCTGGTCATTTGTGAACACTCGAGAAATGTTGAAAGCACGCGCCTTCGGCTTGTGCTTTAATTTCTCTCTAGTTGTCAAATGCCCATCGTGTTTTATGATAGTATAAAACATGGCTAAAGCTTCTTTATTTGTTACATAGCCATAAAACGCACGCTCTCATTGGTTGATTCGTGGTCACGTGGCAAATTGTCACACACAACGATTTCAATATGACGCTCCGGGGTAAATTAAATTTGCTCTTTTCTCAGAGAATACCCGGGAGAATAAAATCAATTGAAACAGTTGTACGTATCAAGTGCAGGGGTAGAATTTAGCGGTAGCTAACTAGCAGAATGCTAGCTAAACATTGAATTAGCAAGTATAATTTATTTACAGTAGTAAATTTTTGCTGGTGCAGAATATAATATAGCGAACCAGAAACAGTCAACCCAAGTCACGCAACGTTTCCAAACGTACAAACAGTGTAAACAAACTGTCAAAAAAACATATAAACACATATCAACTTATTTACTTGAAAATGTGCTCACTTTACCAATGCTTTGTTCACCTGTCAAGCACTAACCCGATGCGCTTGCATTTTACTTTTTGCTACTTTTTTTCTTAGTTTGCTAGCTTAAAAAAACAAAACTTAATTCCTACCCCTGAAGTGAAGCATATATCGAAAGTGGGATATTCAAATGTTTATTCAAATGTATCCCGCCCATGGCAAAATATGTGTTAAAAAATAGTCAACAATATTTTTGATAGACCGCTAGCGTGTCCCTTCTATTCCTCATTTTTTTTAGAATGGCTAAACATGGTTCAAGATGACTAACGATGGCTAAACATGGCACACATGGTTCAACATGGTTGGGTTTAGAGTTATACCGCCATGTTGAACCATGTGTACCATGTCTAGTCATCGTTTGAACCATGTTTAGCCATTCTAAAAATATTGCGGACTTGTCAGCAGTCTATAGATGGTTTGCACTCAATCCCCAGAGATTCAAATGACAAAGGGCATGGCGGCCATGCTGGTGTACAGAACAAAAGAAGCTAACGAAGAATCTTTTGTTAACTGAACACCAACATGGCGGCTATGACGTAACGTGCAAAGGGTCCATATGTTTGAGCCTCGCCGATATCTCCATGTAAGCGTGAAAATGGCCAAAAATACTAAAATTTCAATATCTTTATTTACTTCGAAGTGCTTTAGTACCTAAAAATTGTGCACCCGGAATGTAACACTACAATCTTTTAGCTTTATTATTATACATTTTTTTGGCCATCCCTTCATGTAGGACGACACGAATTCCTTCCAAATTGTATTCTATTGTATTGTATTGTGTTGCGTTCTATTGTTGTATTGAATTGTATTGTGTTGTATTCTATTGTATTTTTGGTAAAAATTCGTGTCGTCCTACATAAAGGGATTGCCCATTTTTTGGTTTAGGTATGTTGAAAATAGAGAATGTCGAATCAGGCTTGAAATATTACTGTTGCGATGTATTGATAAAGGCTCAATCAGTGAAGGAACTAGAGACGAAGTAGATCGGCGGTACATGGATGCAATACAATTTACTTGCTCAGATTTCTAAACTTCATTCCCTGCTGGGATTGCTGTAAAAAATGTCATTTGTGGAGAGATCGACAACTCAAATTGCCTGATTATAGGCATTTACACTACACTGAATTTTTAGCACGGCTCGGATAAAAGTGGTATGGGTAGCAAAAATATCGATTCGCTACCTCGTGTACAATATATATTTTTGCCGTGCTAAATAACCATTTGGTACGGGTGCCAACATTTTGGTACTGATTATTTATTTGAGAACGCATGCGCTGTTCGGCCATCCAAGATGGTGGATAAAGAAAGCTTGGAAGCCTTATTGCCAACAGCATCAACGTAAGCTATAGATTTGATAAATTAAGGTATCTCGCCCTTGCTCCGAGCGTATTTCTCCGGGTCCTCCGGTTTTCCTCCTCCACCAAAACAACACGTTAAATTCCAATGCGATCTGTAGCCGGGTCCTGGCTTTGATCAGCTCCTATGGTTGTTTCAGGTCCCATTAGAAATGCAGCGGGTTTTTTTTATGAAAAAGGCCGAAAGAAAACAGGGCTTGCATTGTTCATGAGGTTCGTAGCTACGCTGATCTCTCCTGTTTCGGTGTTTTGGCGTTGTCAAGGCTTCATGTCATGGTTTCTTCTTTCATTATTGTGAGAAGTTCTCTACCATCGCTCTCTTTCCAAGCGTGGCCTCGCATTTTCTTGGCTGTGACTGTGACTGCGTTTGTCAGCCATCTTGAAGTGTAAACTTCTGAGTGTGACCGCTTGCCAATACGAATGAAGACCATAGAATAAAATCGTTTTTGGCCCGGATAATCGTGTACACTACGAATTTTATCCAAGCCGAACCAGTATATTTTGTACCCGTGCCAATTTTACCCGTGCTCGGACTACCTATCTAGAAGTACCAGGTACGGGTAAAAGTTTGGAGTCGGTAAGGGTAAAATTAGGCGCGGCAAACTATTTATACTGCAAAATTGATCCGAGCCGAACTTTTTTGGGGGTACGCGTACCAATTTTATCCGAGCCGTGCCAAAAACCCAGCGTAGTGTAAATGGGCCTTATTTTGTGTGTAATACCTTCTCCTTTTACCAAACAAATACATCAGTATAGTAGTGCTATTGAAATGGGTTGTACAGCTGGAGGAGCGCACAAGACGGGAATCAGAACGAACCAGAACAGGACAACATACATAAGCTGGTGTGCACTCTTGTACGAGAGTGACTAAATGGGGTAAGTAAGACCTGATCTACTGAATAATTCATAAACTTGATTGATAATTGAGAATGTTGTCAAAACAGGGCTCGCACTATATCCTAGTCTGCATGTGAGGCTGTAATAGAGCCCGAATTTCAGTAAATTCAGCAAATCTGACATTTTTCGGGGAAATTGTTTGGTATGGTGATGACACCATCGTGACAGAAGCTGGTGTGATGTGTCATGCGCGCCACTGGCTAGCTAAAGGTAGGAAAATAAATGTCTGTTTACCAAAACTCAAGGGAATGTATGTTATAACTGTTGCTATATAAGACATCACTTAATGACTGCCCCCTTGGGAATCAGGGAGTTTTGTTTCCCTGAAATCCTCGATGTTCCGCTCGACTCCGTCTCGTGTATACATCGAAGATCTCGGGGAAACAAAACTGACTGATTTCCGAGGGGCCAGTCATTAAGTGTTAATTGTTACATAGCAATAATTCCGTGAGATTTAACGAGCCCTCTCATTGACTGATCCGGGGTCACGTGGCAGTCGTCAAAATCCAATGTACCCGGCGCGGGATACTATTCAAGTGTATCCCTCCACGTGAACACATCGTGACAGAAGACGGTGCGATGTGTCGCGCGCGCCACTGACTACATTGTAGCTAAAGGCGGGAAAAGAAGTATCTGATTATCAAAACTCATACAAAAGGAATTTTATTTTTAAAAGCTATATAACAACTCGGGACCAGTCATTAAGTGTTTATTATCTCAGGCATGAAATTGACTGCCTTACCTTTAGTCTTCTCAACATGGCAGGAGATACCTCAGTACTATTAAGGTTGAGGCTTCGTAGGCTTGTCATCCCAGTAAGCGATGATAATCCTACGTCAGTTACGAGTGTTTCGCATAGATTGAGATACTCCAGATTGTGAAGACGATCTGCAACAATTTCAAGACCCAAGTCTCCAAACTGAAATTCAAAGCAATCAGTCAATTTTATTTTATTTGAGACATTCGGATCAGAGTCTGATCAGAGCCTGATCACAGGAATACAAACAATAGGACTCAAGGTCCCTTCTAGGCCTGCCTCCGACAGTGGACCTACGATTTTACGTCCTATCCGAGAAGACGTGCAAGTCTAACCATTTGCAGTTGTTTCACAAAGGCAGTACCTTCTACTCAGATATTTTAAGACCCTGAGTGTTGGTCCGGCCGGGGTTTGAACCGGCGCGACCTCCCGCTCAACAGACCGGAAGGCGTTTATTTGACTATTTTATTTGACTCAATAATATATGTACATATGAATAACTTATAGGTTCACATAAAGAACAAAATAAGTGCATGAATTAAATTAAAATATATAGACAATAGATATAATACAATACATTATCATATGACCCGTATGGCTCCGCGAGCGCTTTCCTATCAAAACCATATATAAAAAGGTCACGTGATAGGGGTCGTACGTGTTTGACGTGAACGGACCGGATTTTGTGCTTGTCGTGTCATTTGAAAGTGGTCACATGATAAAACATTTTGACTGAGTTAGGTCGGCTCGACCGGGAAATTGGCTCTCGGTCAATGTGTACTGTTCTACATTTAAAAAAATGAAACCGTATTTGCACGGGCTCGTGCAAACTGAGGTACTGTTTGGGATAATTCGAGAGCAGAACAAACACGAGACCACAGGTGGAGTGTTTGTACCTGCTCGAGAATTCTCCCAAACTTACCGAGGTTTGCATGAGACTGTGCAAACACGGAAAATCTGTAGCATTTCTTCTATAAAATAATTATTTTGATAAGAGAAGCACTTACGGTGCTTGTCTTACGGTGTGACGTCATTTCGATGTTTGCACAGGCTAGTGAAAACATGGCCATCAGCCAATCGGAACGCGCGTACTATCTAAATTATTTTATGAAACACAATGATGCAGTGGCGAGGAGTCGCCCAGCAGTCGTTTATTAGGTTTTTGAAACTTCCTTGTTTTGATTGATTGACTGTATGAGTCTTCCGTAGCGTACGTTCTTTGCACAAATTTCGAAGCTAGATTACAAGTTGATAATTTGTAAAACTACAAAATGCAATGCAGTCTTGCTGAAAAATACAGGTACCCTTGTACCCACGAGTTATCCATTGGGAGCCTATGTTTGGAGTATAAGGAGCTGTATAAGATGTATAAAATACAGGTACCCTAGCACCCACGAGTTATCCATTGGGAGCCTATGTTTGGAGTATAAGGAGCTGCATAAGATGTATAAAATACAGGTACCCTTGACCCACGAGTTATCCATTGCGAGCCTATGTTTGGAGCATAAGGAGCTGCATAAGATGTATAAAATACAGGTAACCTTGACCCACGAGTTATCCATTGGGAGCCTAAGTTTGGAGTATAAGGAGCTGCATAAGATGTATAAAATACAGGTACCCTTGACCCACGAGTTATCCATAGGGAGCCTATGTTTGGAGTATAAGGAGCTGCGTAAGATGTATAAAATACAGGTACCCTAGCACCCCCGAGTTATCCATTGGGAGCCTATGTTTGGAGTATAAGGAGCTGCATACGATGTATAAAATACAGGTACCCTAGCACCAACGAGTTATCCATTGGGAGCCTATGTTTGGAGTATAAGGAGCTGCGTAAGATGTATAAAATACAGGTACCCTAGCACCCACGAGTTATCCATTGGGAGCCTATGTTTGGAGTACAAGGAGCTGTGTAAGATGTATAAAATAGAAGTACCCTTGTACACACGAGTTATCCATTGCGAGCCCATGTTTGGAGTATAAGGAGCTGCGTAAGATGTATATTTGCCAGTCCCCAGGCACATATGGCATATGTGATGTTGGTAACCTGAAAGTTGTGGAAGGTCTTCAACGTTGTGCCACCTGGTATATACTCCCTAATACTGACCTTAACTACCGTGATCGCCTAATTAAACTGGATCTACTCCCTTTATCTTACTGGCATGATGGTTTTTATGATTTTCATATTCACGATTATGTTGTGGATCGAGCTGCGCTTCAGTGGTTTTCCCTGCATGATATTAATTGTTTGCTTACTGTGGTGCCATTTTTCTGTACTCCTAAAAGAGTGTTTCTTCTCAGATCAAATTCCAACTTCTCCTTTATCTTCTTTGTTTTTAATGGAGAATCGAGAACTTGATCCGTCATCACTTAACTCTTTCTTCCGATCACCCCTTCATATGTTAGTGCCTCTGTAAAATTAATTTATTTTAGAACTACTTTAACCATGTGCCGAAACTATGGAATACTCTTCCTCCTAGTACTCGCAGTCTAAATTCTGTTACAAGTTTTAAGTCAGCTCTTCTTACCCTTTATACTTCTGCACTAAATAACTCTTTCTGTCCTGATACCTGTATCACATGGAAAACTGTGCGTCCCGCATGACATTTTAAAGCAACCTTCATGCTGCTTCTAATTACCATCACTCTGTACGTAGTATATTTTAAGTCGTGCCTTCACACAGATTTTTGTATATTACATTGTTTTTCACTATAATTTTTTTTCTTAGATTAGACACACTGTATTTGGAGCCAAGCTCTGTTGTGTGGGCCCTACCACGATTTGTTTAATTAATTATTCTAGTTCGCATTAGTTTGTAACACTCTCTATTCGTGGTAAAAGCATAACTAACTAACTAACTAACTAAATAAATAAAGGTGTATTTCATAAATGTTTAAAAGAGTGTGCAAGGGAAGAAAATGTCGTATTATTTGCAATGATGTCTATTGATTTACTTATCTTCAATGAATCAACATGAGGCTTCCAAGAAAGATCCTTATCGAGTATTACTCCAAGATATTTTATATATTTATTTATTTGGAGAGAAATACATCTATTTATAGTATGGTCAAATATTGCGATACTGGGAATGACGTTCAATGTCTTGATGTGGATGGAAAAGAGCAACTTAAAGTTAGATTTCTTGATATTTATGTTTAACTTATTGGCCGTCAGCCAATCTACAACACTTAGCTTTCGAGTTCCATAGGTAGAATACATTCAAGTGATTTTAATGTCGATAGCCAATCATATTAACTACTTATTAACCGAGCGTGAGGTCTGTACAGAGAAATATCAGACCGCGGTTTTTCTGTACAGACAGAGGCTTTGCGAGGTCTGTACAGAAAAACCAAGGTCTGATATTTCTCTGTACAGACCGAGCAAGCGAGGTTAATAAGGTGTTTATTATATGGCATATTTTGTTTTAACTTTTTAAGTTTTAATTCGACCGGTTCGTGTACACAAACACTGCAGCGGGAAAATCCGTATTGCCCGTGGGCATTACGGGAGAATTCCGCCCGCTAAACGGCCAATCAGCGCGCGCCAATTGACCGGAAGTAGCATGTGCCATATAGTAATGCACCTTATTGCCCCAGCAACTCTGATTGGTCCAAAACATGCAAGCCTTTGTTCTAATACGAGAACTAATTTCGTATTTTTTAAAGAAACATGGATGCCATTGTTTTTCCTCACGAAAGTAGCTTGAGCGCCGTTCTAAAAATATATTATACTGTAAACTGATGGCTGCGTTCCATTGCTTATCGAGACTTTTGATAATAGGAACCAGAAAATGACCCGTGCAAGCTACGTGCACTGAAAAATCACAGGAAACCTGAAATATGAAATTTAATAGCACAGATAAGAGGTCCTAAAACAGCACTATGTGAGATGCCATACATTGTGGTTACCAACTTGGAATGTTTTTTTTGTCAGCGATCATTTATGTATGATTCAAAGCTTATCCCCTTCGCACCCGATATCAATTGTTAATCACGCAGTACTGACTAAACAGTACATTTCCATACCTGTGTGGACCACAAATTTAGGTGTGTAAGAGCGGGTAGTTGTACAAGCTGTTCTGCGCATGCATCAGTCACGCGAGTGCAAGCCAGGATGAGGGTTTTTAGGGTTCTAAACGAACCTGACCTTAACAGCTGTGCCAGGTCGTCATCCTGCAAGGGAAAAGAGCGACTCACGTGTTAGTAAGACATGGTTCGCACAGCTTTGCCCAACCATAATTTAAGATGGGTATGCAGGTTGGCGCAGTGGTAAAACACTCGATTCTCACCGCTATCTGCGGTCCCGGGTTCGATTCCCGGCTCGGGCACCATATATGAGTTACGTTTGTTGTTGATTCCTTATCTGCATTCGAGGGCTTTTTTTTTCGGGTTCTCTGGTTTTCCTCCATAAAAATCAACCGTGAGTCGAGTGTAGTGTGTCCAAAATAGTTAATGTAGTAGGGAGTGTATGAGGAGTAAAAGCACGCCCCCACCAGCTGTAAACTGTAATACTCAGCCAGCTATAACAAATAAAATATTTATTATTATTTTATTTATTTAAGAACTTCTCAATGGCTTTTCAATGACGAACTTGTTTGAAGCACGGATACTTACAGTGCGCGGGGACGCTGCTAGTCGTTTGTCAACTACCGTGAAACCATCGAATTATTTAACAAGTATATTTCGTAGTTTCATTTCTAAAACATTGTGTACTACTAGGATATTCAATGACATTTCCCCAGAATTCAAGTACTTTCCAAGAACATTTCTGGATTCCAGGACTTTTCAAGACGGTATAGGCCTACTAGTTTCTTTCCAGACTCAGCTCGCAGCTAAAAAAAAACTCAATAAAGCGACTCAAAAAAAACGGGCCGAAAAACTGTGCGTCTTGTTTTATTTCAATTCAACCGGAATAGTCCAGTTCGTAGTTCTCGAAAGGTAACCAAGCCTTAGCCTCACAAAGAGGCTGGAGTTGACCCTGGACTGATCATACAAAGCCTCTTTCTATGAATATGGATAAATGTTTATTGGATGGATATTGATTATCATACTAACTACACACAAGCCTCTAACTAAGCTGTCTCAACTCCAGCCTCAATGTCACCAAAGGCTGTCAAAATGTACGAGTTGGACTATTCCTCTCTGGATTGTTCTTACCGTTGTTTTCGGAGGCAGCGTAAGGACGGTTGGACCTCCTTTCTCGATCTGCAAACACAAATGTGATGTACTTTTATTACTTCTTGAGAAACAAAGACATAAATTTCGAACAAGTTGTAACATCATCATCACAGAAATCTGAACAACAGGTTCCTTACCAGTTCCCTAAATTTTTCTCTCCTGAAAAACAATAGTGAAACATTAATACCCTAACGGGAAAAGCATTTCTAATGCTTACAATCAAGATTAAAAAATTCGTCGTCTTTCTTTTTCCATGCCAGTGATTCGTGCTGTCACGAGTCACGCTTTCCGGCTCAGTTCGCATCGGACGAAACAATGTCACGCGGTAATAGTCGTATGGAGAAGAAATAACGGTTGTCATTCTTTTCTCACACCTGAAGGCCAGCGAACCTAAAGCGCTTGCAGATGAGGAAGCCTACTGGATAATAATTGAATAAACGGTTTATCCAACTACCAAAATGCAAGCGAAGAATATGATAAATAAGGCCAATGGAAGATATAAATTATATTTTATCACATACGAAAAAAGAGTATTATGGATAAGACAATATTTGAGGAACGTTTTAAACCTTCCGAAGTTTCTTGTTGTACATTTAAAAAAGTCAATTCAAAAACTCATGAATCATTCATAAGGTAATTAGCCATTCAGAGGTCTCAATTTGTACCACACCTTGAAACCTCGTTAAGGAACTCTCTCCAAGGACTGGAAATACTCTCTCTGATTAATTCAACATCAGTGTGTGTAGATCGAGCGGATTTCGATTGAGTGTCGAAAGCAACAAGTGATTGCTTTGGTTTTGCGCTTGCTTAGCTGTGAGAAATGTTTTCTAGTTATTAGCCAATCAAGTTCTAAACTAAAACCAAACGCAATCACGCAATCGGGTTTTGTTATAGCGACAGTATTTACGACTGCGTTTACTTTGCTTCGTGATTGGTTAAAGTAAAACCAATCGTGAATTACTTCAGTTCGTGATTGGCTCATTGTGTTTTCACTTGCTCCTGTGATTGGCTATGTAATTACTTTGGTTTTGGTTTTACTGAAAACCGCTCTAATTAGTGATACAGGTTTTGATGTTTTATTAAATCCTGGTTTTCACTAGCGACGTAAGCATAAGCACAAGCAACCATTTCGGCTTCGCTTCGGACTGGAACTAATTCCGAGTACTTTGAAATGCCGTCAAATCCCAATTGGATGCCTTTAAATATTACGTAAAGTCGCGTTTACCGCTAACATGTAGCGCAGTTAACTTCCAAAAGGCCGTTGACTTAGTCCTACAGTTTTACGTCCTTATCCGAGAAGACCTGAAGGTCTGAGCATTTACTGTTGAATTATCTAGACGCAGCACCTTCTACTCAGTTACTGGGATATCCGCTTGGACCCGCTTGGGTTAATACGTGTGTTATAAGTCTGAACATTTTGCAGTTCTTTGAAAAAAAACGAGCTTTCGATTAGATTTCGAGTAATGGCTAAAAATATCAAAAACGTGGGATTGACTTACATTACAATTACGTCATTAGTATGTGTGATCGGATCAACATTTTGAGTTCCACCAATAAATTGTGTACTGTTTGTGAAAATTTGAACAGTTTAATAGTTATGACATTTTGTTTAAACTCGCAATGTGAAGTCGGAGGTTCGATTGGGACACCTAAAGTTCTCACTTACTTTTGACAGAGACGTTCGTAGCACTCTTTGCCTTCGTCCGTGCACTCCAGCGTGGACACGATTTGTAGTTTATCATTCTCATCATCCAGAAGGTCCACTTCTAACATGAACGTTAATGTCTGCGAAAAGCGTCAGTGTTCATTTTATTGGGGTTTCTTGGTGTTGCATATCACCACATAAGTAAAACAAAGAAAACTACTGTCTTATAAAGCAAAACAATACCCTGAAATACAAAGAACCATAACCCCAGAAAACAATGAATCTGCTACACCAACAAGTATTCCATTTTATTGCCTGTTGCACAGATCGAATTCCATGATTTTGAGAATCTTATATTTGAAATATCTACCGAGAATCAGACGTGTCACTATTACTGTTCATCTCCAAACTGATTAACTAGCTATTTTGGGGGCAATCCAGATGGTTTCTATGAAATATTATGAGAATTAAGGAAGGAATAAAAGAGAAAAAAATTATTAATATGCCCCAAATTTCTTGGATATTCACTAGAGAACACAATGGATTGTTGGCAGACAAAAATCTAATTTAATTCTTCATAAAATCATTATTTTCCCTATTTCTTCAAAATTCACAAATATTCTGGTAGAGATAAATAACCTTTTATAAATATCCATGTTATCTCTGAAGCTTATATCAGTGATTTTACCAAATAGTTTGACCAAATTAGAAATAAGTTTTATTCACAAGATCTCACAAGGAGAAAGAAAAGACAGTAAATGCGGCACCCTTGACGTCACATATTCGAAATATAAACCTTTGTAACTCATAGACGCAAGAAATATTCTACTACTCGCCTATACACGTTCTGTAGAATCGATATTTATGATATAAAATTTTCCTTAATAGGCACTTTAAACTTTCCGCTACAAATAGAGGAAGAGACAGTCACGCAATGCCATGAAGGTTACGAGCGTGACAGCTCACCTGTATGAACTGACTATCACCCCTTGAAGCCAGTAACATGAATGGACCCATCATCGTGTCATTTAGTTCTGATAGCATCTTTTTCCTTTTCCCACAACATTTTAAATACCTCGTCATCTGAGAAGGAAGAAGAAAACCTTATTTTCCATTCTAATCCAATCACGAATGATTGTGATTAAATTGATAATGGTAATCGTGATGATATGATTATGGTAATTGTAGTAATGATGATGACGATGACGATAGGATTCTTGAAATAGTACAACAAAAAGACGCACTGTAAACCTATGTAATGTGCTTTAAAGGGGCCATAAATTTCCACGACCGAAAATAATGCTTTAAAGTTCTCTTCTTGTAGCAGGCCGTTCATTTCATTTCATTTCAGTGAACCGACACAAATATATTGTGTAATATTCTCCCCAAAAAATAGTCCAGTTTTTCAAGTATATTCTTCAGGTAAATAGAGGTTTGGTGCAAGAGTATTTAAACATATTTTCCTGGTCTTTGCTTTACAACTGACTTCAGTGTTACGTGCATAGGCAGTGTTTGAGACAATCATTCGACATACTGATTCGACACACATTCCGCGCAACTTTCCGCCACTTCTGATCAGCAATGCATGTTGGCGAAGTCCGTCGATAACTTGGAATATGAAAGAGCACCTAAATTAATCGATTCAGTACTTCAACGATAAACCAGTGAGCTGGTTTCAAAGCATGTAGATTGTTTGTGTCGAATTAGTACGTCGAATAATTGATGAAATAGCTTGTAATTTCGTCCTCAATCGGATCTATTAATGCACGTAAACACTCACAATGTGAGAAAAGAAATTCCCCTCGTCAAAGCAAGAGACTCCTCCTGGGCGGAAGATGTCAATCCAACCCTCCTTGCCTTTCCATATTGGTAGGATAGACTGGTGAACCTCGCATCTCGAATCTTCTGCTAACAGTTTTATTACACCCCTCAGATACCTAAAGATTCAAGAACCGAAAAGTAAGTAAACACTGAATGTTGGACTGACTTAAATTTGGCCCATTAGACTTGTGCTGTCACTGACGTATCAACGCCCGGATGTGTCATAAGTTATGGAATTCGAACTTAGAGCGGATTTTCGTATAAGTGGGACAAAATTACGGCATATCCGTACCCTTACGGTAACCGTACGTACTAGAACAGATTTCGTATAAGTGTGACAAACTACGGCATGTCTAGCCTGCTTGCAGGCGGAGGATGGTGTTTTTTTCGCGCAGCAAACGGATCACCGAAGCGGCCGCCATTTTGGCCGAGCGTGATTGAGACTTGGGATCGAATGAGAGAAGGGAATGAGGGGGAGAAGCAGAAAGGAAAGACCGTCTGCACGAAAACCCCTGGTTTCTGAATATCCGCCCACCACGCACATGACTTCCGTTAACTTGTAACCCATTCTTAATTGACCAATAGGAGTTGACGTGTGACAGCCTGCCAATTTTGATTTGGTTTATGAAGCGTATTCAAAACAAACTTCGCTCGCTGTCAAATGCAATGCAAAATGTTGGTAAAATTGTCAATTGGTTCTCAGATACGGAAATTTTAATACAACCAGCTATTTTTGTTCAAAGTTCTCCATGGAAAGGACTGCGACAGTACCACTTTAGAATATACATGTAGACAGTTCGGTTTTAGTTTGTTGCGTTCGCCCCATCAGTCTCTCAAAGACTTTGCAAATCCTCCGATTACATACCAACATTACAAGATTTAGATTGTTGTGAATTGGTTTTAGTCTCGGTTTATTTGTGATTTGACTCTGTCACAATTTCTCGCTCATAAACTCTCTCACGTATAAACTCCGGTAAACTCTCTCTCCGGCTCTGTTCTCGCTCTCGATGTTTCGCACGCGAAGGCATGCTGCTACGGCGGCATCCCTCCTAGGCCTGAAACTTGCTGCCGAAGGATTCAGCGGGACCGGTGCTGGCACTTTCTTATCGCACGAGAGTTCTAAAGGATACAGTTGCTGCACCGGGCGCTCCATGTGCGACTTTCCTGCCCGGAGTCTCGCGCCTCTTACTACTCCGTCTCTCCCAACGATCAGATTCTCGACAATCCCGAGGGCCCACTTGCCCCTGTTCTTTTCCTCTGACTTGATTATGACTACGTCGCCTACGTTTGGAGTAGCTTCCCTAGTTCCAGCCAGAGCGCGGTGTCGTTCACGTAGACCACGTAGGTACTCTCGGGTCCACCGTCCCCATACCGCGTCCTTACACTTCTTTAGGTGTTTCGCTCGTTTTCCCAGATCGAAGCTTTCGATGTTATATGTCTGTGGCTCTGGGATCACATTGCTGTTTGCAAATAACATGGCGTTAGGCGTTAATAGAGGAAGTTGTACATCGTTCTCGGCATAGCTCAAAGGCCGGTTATTCAGCGCAACCTCGACATCAAGAAAAACGTCCTCCAACTCCTTCCAGCGTAGCAGTCCATGACCGATCGTCTTGTAGAGCGCTGACTTTTCAAGGCCTATCAGTCTCTCAAACTGTCCGCTCCACCAGGGAGCGCGGCTCAGGTTAAACTGCCAGTGGATCTGGTTGACTGATAAGTAATTCTGGATCCGCTCGTCTGTCGCTACATCTTTCACCCATTTCGCGGCGCCGACAAAGGTTCGTCCATTGTCTGAGTATATTCTGTCGGGTCTCCCCCTGCGCGCGATGAATCTCTTTAGGCTTTCGAGATACTCACTTGTTTCAAGGCTGGGTAGCAGATCCAGAAATACTCCTCTGGTTAAACTACAAGCATACAGAAGCACGTAAGCCTTTACCTCGCGGTTCTTACCGGTGCGGTGTTTTACAGGACCAGCGAAATCAACTCCTATCACCTGGTATGGGTTAACTCCCTGAGTTCATGTAGTTGGGAGACTTGCTGGCGGTGAAGCTGCGTACGCCATCGCTTGAAAGCGTTTGCACCCATGACAGCTCCCACGTACTTTCTTCACGAGCCTCCTCAGCCTCGGGATCCAATACTTATTTCGGACTTTGGCGATAGTAAGACCAACTCCCCCATGCAGCATCTGCAAATGTGCTTCCTCCACGACACGCTGCGCGAACAGGTGTTTGTCTGGCAAGCAGATTGGGTAGTCTCCTTGCAGCCTCCCCCTACACTCCAGTAGTCCATCTTGATTTGGCTTCAGGTTCAACGCGACACGATCGTCTCCATCTCACAGCTATTCTGGGCCTGCTTTTCCCAGAACAGTCTTTGGCGTTCTGTTTCTTCAGTTGTTAATGGTCCAGAGATCAGCTGCGTCCCTCGACTTGGTAGGGCATTGTTCAGAAATCGTCTCATCCACGCTAACTCGCGCACCGCCTTCTGCACCGAAAACTTCTGTAGAACTGCGTCGATCTCGTTGTCCTCGTTAACTGCAACTGATAGCACTTCACGCACTAGTTTCGCCTCAGCTCTGCTCTCTTGGGATGGTTCTACGACAATGTCCGCTGGCCAACGCTCCGTGTCTGCAACCCACTCGGGTCCATTCCACGACAGCGGAGCCTCCGTCACGTGTCTCCCCCCCCCGGCTTCCGAGATCCGTCGGGTTCTCTCGTGTGGGGACATGTCGCCAAGTCACTCCCTGATAGCTCTTGATTTTTCTTACACGGTTTTCCACGAACTGTCTGTGATCTCCTTGTCCCTTGATCCAGAATAAGGCTACAGTGCTGTCAAGCCAACAGGTTGTACTGACCACAGGGAAACCCTCTAAAGCCTCTCTCACGTTAGCAGCAAGGTTCACCGCCATGTGTCCTGTCACCAACTCGAGCCGTGGTATCGTCAGACCTTGCTTGGAAAGCCTGGACCTTGCTGCGATAAGGCCTTGGTTGTTCCCCGATACCTGACGTGTAACGGCGTATACACACGCTGAGACTCCATGTGCGCATGCGTCTCCAAATGAGTGCAACTCGATGCTCTGTATGTCCTCTCGGTAGGCAGGTATTGTTCTCGGAATGTCCACTTTTCTTGGGAGCGCACTCTCCCATTTCTTCCACGACGCAGCTAAATGTTTCGGTATTTGCGCATCCCAAGCAATCTTTTATTCACACACAGCACGATATATGACTTTGCCACACAGTGTTGTAGGTGAAACCAAACCCAATGGGTCGTAAATCCTAGCAAGCTTTGCTAGGATGCCCCTCTTAGTTACTACTGCCTTTTCCTCTGGAACTGCAACGCTTAGCGTATCCCGTTTAGTGTCCCATGCTAGACCGAGAAGACTGTGTTCTCCCCCTTCAGTTGTGGTTTCCAATTGCTGCTTAGCATAAGTGCGATCCTCCGACGCTGAGTCGTCTGATTCCAGCTCCTGCGCGTTGGAGTGCCACTTGTGCAACTTGAAACCAGCATCCTCAAAGACAGTTATTGCCGTCTGCTTTAATTCCCGCGCCTTGCTTACAGTGGTAGATCCAGTGATCAAATCACCAACATACAGCTCCTTTTTCACTCGGGCAACTACCTCGGACTCTCTCTCCCCCCAACTATTTAGATGCGTTTCGATAACTCCTCCGAGAAGGAATGGGGAAGAGACTAGCCCGAATAGCGCCCTTGTAAACCTCAACGTCTCTACTGGAGATTGTTCGTCACAGCGCCAATGAAAGCGCAATGCGTCCCTATCGTTCTCCCTAATACGCACTTGCAAAAACGCCTTTTGCAAGTCGGCCGAAATAGCCACCGGATTGAACCGGCCTCGCACCAGCACGTCCCAAAGGTTGTTTTGTAATGGCGGTCCAGCGTATAAACAATCGTTCAGAGAAGGTGCACTGTCATTCGCTCTTGCCGAAGCATCATACACGATACGCAGTTTCGTAGACTCCGCGTATTCCCGCACAACAGGTTTGTGTGGGATATAGAACTCTCTCCCTTCACTCGGCATTTCCGCGCTTTCCACGATCCGTGCTTCTCGCTGTTCATCAATAATCTCTCCATATTTCCCCGTCAATTCCAGGCGATCAAGTTTTCGCGTTAAACTATTCAGTCGTCGCAAACTTCCCTCCTTATTGTTTGGCAGAGGGGGGTGGTCTCCCCTCCACGGCAGTCCAGTCTCGTACCAGGCCTCCGCGTCACGTGTTAGCTGCTCTTTGAACTCGTCGTAAACATGATCTTGATCTCCCATTTGTTTATCTGCAATCCCTAAAACATCCAAGCTACAAAGTTCCTCGTAATCCAATTGAGACGTTTGACACAATAACATGTTTTTCAAATCAATCGGTTCCTTTCACGGCGAGATAATAGTCCAGCCAAATCGCGTCATTTCAGCGACAGGTTGTCCCGGATTTCCAACTTTAGGTGCAGTATTTGTTTTCAATTTCGCGTACTCGCTTGCCCCTAGGATAATGTGAACCGGAAGTTTGTCCTTCGCGTCAAGGTCATTCATTTTGACTCCATTCAAATGAGTGTTAGTGTCACTTAGCTGTTGATATCTTGGGTTGTCCAGAAACAATAGTTCACCCTTGCTGACCTTTGTAACTTGAACCGGCAAGGAGAATTTGCCATCCAATGAAATAATCTCGATCTCTGATAGTTCGACCTCCCATGTTGTCGATCCCAGCATCATCTCGATTTTTCGTAGTTGCTTAGTGGTAGGACGGCGCTTAAGCCTGTCCAAAAGCGCAGCTAACGCATACGAACTTCCGGCGCCAGTATCCAATAAAGCACGACATTGGATACCCTCAACTTGCACAATAACAACTGGGTAAATAACATCAGCCGCGTTGACTCCCGCGGCTACTAACAAAGGATTTCCATTTCCATCAACAACATCGCAAATTGACGTATGATGTCTCCTTTTACACTTTTGACAGCTAGATTTGCTGTTACAAGCTTCAGCCCTATGCCTAGCCCCTGTACAATTGAAACATAGTTTCTTGTTTGCTAGTATTTTCCTACGGTCCTTCACATCCGTCACTTTCGTACAATCCCTTGCTTTGTGTTCTGCATCACAGTAAACACACTGATTTACGGATAGCGTAAGCATTGATGATCTCACTAGTGTTTCCATGCTCCGCTTCAAGGATCGCCTTAGCGTTTAAATATCCCTCCTAGCTCGATAAACGGCAGACCATCAATATCTCATCGCACATGAGCCTCCAATAACTCCTTTAAATATCCAAATTTCGTCAAACAGGACAAGTTGGTCGTGTCTATCTCTGATTTGAATTTCCCCCAGAAGGACAGCCAATCTTGAACTTTCCCGTTAAACTTGGTAATGGTAGTTTAGGCAATTTCGCAGCTGAATTAATTTTAGATTTAACTCCGTCGCTTGTCTTCCTCCTTTTCGAAAGCAGCCTTTTGCTCCAGTAATTCAATTCCTTTTCGAACTTCAGTGTTTGCTGGTGTCTCTCGTGTGCTTCCGCCTCTTTCTCTACGTCGTCTAGTCCCTTGATTTCCTTTTGCAATTTTCTTATCGCCTCGTCCGCCGTTTCCAACTGATTCTCGATTCCTTGACTCCATTCTGCTATCTCATCCTCATCTTCGCCCCGCGAGAACTTTTTCTCTTCTATGTTTTCTTTTATAGTTGTAATCGCCTCTACTATGGTATTCAATGATGTCTGATGTCTCTCCAACCGGAGTTTATCCTGCTTCGAGAGGGCGTCGTCCGTCTTACTTAGTCTAAAGTTGAGCGTCTTGATCTTGTTCGATAAATCCGCTATCTGTTTCTCCATGTCAAAACACAATCACTGAAATCTCGTTTCTCGTCTCCGCATCCAGGGTCCTTTGCTCTTGTTCGAGCTAAATCACGAAATGTCCCTTCGTGGTCGCCACTCTGTTGTGAATTGGTTTTTGTCTCGGTTTATTTGTGATTTGACTCTGTCACAATTTCTCGCTCATAAACTCTCTCACGTATAAACTCCGGTAAACTCCCTCTCTCTCTGTTCTCGCTCTCGATGTTCTCTCTCTAAAACTCTGAATAAAAGAATCAAACAACATTCCGATCGGCACATCCTAGATTATTCACTTAATCTTTAATACTCTATTCTAATTGGCAAGCTAACATTTGTCACTTCCGCTCTGGAGACACGTAGTTTCATCGCCACACATTGTCCATTATCAGTTTATCACTGCTTGATTTCCGCAAGCTAAACTAATCACAACACAAATGACTCTCTTAATTTCTATGTACACCCTCGTTAGCGGCCAATCTACGACAAGATAGAGAGCTGTCCAGCACCGCAGCAGCAGTCTGGCGAACCAGAAGAGGTGCGATAGAAGCGGCTGCTCCTAATTTAGCTCGCATAAAAAAAGTTCAGAGGACAAATACAGGATCGAAAAAATCTTTAAACTTCAAAGAAAACTCCGATGGAGACAATGTTTTCTCAGAACTCGATATTGAAGAACTTGTGGACAAACAAACTACGAGTGCAAAGTACACAGGTAAATGTTTTGACGAGAGAGTAGAAACGAGAAGCTCTTTCTCTGAGAAGTCGAAGTCCATCTTAGTGAATGTTTGCCGAAAGAAATGGACGACCGTTGCATAAATGTTTGAGGCGGATTTCTGATTATTTCCTAGTTCAACGGCCGTGAAGTCAATAGCCGGATTGCATCTCTGCAATTTGGTCGACAATAATACTTTTCAGTGGCGAATTAAATCACGGTTCGTTGTCGAGTTCTCTTTACCATAAATGTCATACTCTTTCCAAATCCTGTCGAAAGCACAGCCATCTCTAGGACTGATATCTTTACCTAGAAGCCTAGGCTCTGTATAGACCCTTTGCACGTGACGTCATAGCCGCCATGTTGGTGTACAGTTAACAATAGATTCTTCGTTAGCTTCTTTTGTTCTGTATACCAACATGGCCGCCATGCCCTTTGTCATTTGAATCTCTGGGGATTGAGTGCAAACCATCTATAGCTTCCTCCTGCTCCGTTTTCAAAGTACGGCTTTACCCATCCGCGGAGACTGAAAGAAGCGAGCAGCTGTGTTCTTTCTAGAAAACATCTGGAATCAGGGTAAAGGCGAAAGCGAACTTTGAAAACGGAGCAGGAGGAAGCTATATACAGAGTCTACTTCAAAGTAAAGATCTTCTGGCGCTTTGGAAAGAGTATGATATTTACGGTTTACGAACTTGCGAAAAGAGAACTCGACAACAAACCTCTCGCAGTTCGCCGATCGTCGCCTTCGCGGCTCTTTCTCCGTTGCTGTTCTCTCTAGAAAACCTCTGAAACCAGGGTACTTCACCTTAGTCTTCAAAAAAGACAAAGCTTTTTGTATTACTCGCCATATTTTATCAACTGCAATTGAAAGCTGAGTACACAACACTTTATCTTCTAGTTACGTCGATTCCTTTCAGTTCTTGCTTTCAACACTTGCCGCGATAAGCTTTGATTGACACCGTTTCAGCCAATCATATACCCCGTCCGCTGGTGGACGGGATCTAACTTTTGTACTCAGAAACCAGTGGTTTTCGTGCAGGCGGTCTTTCTTTCTGCTTCTCCCCCTCCCCCTCCCCCCTCCATTTGTCATTCGATCCCAAGTCTCAATCACGCTCGGTCAATATGGCGGCCGCTTCGATGATCCGTTTGCTGCGCGAAAAAACACCATCCACCGCCTGCAAGCAGGTTACGGCATGTCCGTAACCGTGCTGTAGCCGTGCTGTAGATTTGCTGTGCCATAGTTCTGTGATTTGATTGGATCAGCAGGACAAAAAACAATGGGAAACCATTTCAATGTCACGGCATGCCGTACGGTAACCGTGCTGTAGTCAGTGCTGTAGTTTGTCCCACTCATACGAAATCTGCTCTATAACGTACTGTACCGTAACTCTGTAATTTGATTGGATCAGAAAGACAAAAACAATAGGAAACCATCTGCAATCATTGGCAGCTTAAAGTGCCTACATTTGTATTCTTGGTTTGCATGTGACGTCATCAAAAATCTAAACTATAAGACCTAGAAAGCTGTTCTTTGTATATATTCTAGACATCCGGATAATAAAAGTCCAATAAATGTCTATACTGAACATTTCAGGTTAATAGGGTGTTTTGTTCCGGAGTAAAAAAAAAAGCGTTTTCTGACAGTGTTTTCCAAAAGGCATAACAATCCAAGTCAACTTGTGCCAAATTCTTTTTTTAACTTGTTTTGAAGTGAAACCCAATGATTGTGATGGAATTTAAGCTTTATTTGTATCATAAAGTTTCATGGCCGCCATGTTGGCGTTCCAAAGAGGGACACCAATTAAGATGGCGACTGTTATATAAAACTGTCATACATTCATTGGCCCAGTCAGCTCCGTTGCAAATATTCTAATATTCCAAAATGTGGGTTATAAGCCGGCGTACTTTTGCTAGTTTCATTTCATTTCAACAATGAAAACCAATTTTGCGACCGAGGATCATGACGATGAAAACCACCAACGAGTCCAAATAATAAATATCGATTCTACATAAAGTGAATAGTAAAATATTTCTTGATTTAAGTGTTGCATCGTCTGAGAGTTTTATGAAGAGACCATAAGTAAGAGAGGGAATTTTGTAGCGCGCGGTGTGCAATGATAATGTCTAATAAAATCTATTTTTAGTAACCGGAAGTAGCTGAAGCAAAGTGTGCGAGCACGCGACAACAATCTCATGGCGCGAAAATATTTTCCCGCCATGAGATTGTCGCGCGCTCGCGCACTTCTCAGCTGCTTCCGGTTACTAAAAATAGATTTTATTCGACATTATCATCGTACAAGCACGCGTATATTGGAGATTTCCTCTCTTACTTATGCTCTCTTGATTTCATAGAGGTTTATATTCCCAAAATCTTAATGATGTCTGACATCAAACCAGGCATCATCAGGATTATACACATATATATTTATAGGCAGCTCGATCAATTCAAGGGATTCGAATGAAACACTATTCTGGTAGAGATAAATGACTTTTTTATGAACATCTATGTTATATTTGTAGTTTATATCAGTGATTGTACCAAATATTTTGTCTATATCAGAAAATAGTTTCTTTCAAAAGGAGAAAGAAATGACAGTAAATGTGTTTTTGATGTCACATCATTAGCATATATTGGAAATATAACCTCTGTAACTCATAGTTGCAACACTCAAATCAAGACATATTCTGCTGTTCGACTATTCACTTGACGTATAGAATCGATATTAATGATAAAAGATGCGCTTATAGGCACTTTAACAGGCTCTACACCCACCCGGAGACGACTGTGAGTTCCAGACTCACACAACGTGGAGACACCACTCAGAAATTATCTTTAAAAAGTTTGCTTAGTTTCATTTTCCAAGGCTATACATATGTAACACTGGTATGATCAACTAAAAGTCGACTAAGGTATACTAACCGCCATGGGGGAGCGAGTAGCAGCTGACGGTCTTCGTCAGAGCGAAGGGCTAGCGCTCGAAACCTCAGCTGCCCCATGGCGGTTAGCATGTACCTTAGTCGACTTTTAGTTGATCATACCTGTGTTTATCTTCCCCGCCGACGCAGATCAACACTAGCTTTTACAGGAACTAGTCGACCCTACATATATCTGATACTTACGGAACAAAGGTTTCATTTCTCAGGGCTCTGTAAATTACAAATAGTGACAAATTACCCCTTTATTTCCACATGGGGCATTGAGCTCATACCTTTTTTTATAGATCAAATCAGTTGAGGACACAAACTTTCCTTTCATGTTTGTAATACTTGATGAACATTGTCTAGGAAACGTTTTATTAAGTGATTTCTTCAGAAATAATGGTCTAAACAGGGATCTGAGGGAATAGGAGAGTATCGTGACATGAGAACAACATGGTACAAACCGTATACTAAAAAGCATAAATACTACAATCAGGGTGGGTAGCTAGAGTTCCATGACGAACGAGGCAATATTTACAAAGGCGGGGGGGGGGGGGGGGGGGGGGGTATGTAAATATACAACTGCCCAAAACAGGTGCGGTGCTGGAATGTAATTAGGGAGTTTAAGAAACCAGGGCGGCGCGCGCGACGGCAGTGACGATGGGACATAGAAAAGCGTTTTCTCCCAAACTTTGGTGTTTACTATTTCCTTTATACGCCTTTGATTACTTTTCACATCCAAATCTTCGAAAAATATTACGAGCATTGAGTTCCCTTCACGCCGAACGAAAGACGGACTGATTTACTTTTTGACGTTCACGTTCTCTAAGAAACGTGTGGTTTTCACGTTGTGTTCTTACAGAGCACGTTCAAAATGTAGGCGACTGCGTGTATTTTCACGTGCAGTTATTGTATTTTGTAATTAAGACTTGTTTTATGTCAGGTCGTCCTAGAAGTTGCCGTCGTGGTTTCTTAAAGACCCTGTTTTTGGTGGAGCAGAGAACTTAAAGGAGCAGTGTCACGATTAGTATTCATGCCCAAAATTTTGAAAATGTGTCAGGCGGACAATAAATCAAAAGATGTGACAGAAGTAGAAGTCCGTGAGTAATCCGCTTGCATCGGCGTATTTGCACGATATCTCGAGCCGAAATTGCTTTAAAACTATACTTCAGTATTATATGGTTAGGTTTGATGTTATATTTTTATAAAGCAGCATTTTATTTATTTCAATCGAAAGGGAAATTTGCAGCGGCGCGTGACATTGCGTGATTTTGCCATTGTCTATAACAACCAATCAGAATCGTGACACTGCTCCTTTAACACTTGCAAGTATGTCACCAGCTTGGAGAGATCCAGGTATACTCTCCTCTGTAAAAGTTTGAATTTTAGAAGCCTCAGAAATGCTATTTGAAATGCTACCCGTATTCTGCTTTATTTTTATTTCTCAGAAGTTGGTAGCATCACCCAAGGGTAGGGTTAGGTTATAAATAATAGGAGTAACTAGATAACATTGAGTTATACCATTTTTTCGCAAAAATCACTTACTGTTTTGGGAATGGGACGGCCTGTAGAAATGTGGCAACGCCTGGACGCCAGTCTTCATATTGTGCACTGCAACAACACAAGTAATGTCTGTTAGATGATTAACGATACTAAAACTGATACTGGTGAAGCATGATGTACGAGTAACTGTAATCTAAATCCCTGATTATGCTACTGGCCACACCGCGGCAAAATGTCTCGCACATGCGTATTTGCTATTTCTTGTCGGCGCGCGGCCGCCCCCAGTTTCCCGCGAAAACTGAAATGAAACAACAGGCACATGCCGTGATTTTAAAATTTCTGCTTAAAAGTATCCATTTGTGAACTGTTTTGTCAAAAAAATAAGAAAGCTACTTAAAAGATAAGCCTAAGACTTTAACAGGTTGAAGTTTTCTTAATTTGTAATTCACTGTGAGTTCACTAAGTTATAAAATTATTTACTAAAAAGGTTTGAGCCCTCGGTAACTTGTATTTGATAGCAGAGCCTTCATTCTTTCGGCCAGCGGAGCACACCGTTTTGCCGCGGTGTGCGCTATGGCGTAATACTATTAATAATCACTAGCATATGTTGTAACATCCTCCCTTTTGACTGAGGTTGGGTTACAACAGAAGGTCAAATGATGAATATCTTCTCCTGTAAACGTCATCTCAATCACTAGAACAACAGATATACAGATCTAGATATTATAGATATGTTCAAATGTAAATCAAATATTTAGCAGGCTACATATGTAGTATTTCAGGCAGGTTGGTGCTCTTCGTGTGCGTTATAGCTTGTCCTGTTGATTCACTGGCAGGGGATTGCAGCACTACTTCTCTTACACCAGGCACATCTGGAGTGGGAGATGATGGTTGGACTGTCATCTCGACCGATGGTATTGGTTGTTCACCTTCCTCGGCCTGTTGCTTCTGTTGGCTAGTCTCTGGGTTCTCTGGTATACGTCTCTCTGGGGTGTCTAATTCATATGACTGTTCACATAGTCTGGACATCACTTATGGCATACCTTCCCTCCTAGACGAAATGGTTTCATGCGAACGACATCCCTTTTATCAAGCTCCTTTAGATCTCTTGCACTTCGGTCGTTGTACCTCGCTTGTTCCTACTTCATGTCGCTTGATGGAGGTGCTTCATTTCCTTTTCAGGGTATGTTACTCTAAGGTTGTAATAATGTATTTGTTGTCGGTAGGAGATTGTTGGGTCTTCGTCCTCCTATTCCTTAGCCGCTGTGTAGGACTGGAGGCCATTCTTGGGTCGGTGTGGTGCGGTCGAGGAAGGCAAGGAAGGCAATTATATGGTTCAGTACCGGCGTAAATATAGCCTTACGTAGCAACCTTTTTGCTGTTTTTACCCTGGATACTGCCTTTACCATTGGCCTGGCTATTACCTGGACTGCTGGTCCCGTATTTAAAATCCTAATTCGTAAAAAAAAACGGTATTCATTTATATAGCGCATATTCTATATGGATATATTCCAATGCGCTTCACAAGGTTATTTTTGTGATACGGACTGCTATTGTGCTGCCATGCAGTTTACAATCATGAGTGATTGTTAGTACCTCAGAATACCAGGCTGTTGTGTCGGGAGACAATCCCAGTTCGTGGCGAACTGCTGAAATTTCTGTGCCGTAAACTGCGGGCCATTGTCACTGATTACGCCGACGGGACACCCGCGATGGCAGTGTTTTAATATGGGCAGGTTATCTACCTCCGAAAAGTGGCTTTATAGCAGTCGACCATAACGAGGTGATCTTTGTTGTCCAGGGGCGGAATGGAGTTTCGTATAACATCAGCATCTCTCTTGGTGGACTTAATTGTCTCATATTTTCTGCTGCATGTCTCACAAGCTGCTATCATTTCTTTGATCTCAACTGACATGCCTGGCCAGAACACCGACTCTCGTGCTCGCCTTAAATTGTGCCTTTATGTCACACCTCGTGCTGCTTGGTATGATGATTCTCTCATCTCTTAATGCCAAAATGTCAGTTGCATGACACCTTCCAAATGGGGCAGAATGTTTCCAGGTAAAGCGTTTGATGATGGTACGGTTATCTGCTGTGTAAATTCTTCACAGCGAAGCCCTAGTTATTGTTAATAGCGAAGCTCCCTTTGACCCGCACGAGCGGAGCACCATACATATAGGATGAGAGCAAAAATTGAACTACTTCCGGTTTCCCTCGCGCCCAAACTCCGACGCGCGGCGAGGACACACGACGCGGACGCGCGACGTGCTGTACATGCGCACGCACTGCTAAAACCAGGCGGCCGGGACAATCTCGTACCCAGGGCCCGCGATCTTTTGGCCAGACCGCTGGCCGAAAAACGTGCGGGCTCAGGGAACGAGATTGGCGGCCTTTCCAAACTGTCACTTGACCAGATCATTCTACGTCAGCCTGCCTTTACGTTGAATATCTTGGAGATCAGACCTCGGCAGCACAAATATTTTCACAAAGTATCTCAAAACCAAAGTTTTTTCAGGGATTTTGATGTAAATTTATGCTAGCTTTGACCTCCCTGTATTTCTGGCTAATACATTACAATGAAAGCCTTAGAAAAATGAGAAAATGAAGACTATTATCTGTGATTTGAGCACAGGTAACCCAAGCTAGCGCCCTGTAAGTGGCTTTATTTACTAACATTTGTATGGAATTTTTTTAGTCACTGATATCGAATAAAAAGCGACAATACTTACAGCATGTGCTTATTTGTCCATGGGATGTGTCTAGTTGCAATTTCAGCGTTTTTCGGCAAGTTTTCGGATCCCAGCTGTTCTGCTAACTGTATTCCAACGAAAGGTAGGAGACGAAGGATTTCAACCAGTCGAACTCTCGCCACTTTTATACCCCGAAATCCCAAACAATCGCATCTTGCCTTCGCCTCCTACCTTTCGTTGGTATACAGTTAGCAGAACTGCTAGAGTCAAAACTTGCCGAAAAACGCTGAAATTGCAACTAGACACAGCCCATGGACAAATAAACACATGCTGTAAGTATATTGTCGCTTGTTATTCAATATTAGTGACTAAAAAAATTCCATACAAATGTTAGTAAGTAAAGCCACTTACAGAGCTTGGGTTACCTGTGATTTGAGTGAAATTTTAGTTTGCGCGCGCTGCTGATGCAATCGGAGCACGTAATAGCTGTTATTACGGCTGAGCCAAATACCATGAAACGGTCAGCGGTTTCACCCATCTTATCGGGTCATCGACTCGTTTGAGGCTGGTTCAGGTTTCAGCTTGTTTGAGTAAAATTTTCCATGAAATATCCTCGTTTTACTCTGCTTTATCATTCCTGTCGCTTCATTCGATGCACCAGTAGCGATTGTAAGACGCTGAGTGGCCTAAGGATGGACTAACCGATTTGATAAGGCTGAATGCGAAAAGGAGTTGGCGTGTGAGTTGTTGACTTTACGGACCCAAGTAGTTTCTGAAGACAAGGCTTGTAAAATAAAATCTGTTAAATTACTCTAGTGGCCAAGGACAGACACTGCTTGACATTTATCTTGCTTTTCTTTAGAAAATAATCGTTTGGGGCATCATTTTCTTGGTGATCTCCGTTCAACGTGACTCCATCTCTGTACCATTTTGAATTGGTTGACCCGAAAGCCTCGTTTTCATGAGGGCTGATGGGTGAAACCGCTGACCATTTGGCTTAGCCGTAATAACAGCTATTTCGAACAACGTCAGCGCGCGTGCTCAAAGTTTCGATTTTTTTTTTTCATTTTTCCGTTTTCTTCTCTTTCCTTCTGAATCCTTTGCGCTGATTTTCCTTTATTCTACCAGTTATTTTATGTTTGTGTTCTTTGTATAATTTATCGTTCTTTTCGGGTCGTTACTTCAGTTCTTATAATTGAGAGCTCCGCTTTTAGGCTTGCCTAAATATATATATATTAGCAACAGCCCAAGAATAATTATATGAGCAGATTGTTTTCTTTTTCAAACTATAAGTATAGGCACTAATGGGCTCCTGGTATAGGGTTTATGGTAAAATGTATGCGACTGACCTTGTAAAGGCTGTAATTAGTGTAATTATACTTACCAAGTCTCAAGTACGGTCATGAAACACAAAAGAAATTTCACATTTAGCTCTTCAACATGTATCCTAGGAGATAAAAAGGAAAACCTTACAACAAATTGAATTGATTGACCTAATTCACTGTACCGGAAAAGATGGCGGCTGTATATTTGACCACAATTCCTTGCGAACCTAACACGGTCAAAATAATACGTAGAAATCCTCTATTCTCTTCAATAACAGTGGATTGGCAACAACATTTCTACTTGCCTGTTTTTAATATTTTTAACCTCTCTACCGCAATTTCATAACGGATTTAAAGTTTTTCGCGCGCAAAGGATTGTTGACTGTGTTAGGTTCGCAAGGGATTGTGGTCAATTGTACAGCCGCCATTTTTTTCGGTGGGTTTGCAGGGGTTGAAAAACTAGAATCACTGTGTCAAGCTCCTCGTATTTTAAGGCTCTGAAGACTGGTTACTAGGGTGATCCTGCTGAAAAACATCTCGCCTACCTAATAGTACATGGCTTCTGTTAGCCTGCGAACACAGCCGTCTCGCATCGGGAACCACAATTAAAACGTGGCCCTCGAGAGAGACGTCTGCGTCTTGAGACGGAAAATTCCATACTGATGACGTTATGCGGCCAGGATCTGGTCGCGTTATTTCATTGGCTCGTATATGATAATTAGGCATACTATCCAATGAAATGACGCGACCAGATCCTGGCCGCATAACGTCATCAGTATGGAATTTTCCGTCTCAAGACGCAGACGTCTCTCTCGGGGGCCACGATTTAATTGTGGTTCCCGATGCGAGACGGCTGTATTCGCAGGCTAAGCTTCTGTGGGACAGTAATTTCGTTTTCTTACCTAAATATATTGTTATGTTTGTCACGTATATGGACCGATTGTCCAGTCCTTCAAACTCATTTAATTTCCCTTGCGGCATCATCAGTGTTGCCCCTGTAGTTACACAATCAAAAGAGCTATTGTTCCTTTGACAATTGGGGCAACACTGTGACGTCATAAGATCCAAGATAACGATTTGTGTCAAGCAAGCAACCTTTTGCGTCCAGCGTGTTCACGTCTCTTTAAAACATGTACTGTGTACCGATGGAGTGTCATGATAGTCGGTTAGGATTGAACTTTGTGGGAAAAGTAATAGGACACGTAAGGTATTGCTTTGGTTTATTTTAATGATCGCTGATCCAGAAGCTAATCTTGGGTAATCTTACAAACTGTTCAGTATCAACCGCGAACGGTATAAAATTGGAAAGAATCTTAGATCAAATGTTCCAAGAATAACGGTCGCTATTATCCTAGCGCCCGTAATGGAAAGACAACATGTGTCTAGGTAGGTAAACAAGACATTTATAGATACAGGTTACTTCTTTGGACTTTTCTCAAGGTTGGATGCTCAATGAATTTACGTTCGATGAAGCATGGAAGGTCATGCAGCTTTCACATCTTTTCATTTTCTTAAAAAAAAGTTCCCCAAATTTCTATCTTCTAAACTTGGGCTGTGGCTCATCTACTGGGACGGAACCAGAGAGGGGAGGGGAGGGGGGGGGGGGGGGGGGGGAGGAGGAGCCCCTTTCTTTCGCTCGCTTACAAAAGACAAAAAGAAAATGCCAAATATTTTGGCGCTAGCATATATAGCTCCCTTTTCTCGCTCGAACCCTCCTTCCGAACCTCCCACAGAATCTTGGATCCACCACAGGGGGTGCGTACAGTATTCTGCAGATATTTGACTTACAGCACATTAGACTGATCAAATGTAGAGTACACAGCAGCTAGAACAACATCGACAAGGTTTGAGAGCACTCTTGGGTGAGGACACGCTCCATCACTGTGTAAGCTATGGAGATCAACAAAACAGAAAAAAAATCATAATTTCACTTATCAAACATGTTAAGGCAAGCAACTGAGAAACTGATCGTACTTCTGCAACAATGGCAGAGGTGGGATACAGAGTAATTTTGCCATTAAAGGTAAATCGACCTTGTTTAGCGTCAGTAGCTCTTGAAAGACTGCCTAGTATTATGGGTGGACTAGCTAGCTACCTATAGTAACCCTAGTATGGTTCATGTGTTCCCTGCAGTCCACTGCATATTTTGTTTATTATTTTATTGTAAATTAATTTAATTTATCATACGAATTTCCATGTTTTGTACATTTTTATATTACCTGTAATTATGTCAGTGAAAATGGATTAAATTAAATGAAGACTAATAAACTTAAGGCCGAGGGGATTCCTATCAAGAAGACGTGAGGGTCTAACAGATGAAGAAGACGTGAGGGTCTAACAGATCAAGAAGACGTGAGGGTCTAACAGATCAAGCAGACGTGAGGGTCTAACAGATCAAGCAGACGTGAGGGTCTAACAGATCAAGAAGACGTGAGGGTCTAACAGATCAAGAAGACGTGTGGGTCTAACAGATCAAGAAGACGTGAGGGTCTAACAGATCAAGAGGACGTGAGGGTCTAACAAATCAAGAAGACGTGAGGGTCTAACAGATCAAGAAGACGTGAGGGTCTAACAGATCAAGAAGACGTGAGGGTCTAACAGATCAAGAAGACGTGAGGATCTAACCATTTGCAGTTCGAGAATGAGATTGTTTCACAAAGGCAGCACCTTCTTTCTATTCAGTTATTTTAAGACCCCGAGTGTTGGTTCAAATATGGAGCTTTGATTTCTCCTCCTCCAAAACATTAATTTTATTAGGTTGAAGTATAGTTTAATCAACGAGCAGCAGTGTTTTATCAGATATAAAACTCGAGGCCGCAGACAAAATCCAAGCTAAAAGTTTATGTAAATTAGGATGAAATTTTATCAGTTATAAAATGTCTTCACAATCATTGATTTCCTTTGTTTTTGCTTCATTATTTATTCATGAGTTTTTGAAGGTTATTTAGCAGGGTTCTTGACAGAAGCCGGATTCCGCTGGCTGTTAGGATGAAAGCAGCTGCTTGTTCTTTTGCTTGAAACCACAAATCTCATACGATTTGTCTATCTCAGTTTGTGAAAACAGCTTTTATGAATATGAAGCTGCTTATTGAAAATAATTGACCGCCTGTCCAAGAGACTACCGAGTAGTGAAAAAGATGGGCGGCTGTACATTTGACGACAATCTCTTGCGAACATAACACAGTCAAACTAACACATAGCACCCTCTATTCTCTTCAGTAACAGTATATTAGCAACAGCACTTGTACTGGTTTGTTTTCAAGATTCCAAACCTCTCTACCGCGATTTTATATCGGATTTAAAGTTTTAACACGCAAAGGATTGCGGGTAAATGTAGAAACCGCCATCTTTTCCGTTATGGTGGATTCTCACCTTCTTACAAAATCTCGCACATCACTTGCGCTTTCATTCTTACAGTTAAGTGTGTAGATGTAATCTTGGACAAACATTCCTAGATGAGGAAAATCCTACAAAACAATTACAACTTTTGCATTACAATTTCATAAATTATATACCATGCACTCACTTAAATTATTTTGAATTTTTTTTTTAAATGAAAACCAAAAACTTGTGCATATATACCATGTATACAGCTATTGTAATTTCGTGTTTTTATTGTCGTTTTGGCCCTGGACTCGATGCATATTAGCGTTGCCCAGTGCCACACCGTACCACACCGTGCCAACCGTGCCACACCTTACATACGCTAACGGCCCAGTAGAACTTAACTTATCTTCACTATATGACAGCATAGTTAATAGAGTGGAATGGTTAGGAAAGCCGGCAAACTTCAAAAGGGCTAACAAAGGCGCTGCGATTTATGTTGGAAGGGGGTAAGACAAAAGATTGTGCACGGACATAGTTCATTAGCGTTCCCTGAACGACTAAACTCACGTTTCTATTGGCTGATTGATTAACATGTTGGAATTTCTATTGTGTTTTGTGCACGGTAGTGGTTGAAAAAAGCTAACAAAGACATATAACAAAGAGGGTCCCTGAGTTTCATAACCATTAAAATAGGTATCTAGACATGTTGAACAATTCTATGCATCAGTTGTATGTTATTCTACGATCGATTGTTTTAATGGTGGCCCTTTTGTAACATAGTTAATCATCGAATTAGTTAGTGAGGTCGTGTTAGTACTATCTCAAGTACATTGGAAGTGGACTAATGCTTATTTTTATTTGATTGTGATAGTTTTGAACTTTTTATTGTTGAATTTTTATGCTGATAATTTTAATTTTTATTGGATTTTTATAACTCTTTAGATTTAGAGCTTGATGTTTTCCTGTTCCTAATTGTTAACTTGAGTTTTTCAGATTACGCCTGTTTCCCACGATGTAATTTGCCAGTCAAGTTTGTAATAAATATTATTATATTATGGCAATACTGAATTAAATGTAAATGTATTTATAATTTTAAAAAATACGTCCGCATTTGCGAACACAGGTGACCATTATATATTAAATTATCTGAGCAATAACCCTGACGCGATCTTGTAGAACGAGAACGCATTGCCAAACAGCGAAGGCTCCTTTACCTCAAATCGTAGTTACATATGTTCACAAGGTAACCAAACTGGATTTGTTGGTTGATAGCTGTCCAAGATCATCAAATTTTACCTGCCAAGACACTCTTGATTCCATTTTGTTGTAGAATGTAAGTTTCACATACGAGTCTCTGCTACAAAAACTAGGAAGTTTGTATATAATTTCCATAGATTATTGAATGTATCGGTCCTCTAATCCCTTGTATTACCTGATATCTCTCATTTGATCATTTTAACGCAAAATGTAGCTCTTATCTAATAATAATAATAATAATAATAATATACTTTATTGGGTAAGAAACACAATTACTGGTGACCCAGTAGTTTACATTGCGACCCATTATAAAAAATAAAACTAGATTAGAATTACAATATAGAAACTAGATAAGCAATATTAATTGTTAAATATAATTTGCAATTGTCCTAAATACTGAATTAAAATGTTCTTGTAATGTTAAAATGCTTATGTTTGAAGTTATTGGATAAAATGTTGTTGAATAAATGTTTTTTTTTATTACTTAGTTGGGTTTTTCGCATTGCTACTAATGGCATTCCATAATCGAGTGTCGCTCGCATGAAATGTGCGAAGCCCTGAATAGACCATTTTCTCAAGTATGCGCACGCAACAGGCTTGACGGGCCGGTAAATACTTCACGTGGGAATCACGTAGTGGTTTCCTATAACCCTCCCTATTATTTCAACCAATACTAAATCCAAGCTGCCTACATGAAGTATTTCTTGGCGGGTCGTGAGTTTTGTTAGCTTTTGTTAGACTCGTTCTGATGCGACAGCCTTTGTTATTCAAATTATCGGCAATTGTTCAAAAATTGGCGGCAATTGTTCAAAAAGCGATTTGGCGGGCCAATATTGCGTGCGCATACCTGAGAAAATGGTCTATTCGTTCGGCATTTAGGTACGACTAATGTAGCAAAATTCTGTTCTGAAGTCTGGAATCCCATGCTGAAATGTACATGCTTGCTTCGATTAACTGCCTATTGCGCATGCGCTGCGCTCTATCATCCCACGTAATCACATCGCGACAGAAGATGGTGTGGTGTGTCGTGCGCCACTGGTTAGCTAAAGGCGGAAATAAATATTAGTTTACCAAAACTCAGGCAAAAGGAATTATATAACTGTTGCTAGGGAAACAGCGAGTTTTGTTTCCCCTCGACCTTGATGTTCCCCTCGACGGAATACTTATTCATAATACTTATTCATAAACGTTGACACTACTGTTGCAGTGTTGGAAGTCAGATGCAGCTGAGGTTTCAAAGTATAATATTTTTAAAGAGAATGTCTTGGTCTATACACATATAAGACATATAAAGTTTGTTGTCCATACCATGTTGTGCTTGAGAATTCTGTGGATTGCAGGTGAAAACATGTCCATTACATCAGAAAAGTGAGGCTTTCCTTTACAGTGCTAGAGAAATCAAAATCAAAATATAGAGAAACATTCAAAGTGAATTGAACTTTAAACTAGAAGCTCCACACAGCTTTAATTCGGACAGTATGGAAGTTCAACAGACAACTGACATGTTGAACAAGAAGATAGCTTATATAAATGATGTCATAGGGTAATCCCCATTTGTTCAATATGACAACATGTTATTAACTGAAATTAGTTTTTCACATGATATCCAACGAGCTTTAAAAAAAAAAAAAGCTAGTTTTTACCACTTATCTTAATCTGCCTGCATAAATCTGCCCCGATATCGTGTTTCTAGACGTGTTTTGACTTCTGCATTTGACCTACTTGGGCAGATCAGTTCGTCAGTAAGTTCGTTCAGTTGTCATCGCTGTTTGAATGTATCATGTTTTCCTCTTTAGAATGTAATAATTACAGCAAATTAGAGGCTGCGCGCAGCCTGTACTCGGACCGTATGAATGTTCAACCGACAACGTCTTAAGCTCATAATCTGTTTTGTCTGAAGTGTCACGTCACTATTTCAATGTATTGCGTCGTGTGTCTTAACCTTTCATATATACGTCTCGTTCTAGTCTACGACCGCGCAATTAATTTATAAAACAACAATCGCTCTGACAGCCAGATTGGCTGTATAATGTGTAATATGCCTTTTTTTCTGCCTGATCATGTCTCGTTATCACGACTCGCTTGTCGTCACTATCGAAATTTATTACGCTTTCCTTCTTAGAAAGCAACAATTACAGCAAATTCTGAAAAGATGAATGTATTTTTTGTTCAATAAAGCTTCTTTTAGAAGAAGAAGAAGGTTAGAAAGAAGTTAAAAGGTAAATAGAGTATTGAAGTCTGACTTTACGCAACCACGACGGCAACATCTATGACGACGGCAAAAGACAATAGCCTTAATTACAAAATACAATAACTACACGTGAAAATACACGCAGCCGCTTACATTTCCACCGTTCTCTGCAAAAACACAACGTGGAAACACCAAATTGTACGGTTTAAAGAGAACGCGAACGTAAAAAAGTTAAACACTCCGTTTTTCGTTCGGTATGAACGTAACTCTATGTTTATCATATTTTTCGAAAAAGTGGATGTGAAAAGCGATAAAAGGTGAATAAAGGAAACGATAACACCTAATTTCGTGAGACAATATTTTTTTACTTCCCGTCGTCACAACCGCTGTCGTCCTTGGTGCGTAAGGTCCCTATTAATTCACCCCACGTCGATAGCACGGTAATGGTCTGTTATGCAATTTCCTACTTGTGTCGATGACGAAAACAAATAATAAGACCCAGAGGCGAATTTAAGACTCGGACCATTAGATTCGAGTACGACAACGACTTTTCACAATCGACAAACACTTCAAAAAGCACGATGAACACACAAGTACTCTTAGTAGCTTGTTCTCGTGTCTGCAGCATTGTTTTGCAGAAATGGAAGATCTCTACTTTGTTGCGACTCTAAAAGTCGTACTCGTAGTAAAATTCGTACTCGTACTCGAATCTAAAGCTTCCTAATGTCCCAGCTAGAGGGCAATCTTTGTTTACATTTGTGCCTCATTAGCATCAATCTCATTTCAAGCTACAAACAAACTGACTCCATAAATCGAAAGATAATATCACACTCAGTATTACTTAACTGACCAGTTGAGTAATGTGTTGAATATTTTTAAAGAAACTGCAAAATTTACAAAGAACGTATGGTTGCCAACTAGCAATACATCAAATGTGTGCGAACACAGGGAACCCAAGCAGAAGCCCAAATGCACTCAACCTAAAGCCGCTCACAAAGTTCATAGACACTTGTTTCTATAATCCAAGCTGCCCTTGGCCACTAGAGGACTAGCCGCACCAATCAAGCAGACTGGTCTACTTGTCATCACGGTAAAACGGTATGCTCCGCTGGCCGAAAGAACGAAGGCTCTGCTATCAAATACAAATTACCGAGGGCTTCAACTTTTTTAGTAAATAATTTTATAACTTAGTAAACTCACAGTGAATTACCAATTAAGAAAACTTCAACCTGTTAAAGTGTTAGGCTTATCTTTTAAGTAGTTTTCTTGTTTTTCGCGAAAGATTTCACGTAAAATACGCGTACGGCGTACGCACTTAAAACTAGAAACAGGGGTGTTTTCTTTTAGTTTCGCCGGGAAACTGGGGAGACACGCGCGTGACCGGCTAATCAAAAGCGCATGCGCGTAACGTTTTGCCGCAGTGTAGGTCTACTTAGTGTAGTGGTTATGACATGACGTTTGTCTTAAATGTGCAAGGTTATGGGCTCGAATTCCAGTAGAACCGAAAATTCCATCTCTCTTATCTTCTCTTCTTGCTTACCTGTGAACTCTGACCACAAATTAGCACTAAAATATTGTCGTTTACCTAGGATACTTGTTTTAGGGTATGTTTTATGATTCAGGTTTGTATTAGTGTATGTGACTTTTCAGACTGAAGGGCAGGTTGAGTTATGGAAACACGTCAACTATGACTCACAACAACTGTTTGAATTTTTTATGCCATATGAATAAAACAAATGATGTGTTACTTAATAATTAACAATTATTCACTGAAGTGGAGGTGAATAGTGGTGGATATTTACCGAGCCGCTTGTTTTAGTATATACCACACTCCAGGTGAATAGCCAGCACCAAATGGTTATTTTTTGTTCTATCAAATGGACAAAAACTCGCGCGAGATGATCGCTGCTTTGCTCGGAGGTAAATATGAAATCATATTCACTGTTTGAGTAGCCAATCAGAGCGCGCGAAAAGTGATATTCACACCAGTGATACCACACCAGTGAATATCACTTTTTGCGCGCTCTGATTGGCTACTCAAACAGTGAATATGATTTCATATTCACCTCCGAACGAAGCAGCGGTCACCTCGCTCGAGTTTTTGTCCATTTGACAGAAAATAAAATAACTAATTGGTGCTGGCTATTCACCTGCAGTGTGGTATATACTAAAAAAACGGCTCGGTAAATATCCACCACTATTCACCTCCACTTCAGTGAATAATTGTTAATTATCCTAGCTTTAGATGTCACAAACTTCTCTGCAAGAAACCCATTGGCTATACAAATAACTATTAATGGTGTGTACAGTACCTTGCTGAAAAATGAGCACATATCTGGTGAAGGTTGTACGTATTCTAGAACAGGAACCAAGGTCTGAATAAGAAAGCAACACAGCAAGTCAAATCTGTGATGGCTAGGCAGTAACCAGGGCCACTATTAAGACAACAAGAACCAATCACATTACAGAATGAAACAAAGCATGCCAACTTCATTCCAACTGCTTGCTAATCAATAACTGTATCATAATTAACAAACCGGTACATTTATTTTTATCTTAACTGCACTTACCACTATTAATTGTTCTTGTGCAAGTCTGTCACAAAAAAATTCAGAGTGCTGAAACAATGTAACTGGAAACATTAGCACTTGAATGCATTTGAAATTAGCAACTAAACATATAAGAGCAATGCCGATGCATAAGCATCTACAGATTATATATAATAAATGAAAAACACTTCCTACATCAAACACAGGGTCATCCATTACTCACATTTGCTAGAATGTCAGAGACAATTTCCAGAGGAACAGTAAATATGGCGTCATCTTGTAGTGGAGTTGTGAGGGAGAAGAGCACCAATTCCTGCCAAAACATAGAATACATAATTCATGATCATTAATTATTTATATATTACTTAAATATCATAGACCCATCCTGTTCTAATAATATTAGAAATGTGAATAAAGTGCAATGTACCAGGTAAGAGCCACTGATACATCTATTTAACAATTAGACTACGAGCTCGTCGAAGTTTCTATTGGGTGATAGTTGATGAGGAACATAGCTGTGAGCTTTTCAAGACTTTGAAAGTGCATCACATATATATAATTGAATGTAAGCTCCGATTCATTGAAACTTCGAGGTCGTAGTCTAATTGTTTCAGGAGAAACCAACTAGTCATTCAAATATTTTAAACTGAAACAACACAATTTTTTTTTGATGAATTGGCCGCCATTGTTTTGTTTTTGAAAACCGTCTTCTCTTTTTTTCTACTCGCTATTTGTCACTCATTAGATAACTATAGTGAGTAGCTTATAACCAATCAGATTGCAAGATTCATAATAGAACACTAGTTGGTTTCTACTAATTCACAAATAGAATATGGTTCTCCATGTTCTTGTTGCATAAATTAGCATGCCTTAGCATAATAATGTATTGTGCATTGCCGGCTAGGCATCATGGGAACTCATGTAGGTTCATTACAGAATAAATAGGCCCTTTGCAGCTAACACATCACGTGGTTGTTACTGGAGAGGAAAAAATATCTGACTTTATTTATTTAAAGGCTGTGCAAGCTAAAATCACATCTGTTGAAATCGTAGTTGATGAAAAGAAGGTTATACGTACATTAGCAGACACTGATAGCACTATTTCTATCATAAACACTGAGCTTCTTAAACTAGTGTCAGCTGGTAAAAAGCCAAAAGCCTGCACAGCTCGTACAACAGGAAGAGAGAAATTTTCCTTGAACGAAGAGGTACAGTTGCACATTAAAATAGGAGAGAGTATTTCACACAGCATTACAGTGGCTATACAGTTGTATCCGACATGATACTGGGGCTGAATGTTGACTGAATGAACATTCAGTTGTTAACTTGCCTGCAGTAACACTAGTAACAGTAGACTTTGCATTGGCCATAATCATTGCAAGCTAAGTGTAAACTATGATGATAAAATCATAGAGTCTGTGTATCGTATCCAGATAATAGAGCCATTAGAGATTCTCCCATGCACAAAAGTTATCCTTAAAGCTAAAGTACAGGAAAGTAGAGCCTGGAGCGAGAGTACAATAAGGAGACGAGACAAGCATTAATGCAACGTTTGATAACGTTAGATATGATAGATATGGAGTACTTGAACCAAAACAGAGAACAAAAGTTGAGCCTTTTGAAAAGTAATAGATATGTGTTTTCAAGTTCCGCATATGACTTTGGTAAGAGACTTAGTTGAGTACGTACCATATCTACACAAGGGAAGTAAAATCAGTCAAGTGTAGAAGCTATCGTTATTCCCCTCTAGAGAGAGAAATGATCGAGAAGGAAGTGGACAAACTACAAGAAGCCGGACTTGCGGAGCCAAGTTATTCTCTATGGTCTGTCCCAGTGGTTTTGGTAAGAAAGAAAGACGGGTCGCATAGACTATGCATATATTATCGAAGGTTGAATGCTGTGATTAAGAAGGTTGTTTATTCTCTTCCTTTGCTGGAGGAAGTCCTTCAGTAGTTGCTGGAAGATACAGCATACTTCTCCACACTTGACCTAAGGAGTGGATTTTACCAAGTTCCTTTAAGAGATGAGGATAAACAAAAGACAGCATTCACAACAGGGCAGCGCAAATTAAAAGCAAAATAATAATTATTATAATAAGTAAAACAAACGTGGCTTTATTGTGCATCTGAGCCTGGTTGTTCGAAGCAAGGGTAAGCCGCGCTCTCCCGGAGCTAAATCACTAACCCGAGGTTAAACTGAACAGATTACAGTTACAAATGTAGCGCTATCCTAGGGATAAAGTTAATATATACCCTTCTTTCGAGCAACAAGGCCTTGTACGTTACATTATATAACTTAAGTCACTGTTAATCAAACAGTGGTCATAAACAAATATATAGAACATATTCTCATGCAATTGTTACCTTAAATTCTCTCGTCAATGCTTCAGTGTCATTTGTTTTTGATAATAATGATTTGTATCTTGTACGAGTGACCTACAAAGGAAATTAAACATTTTAAATCTTAAAGCTAACTCTTATCATAACTACAACAAGGCTACAGAGGTAATGTTGGGCCAGAGTTCCTAAGGACAGGAATTGCTCAACATATACTAGTTAGCCTTGGCTGCTAAAGGACTGGCACTAATCAATCATCATTGAGCTGAGAATTTGTCAATATCCACCCTCAATTTGAGGGTGGATATTCGCTAAGCATAGTTGTATCGCGTTGGCTTTGATGACAGAAGGATAAATTATATGGATTCGGAAACTATAAGAAATTCATGTTTCTCTCTCTCTACTTTTTTCTATTCCCTTTAAGGGCTGGTGCAAATGAAAAATGCCATGCTCAAGTTTTGATGACCCCTCCCCCCAATTCCCCCTCTAGCTTACTATGGCCCCCCTAATTTGCTGCATGAAAATTGGGAACCCACCCCATTTTTCCACCAGCCCCCTCCCCCTATAATTAATGACCGGTTCCAGTTATCTGTGAGCCCTAGCCCTAGCCCTAAAACCGCGTCGTTTACCTGGGAACTTGTTTTCGAAGTGGTTCGGGTTAGGGTTTGTGTTAGAGATTGGTTTGAAGCCTATTGAGCGATTAATGTCATCAGGATCGCGTATGTTGGGCCGTCAGAGGGCAGTCTTTATATAGTTTCCATGTGGAGCAAAATACAATTACTGTCAGGTTGTATTTAGATATTTAGTGATCGTTACCCGTGATTCCATTCGGTCTTGTCACGTACATGTAGACTAAAGACATTTATCTGACGTTTTTTTAAATAGCTGTACATGTATGTAATTTTGTATGCAGATGCAAGCCTAATTTGCTGCCTTCATACATGAAATATCCTGGTCCTTACATTTTTAAGACCAAGCAATGTCATTCAGAGCACTCATACGCAATGTACATGCGCATGCACATACAGTCAGTATTACCTGTCTACATAACTTACCATCCATTTTAACGAGTGCAGCCACTGGTCCCTGAGGTAAGCATTTGACGTCTGCATGGGGAAAAGAACATTAACAATACAAGTGATTTCACAAGCCATATTAATGATCAAATTCAGAACAATAATATCATTATATTTCTTAGATAGGGATAGGGTGGGGGTAAATGTGATGATAATGTGTAAAGATTAAGAGATAAAATATCCTGAAAACAGTTTTCGTACCAAAAATAAATCAAGATATTCTGAGCAAGAAAACATAATCAGCTTTTCTTTTTGATGTATCCATGGAAATTCACCAAGGGAAAGTTAGCTTGAAAAATTGCGGTCACGCGAATCAAATCTTATTGACCGTATAGTAAAAGGGCTGTGTTACAAATTTCAGTTTCCAGGGTTTCTTGGCCCGACTGGAGAACCCCCTAATCGCTTTTGACCTCCCCTCACACGGTACTTAGTTATTTTCGAATTCTTAGTTCTTTATTCGAATAACTCTTGTTCTGCTGCATATCTTAAGTATAGGCGGTTTCTATATGTATTTTCGTGTGTATCCGTAAAAAACTACAACACTAGTACTCTAGATAGGTGGTCGGGAAGCCCGTCTTAATCTTGCATGGTGCTCCCTTGCCATCCTGTGCGCCTCCTCAAATGTGTTTTTCAGGTTGGACATATACTTGTCACGTCTTTAACTTTCGGTAGTCAATACAAAATTGTTTTGTACCGTCCTTTTTCTTTACTAAGACGACTGGTGACGCCCACGGACCCTTAGATGGCTGAATCAACTCACCTTTCATCATCATCATATGCTTGATGTACTAATCGACCTCTTCCATTATGTGACCTGGAACCCGCCTCGCAGCCTACTTGACCCGTGACGCGCATCACCCGTGTTGATTCGCCCAATTTAGAAAAGATGCCTTCGAATTCCTCTAGGAAATCGTCGACCTTGGTTTTTCTTCGTGTAACAATTCAGCCGTTTCTAAGGCAAACGCTTTGTGGCTTCTCCCTTCTTCTGTGACTCACGCTCCACACTCGAGGCGTGTTTAGACTCGTCTACTTCATCGTTGTCTACTTCGCTGAAGGTGTCAAGGTAGTATTGCAATACTGCGTCACTGGTGTTTTTGAAGGGTTGACCACACGAACTTGAATCCAGTCCCCCAACCACGGTCGGACTGATACTCAGCACGGAACGCTTTTCCACGAACTGACGACTTGGCTCTGCTACTCCTGTCAAACCTACAGGACACCCCTTGTCTTCCAGCCTCTCCGGCATTATCATCTCAGTATCTTCGCGATGTTTTTAGTTTTAGGAGAACGATCTTTAGTACGAGAGGTGATGGCTATACCCTTACACTACAATACTAAAGTATTTTACCTATGTCCTCTTTCAGCTCTGGAACAATCTTCCTGCTAGTGTTCGTCAGGCGGGCAATTTACACGACTTTAAAACGAATCTTAGTAATATCGCACTTTAGCCTGTTAACTGACATTTAGGACTATTTTACCTAAGTATCTTGTACCTATAGTATGTATTTTTAAGAGTACTTACATAAGTATCTTGTACTTACACGTATGCAATTACGTTTTACTTCTCTTTTGTGCTTTTTAGCGTTATTGTAGCAAGTGTAAATCAGACGTAAATCAGATAAATAACTAACAACGTGGTCTGTAATGTAAACCAATTGACACACCTTGTATGACTGTAATGTAAACCAATTGACACACCTTGTATGACTAATGCCCTAGCTATGAACTTCCTCCTATGTTACTCTAACATTGATTACAGATTACAACGTGAATCGAAATAAAGTTAGTTCTATCTGGCAGTCTCGGAGTGTAATTGATTATCGGCACGTTACAAATCTGGTAGCAAGCGGTTGGATCGATCGTCCACGAACAAGAAGAACAGAGTGTGATGAAGAGCGGAGAGCGAAACTAACAATCAAGTCCAACAAGAAGTAAAGAACCATGTAATGCAGCTATAGCACTTGAGGGCAGCATGGTATTCTTCAGTACAGTGGGGAAGTAGCCGAGTGGCGACGCAGACTTCAGGTCGTCGACGTGGTCGACCGGCGACTTTACAAAGACCACTGGACAAGTCGAAAATGTAAAGAAAGTGAGAGAGGAGAACCTCATACCGTTAGAAGTGCTGAGGGAATCGTGCAAAAAAAATGGTCGAACAAGTCATGCACGCAAGCGATGAACCGAAGGGAATCGCGAAAAAAAATGGTCGGACAAGTCATGCACGCAAGCGATGAACCGAATGTAAGAGCCGAGTGGCTGGAGCAGCCTGTGAGCATTCAGACGACAGTCAATACTAAATTGAAGCAGCGTATACCTAAAGAACTTTATAGTTTACGAACTTGATATTGAGTAATGTAAGTTTTGTTTTATGTCGGTTTTCAAGTTGATTATTTGATTGAAGATATTCACTTTTGTGCCAAATTATAAGACCAGCTGACACGCAAGAGATGTTTATATCTACTTTTAGTTGTGTAAACTTAGATCTGTTTTCGGAACGAAAACTGCATACAGAGGGAATAGTGTGACGATCATTAATATACGTGACCTACGAACAGCCTTGTAATCTTATCAAGGTTATGACTCATGTACACACCTAGATGACCTTATAGTTAAATACCTCGAACTTCCGGTGTGGATCGCGTAGACATGTAATTATTCTTGTATAAAGGAGACCGAACAACTGAATAAAATAAGTTCTGCTTCGTGACTCGGTGTGTGCGTCGTTCGCGGTGCTGGCCGGCCGTTGAAGGCCAGCACAGAAACGTTAACTCGGCACGTTACATTATATTAGATATCTAACATAATTAATTAATTACAACATAACATTACCTTGTTGTACATTTCTAAATCTCTAGATTTCTTAAAATATAATTAGGTTTACATATTGTATTACTTAAATGTAGGCTACTTATAAGTATTAGTTAAGAATGCACTTTCGTATTTTGAACGAGTTGTATAGCTCTTGGACGATAACGTGGTTAAATAAACTATCGATTGATTGATTGATCAATATCACACACGAACCAGTATCTAACAACATAACCAGTATCTAACAACATAAAAACATGCTGCCCCTCTACCACCAGCTGGTCTACAAGTTCTTCTCCCGTTCCAGGGTACGCGGACCTCGCCAACTTGAGTACCGAACTTGCAAAATTGCTAAGCCGTTCACCAGGCTCCCGTTTCCTTGCTTGGAATTCGGCCTTGTATAGCTCTACCCTCTCGGCTGGAGAAAACTTCCTTTCCGATGCCGCCTTGAGATCACCGTAACTTGTTCACACCGCAGCTAGCAAACCCTGTAGCGTTTGTAGCGCTGAACGAAATTTTCATTACATGTATTTAGCTCGGCATAGTGTTAAACATGCATGAGCCACGAAGACCAGTCTTCGTCTATCGCCGCTGAGAATGCCTCTGGAATGACTATAGGTCGTGTTGGCCCTTGTGCTGCAGTGATATATACTTGCGCCCGATTCAGAACTACTACCGAACTTAACTACTCGAAGTCAAAGGCATGTTTACAAATGATAAATTCAATCTGAACAACACCGGGAACAACAACAGACTACACATTCTCAAAGATCCTTCAAGGAAACTAAATCCCGCTTGTTTTCTCACAAGATGCCGAACTATATTAACCATGCAAACCGACTTCAACGGTGTACAACTTCACGATAAAACGACAACAACCGAAAATTTCAACCCACTCTGTTCATTACCGTCTACCGTCCAGGGCTTGTTCAACCACCTTCGCTTCACCACGCTTGATCTCAAATCTACTGTATAATAATCGGTTACGATAAAATCCAACTGCCACCAGTGTTACGAATTTCGCGTTTTTTTTTTGGCTCAACTAGAATCCCCCTAGTCGCTTTTAAGCTCCTCTCACAATGTACTTAGAGTTATATTCTTAGTTCTTTATTCGAATCACTCTCGTTCTCACAGTTTTACATACTACAAGTACCGTGGCAATCGTCATTTCCATATCAACATTCTTACAAGGTTAGATCATAGACCCATTGAGGTCACGTAACAACGGAGAAGTGGCAGGTGTAACCACGAAAACATTCATTAATAATACTTACCCTAAGAAGTACAGATCCATCTGGAATACTAATTTTGATGTAGAAGTGTTGTCCAGTGTCCCACTTATTGACGGTGTCCACATCCTGGATTTCCTGATATGGAACAGGCTTCTTCATAAAACCTGTGTACTATAGTAGATAAGATGGTGTAAGCAGTGCATTCTATGCCCATAAAGGTCTTCATTGATCCGACTATTCATGTTTCGTCAAAATGTTTAAGGTCGGTTTGACCAGCAGATATATAACCTCTCTTTGCCACCGACACAATAATTAAAGCTGATAGTTGCTTGTTTTTTGGCTTTTTGCCAGACGTATCAATGTGTCACATTAACCAAGCCTCTTAAGTGGCGATCCCAGAGAGCGCTATGAGCAGTAGGTTCTGTTTCACCAAGCTCATATTGTCTGCTGTACCATGCTAACGAGTCCCAATAAGGACAAAACAGCTGTCCATGGCTGCATTCTAGTCCGAGCGCTTTTCGTGTGAGGTCTTGCTAGCCGTAGCGTCGGACTTCTCATTGTTATGTGCAGAAAGTCTACATGCAGTCGATCATTTTAGACTCTTCTGATTGGAAAGGTAACAATTTGTCCATAACCCCTATTTTATGTCCTTCAATGCCGTAGGTCAAAACCGTAACCGAAGGTCAAAACGTGCGACCAACCGATGTTTGGAAAGTGTTAAAGAAAGGTAGCCTCCTCCACAGGCAACTCTTACATGTTTTAGCTGCGGAGGAGGCTAAAAGAAATGATATTAGGTAAAAACGGAAATAAAATTAAGGTACGAGTAAGGGTTAATGCATATGAATGGCCACTTGTGTGATATGGGATTTATCATCGTGAGTAATATTGACGGCCGATTAACCCAGAAAGAAATACGACAGTGAGCTCTCATACCGGGTCATTGCACTTACATGACTGTCTGCTTGAGAGCACATACGCAATCCACTGATTTGTATGCAAGTGGCGTTAACTAGTTATTGCCACTATTTATCGCATACTAATCATGAATTACGAAAATTTCCCAGACCGGCCCCGAAATGATCCCGACCCTGAAATGATCTTGGCGTATTTCGTAGAATGGCGCGAAGTCTTGCCTCCTGTAGCAGCCGTTGTGAAACGGAAGCACTACACAACCACAGAGAGCAGAATAGTAACATTTGTTTACTGTAACTGATGAGGGGCCGTTTTACGAAGCTACCACGAGGCCGTCCGTTGCAAGTAGTGCCGACAGCGTGCGCAAGGCACGAAGGGTCTACCCTGCGAGCAGAGCATTATTTTCTTTGGTTTTCTAGTCTCCTTCCACTGATTAGAAAACCAAAGTAAGCAAGGCTCTGCTTGCAGGGTACAAGTGTCGAGAGAGAGAGAGAGAAAACCCCTTTTTTCTCTCTCGGAACTTCGTGCTTCACGCGCGCTGTCGGCATGGCTTCGTAGAGCGGGCGCTCATAATACAGTACAGCGGTAATTGCAACGAAACAAGATAGCATGCCTAAACCAAAAGGAATTGAATCAAAATTGGATTTTTAACACACTGTTGTATTAGAAGCGTTGATTGGCTAACGCAAAGCTACTGCATTCAACCACATTTAATTTCAGTTCCAACTGACAACTCTCTGTTTGCTAGTACATTATTTGCCTCCTCGCACGTAATTTTTTCCTAAACTGTAATCTCTAAAGAAACTTCTCTGAGATGGAACAGCAAGCCCGCTCGAACAACTCGCTGCATTTACTCTAATAACTTACCATGCTCGAACTCAAAACTGTAATGTAGGTCTAGCTTTTGACGAACTTCCAGCCATCAGTAAAAAAACCAGGCCAAACAAGTCACAATATCGCATCACCTAAGTCTCAAAATCTTTTCAAAAGGCCATATTTCCTAATACTTTCTGATTTAAAATTAAAACTGTTCGGGGAGTACAAGTAGCCCTAAAATATTGTGAGACTGACATAGCTTTAACCTCTCGACCAGGTAACATTAATTAGACGACGGTACGGAGTACTGCAGAATAACCCCTCCGAAAAACAACCCTTTTAAGATACGTATGGTATGCTTGATACCCATGATACTTTTCTTGTGATACGCGATATATACGTATTACCCTTAATATCCATGATGCTTTTCATATGATCCTTGTGATACGTGTGATATGCTTGATACCCATGATGCGTTACATATATGATCCTTGTAGTGTTTTAGCTCGCTAAGCATACTGGATATTATGGACCATCTGCGAGGAAGCGGCGGCCATATTGGATCTAGTTCATGAGTATTAAAACGTGTTGTTGAGTTGAATCTGACTATTAAGTATACTGGTATCGGTCAGGGACATAACACTGGCGACGAGAAAGTAGAAAGAACCAAGAATATTTGCACTGAAGTTAATTCGAGCTGGAGATGGAGAAAAACGCGCTACCAAAATTTGATTGCTTTTCCGACGGAACCAGCGACTCTAGGACCAAGGTGGACAACATGGTTGAATTCTTTCGAGCTGTACGTCGATGGGAAAGGGCTTATCATCGGTGAAGAAACAGCTGCTACAGTCAAACAAAGACGGAGAGCATTACTACTACACATGGCCGGATCAGATGTGCAAGAAATATTCACAACACTGCCCGGAACTGGAGTCGCTACAGACTACAAAGGAGTAGTTGACGCGCTGAACGGATATTTCGTACCACAAGTAAACTCAGCGTTCGCTCGACAGACCTTCCACCAAGTCACAGAAAAATCAGGTGAGACCGTTCAACAATTTGTTACACGCTTGAAGAAAGCAGCTAAGGATTGTGATTTTGGAAGAGACACTGATAATCAAGTTAAACAAGTGCGTAAATTACTTGAAGAAGGCCAAGCTCTGAACCTGAAATGCACACTAGAGGTCGCAGAACAATGTGAAAAAATTGAAATCCAATTAGCTGCACTTTCCGTGAAAGGGAATGGATTATAATCTGTTAACAGTGTGATTGAGAAGGGTGCAAAAGCTCCAAAATACTGCAAACCGAGCAGACACACATGGGAAACTCCAAAGCAAAGACAAAACTTGTTATAGATGTGGATTAACAGGTCATTTTGGTCGTGACCCACAGTGGCCTGCGAAGGCAAAACGCGCAGGAAGTGTCGGGGAAAAGATCATTTTGAAAAAGTTTGTAAAACAAAACCGCATGCAAACCAGATAGAAGAGCAACCTAGGGATCCCCAGTGTGATTATGCATTTGCTGTGACAGAGGGAAAATATTCAAATATGCTTGCTGTGTGTGTAGGAGGGGTAAATGTAAAGATGTTTGTGGAGTCCGGAGCCAATAGTAATATTGTTGATGAGGACACATGGGAAAAACTAAAGGCAAAAAGAGTGAAGTGTGAGTCACAGGCTGCCCCTGCTGACAAAAAACTGTACACATATGCATCAAATCAGCCATGAACAATCAAGGGAACTTTCAAGTGCAAGTCTATGAAAGCTGATTTTCTAATCATTAAGGGTAGAGACATGTCATTGCTCGGAAAGACTACTGCAACCGAGTTAGGAGTGTTAAGGATTGGCATTGATGTTGCTATGGTAACTACTGTTGCCAATAACTTGAGGCAGAACTACCCAGAAGTATTTAAGGGGGTTGGTAAACTGAATACCAAGCAGATAACCCTAGACATGGACCTCACCGTGAAACCAGTGGCACAGCCCTATAGGCGGTACCTTTCAATCTTAGGAAGAAAGTTCAAGATAAGGTTGCAGAACTGTTAGACCTGGAAATAATCGAACCAGTCGAGGGTCCCACCCCATGGGTCAACCCTGTTGTAATCGTCCCAAAGAGTAATGGGGAGATGAGGAATGAGGCGATCATGCGTAGGCGATATCCCATACCTACAGTAGACGAGTTACTGCACACTATGAATGGTTCTAAAGTTTTCATTAAACTGGACCTCAAATGGGGGTACCATCAGTTAGAACTGAGCCCCGAATCAAGGGAAATCACAACCTTTGTCACACCTGGAGGCATATTCCGGTACAAGCGTTTACTGTTTGGTGTCAGCTCTGCAAGTGAGCAGTACCAACACAAAATCGCAACAGTGCTTGCAGGCATCGAAGGTGCAGAGAACATAATTATCTGATGATATTGTGGTGTATGGCCCAGATACAGAAACCCATGATCAGCGGCTTCACCAAACCCTAGAGCGCCTTCGAGAGTGTGGCCTCACACTGAATGCTGAGAAATGTGCATTTAACATGGACCGACTAGTGTTCATGGGAATGCTGCTATCAGAGAAAGGTATTGGACCTACAGAGGATAGAGTCAGAGCAATACTAGAGGCAGAAGAGCCAAACAGTGCCACAGAAGTACGTAGTTTCCTCGGATTGGCTAATTACAGCAGCAGATTTATACCTCACTTTGCCACATTGTCAGAGCTAGCCATTGCGAAGATTGACCAAGAAGGAAACACCGTTCCAGTCTGGACCGCAACAGAAGGAGCCCTTTGAATTGCTAAAGCAGAGTATGGCAAAGGCATGTACATTGGCATATTTTGATAAGGGTGCAACAACTAAGATCATTACAGATGCCAGCCCTGTTGGTCTGGGAGCAGTTCTTGTGCAAGAACAAGGTGGAGCATGGACACCAGTGTGTTATGCAAGCCGTAGCCTAACTGAATGTGAGCAAAGGTAACTGAAAAGGAAGCATTGGGGACGGTATGGGCATGTGAGAGATTACACGCATACGTTTATGGCAAGAGATTTATTCTGGAGACAGACCACAAGCCTTTGGAGACCATATATGGTCCGCGGTCAAGACCTTGTGCGCGAATAGAGAGAGGGTCCTTAGATTACAGCCTTACGAGTTTAGTCTTGTATATGCTCCAGGGCGAGGAAACTTTGCACACCCATTATCACGACTGCTACAGAAGAAGATCAGGCACACTAATCATGATGCAGAAGAGTATGTCAGATTTGTCACCATAAGTGCATGCAACCCCAAGGGCACTCACAACCCGTGAGATTGAAGAAGCCTCTGCAGTGGACGAGGAGCTGATTGAAGTAAGGAAGTGTATTGCGACAGGTCAGTTTAACAGTTGTAAACAATACATGCCGGTTTCTGGGGAGCTGTGTGTCATCGGCCAACTTGTACTCAGGGGTACACGTATTGTCATTCCTAACAAGCTACGACCAAGAACTTTAGCTCTAGCACATGAAGGACACCTGGGAGTTGTTGGCACAAAGCAAAACCTCCGAACCAAAGTTTGGTGGCCAGGAGCGGATAAAGCAGCAGAGAGGTACTGCCGGGCATGTCACGGATGCCAGCTGGTGGCAAGACCAGATCCTCCAGAGCCAATTCAATCGACTACATTGCTACACGGACCATGGCAAGACTTGGCTATTGACCTGATGGGACCACTTCCATCCGTACATTCACTACTGGTAATTGTGGATTACTATAGCCGATTCTATGAGGTTGAGATCATGCAGTCCACTACTGCAGAGAAGGTGATAGAGTGTTTAGAGAACACTTTCAGTAGACATGGTTTACCAATAACTACTGATCAAGTCGGATAATGGTCCCCAGTTCAAGTCAAGCGAGTTCAAAGAGTACAAGGTGACTACAAAGTGGGCACAGGCCAATGGCGAGGTCGAAAGACAAAATAGGTCACTGGTGAAGAGACTCCAAATTGCTCAAGCAGAAAACAAGCCGTGGAGAGTGGAGTTAAGGAAGTACTTGGTAGCATACAGAAGCCTGCCACACAATACAACAGGGAGGAGCCCCGCTGAGCTGTTATCCAACCGGAAGGTGAGAGGGAAGATCCCAGACTTGAGTGTTAATCATGGCTATGACCAAGAAGTACATGACCGAGATGCCGAACAGAAAGCAAAGGCCAAAGATTATGCAGATGCACGCCGCGGAGCTAGCTATTCAAGTGTTGAAGCAGGCGATCAGGTGCTAGTGAAGCAGGACAAGACAAACAAGCTCAGCACAACGTTTAACCATAACCCACACTTGGTTGTCAGCAAAAGTGATAATAGTGTCGTGATAGAAAGTCAAGGTGGAAGCCAATACTCCAGAAACACAAGCCACGTAAAGAAGTATGTTGCTGAAGCTGATGATGTCCTACACAAAGAGATAGAGGTGAAGGAAACACCAGAACCTTCGTATGGAACCACAGCTGTACAAGCGTCGAACAGTGAGGGATCTAGTGTGTCCCAAGGAAACGGGCAAGGAAAGTCTGAGATACAGCCCACCTCACGACGACCCCAGAGAACAAGAAGGATGCCCGAGAGATTTAAGGACTATGCTGTCTAACGTGACAGATCTTCTCAAAGGAACACCGAACATTATGTTGTGTTACATTTATATCTGAATTTTGATTGTAACCAGTTTCACAGATTTTGAGTGTTAAGTTTCATTTAGAGTATGAAATCAACGAATGACTACATAGCTTTAATTTCAGCATGTTCAGAAACACTAGTATGAGTTATAGAAGTATTCATTTGAGAAAAGGGGAGATGTAGTGTTTTAGCTCGCTAAGCATGCTGGATATTATGGACCATGTGCGAGGAAGCGGCGGCCATATTGGATCTAGTTCATGAGTATTAAAATGTGTTGTTGAGTTGAATCTGATTATTAAGTATACTGGTATCGGTCAGGGACATAACAATCCTTGTGATACGTGTGATACTAAATTGATACCCCATGATCCTTTACATATATGATCCTTGTGATACGTGTGATATGCTTGATACCCCATGATGCTTTACATATATGATCCTTGCGATACGTGATATACTTGATACCATGATGCTTTACATATATGATCCTTGTGATATGCTTGATACCATGATGCTTTACATATATGATCCTTGTGATACGTGATATGCCTGATACCCCATGATGCTTTACATATATGATCCTAGTGATATGTC
>JAOWCC010001289.1:0-87515 GCA_030867875.1 Actinernus sp. WN-2022
AGGTGGGCTAACTGGACTAAGGGATATGGAGATACTAAGGGTACAACTGCCCGGACTAGGTGGACTAACTGGACTAAGGGATATGTAGATACTAAGGGGTACAACTGCCTGGACTAGGTGGACTAACTGGACTAAGGGATATGTAGATACAAAGGGTACAACTGCCCGGACTAGGTGGACTAACTGGACTAAGGGATATGTAGATACTAAGGGGTACAACTGCCTGGACTAGGTGGACTAACTGGACTAAGGGATATGTAGATACTAAGGGATACAACTGCCCGGACTAGGTGGACTAACTGGACTAAGGGATATGGAGATACAAAGGGTACAACTGCCCGGACTAGGTGGACTAACTGGACTAAGGGATATGTAGATACTAAGGGATACAACTGCCCGGACTAGGTGGACTAACTGGACTAAGGGATATGTAGATACAAAGGGTACAACTGCCCGGACTAGGTGGACTAACTGGACTAAGGGATATGGAGATACAAAGGGTACAACTGCCCGGACTAGGTGGACTAACTGGACTAAGGGATATGGAGATACTAAGGGCACAACTGCACAGACTAGGTGGACTAACTGGACTAAAAAATTCATAAAACACTGCTGTTCGTGTTTTAAACAGTACATAAAAGAGTGCTGATAAAAAGTTGCTCAACTCATTGTACTTTTTTTAATGTTAGCCACTGAGCATTTACATTGAATACCCCAGTAACTGTATGTTTACCAAGTTGAATATTCCTATCTAATTTCTCTCAATATATACAAATGAATGAACAGTCCTTTGTGTTTTCACCTGTAAATATTAGGGCAGCTGCTTTGATTCATTGAAGAGTGACAGTTCAGAGACGGCAATCTATTTTTCAAGCTAAACTTCACTGTTTCGGTCATGTGTTGCTAGAAAATGGTGACAGCTGGTAAAAGTTGAATTCAGAGGTTGCTCAAATGGCATGCACGCCTTTAATCATATCTTGATCATGCCTCAATTTTCACGAACTCTTGATCATGCCTGGATCGATTGTGCATCCCTTGATCAGCCTGGGTAATGCTTGGATCATGCATTTTATTGAAGGCATGATTAGAGTTGCACAATCCTGGCTAAACTGAATCATGCTTTACAAATTTTTTTAGACTATTGCTATAAATCAGCAATTTTTTCCAACACCTTTGATAGCATAAATATACACATCAAACTTTGTTTCATTTTAAGCCGAAAGGTACAATGTATTTCTGTTCTAGCACAAGCGATATCAAGCATTTTGGTCTTTGCACAAAATGGCTGAAAAGGCAAAAAATATAGCATGTCAGGTGCAGAAAAAGAAATCTCAAATCTTGACTAACATTTTCTGGATCATTATTTTCATAAACCTGAGTGCACTTTAGCTACTCTAAGTTTTGGTGAGAAAATACTTCAAATATAAAGTTGAGTGATTATCTGGTTTTATAATATAGATACGATAGTATGCTCACTCTGATTGCCAGGCTAAAAAGCCATGTTTTATCAGAGTATACATGTATAACGTGGTTTGCTGTGTTTTATTGTTTTCAACTGGCGGTTTCCTTTCATCGTGCGTGTAAATCTATATTATAAAACAGATAAAGAAGCCTTAAATCCATGTTTTATACTATCGAAAAAACACTGGTCATTTGAGAACACTCGATAAATGTTGAAGGCACACGCCTTCGGCATGTGCTGTAACATTTCTCTCATGTTCTCAAATGCGCATCATGTTTATGATAGTATAAAGCATGGCTAAAGCGCTAAGGCTTCTTTATTTGTGAAATAGTACAAAATCCAGCATGAGACATCAGAAATGTGAGACTTGGGTAACATTGTGTGTAGGGCCCACTATCATTGCAGGCCTTGTGTTGTCAGCTAAATTGTTAGCCAATGTTGTTAAATTTATCAAAATCATCAACACTGATATTGACTCTACCAAACACAGTTTACAGGTATAGCATTAATGCAGAAATAATGCATTGTTATGCAAAATTATTCCCTGAGACAGTGCTAATATCAATTGTTGCATAGATCAATAGTGTTAAGGCCGATAACACGTATATGTATGTTGTTTTCCTTTCTTACGCCAGTGCGAACACCAAAGATTTTGCATCTGCTTAGCAACCAGGCAGCATACCGCCATCTTGGTTGGGTGCACAAGAGCTGGATGTAGAATTATGGTACTTTTCATTGCCAGCGTAAAGGCCTCTGGGTACGAGTATAATATCTAATCATATTTGGGTTGCCTGTGATAGAACATCTGGGATATTTGTAAGGTGTGGCCACCATTTTGATTTTGCATCGCATGACATGATTTTATGATAATGAAAGGTATGGGACCCAAAAAGATGGTCCCAGGACCCAGAGTAAACATTCTAGTACTATCCCTGGTTTAGGTAAATAGTTTAATCCTACCAATTTGTTTGGTGTGAATTTAGTAATACATGTATATGGGTTGTCTTTGGAGAATAATATTTTCTAAAATTTATCAATTTTATATTTTAAATTAATATTTATTTAAATTAACTTTTATCTTGAAAGTGATTGTGACCATGAACCATTAACTTTTTATTGCAGGCTATCGAAACAAGGTATATCGACTATCAGTCCCAAGATCCTTAGCCAGCTCACCAGTCTCGAAGATCTGAACCTGTCTAATAACAGTTTTGAGAATCTTGAACTTAAAGATATCTGTTCCTGGTCACTTTGGGGATGGGGTTTACAGCATTTCCAAACATGAAGGACTTGAACATCTCAAACAACCCAAAAGATTGAGGTACAGTATTGGATCTCTTATACCTAGGGATAGGGAGTCAGGATGGTACAGTGAGGGTTTGATTCCCAAATGTGGCACCACATTAGTTGAGTTTGTTGGTATCTTGCTTGCTCTGATAAATTTTCTCTGGGTTCTCTGGTTTTCCTTCGATCCTAACAAAACAACCTAGTAAATTCCAGTTCTAACCGGAACTGATATGCATGTATGTTGATTTGGCTAATAATGTCCTGTAAGTGAGAGCATACTGTCTTTTATAGTTTTCCCCATTTTGCTTTACATAGAAATGCAAACAGTGAATTCAATTGTTCATTCAAGATGCAAAATGCAATTAGCCAATCCAAATTTAGGAAAAGACTGGGTCTAACATCATTGGTATACACAGGTCATTATGGGTATACTGGTTTGGTAGGCAGGCTACTTAGACTTGGTCCTTTCCTCCTTTCAGTAGTGGCCAATACAAGGTAAGAAGATAATAGCACAGTTACAACTAGCTCCAGATTTTCTTTAAGAAAAAGGTACTATAATGGACGTGCAAAAACATATGGAATACATTGCCAACTGAAGTCAGAAACTGTGAATACATATAATTGCTTATGTGACATCATCGCCCTCTAGTTGTTTGTCTAAGTCCTGAAGAACTTTGAATTTTACTACTTTATATTTCTATTAGTTTTATTGAGATTTAGTTCAGTAGTAGTAATAAATAGTATAGAATCATCTAGATTGATTGCCAACAAGCAACCAAGCAAAGATGCGAGGCGGCAGAATCATAGTGCTGATGCGCATAATTTGTGGTGATAGGCAGAAACAGTCTTGAATCATCTCCGTGATAGGCAGAAACAGTCTTGAATCATCTCCAGTTCAATGGAAGGGATGTGTGCAAAAAGGGAGTAAGTGATCACATTCTAGAAAATAGATTGAAGGAGAATTTAGATTGTGATCAGGAGACACTTATGCACTTTTTGCACACAACCTTTAAGGTTACTGTTGACCTTTAGAAGCAGAGATTTGTTAAAAACTTTAATCCGCTTGTAATGTAGTATTTGATCAAATCTTCCTGATACCAAAACAAGTTTTTGAAAAAATATAATTTTCATCAGGAAAAAAACAATTTCTTATTAATCCGGAAGTAAATTCGTAAGGTTTGATTGACAGTGTCATGCAAAGTGTAGAATTACTCAGCCAAAACAAATGCCCATAAAACCTTTCAAATCAGCTCTGATATAGATCTTTTACAGGCTTTTCCCAAAAAAACTTTTTAATATGTGGCTTAATTACTTTTATCATTTGAGGATGTCATTTGAAAATATCAGAGGAAAAGGCGACATGAATAGTGAGAAAATCCATTGAAATAAAAACCCCACAATTAGACTTCAGATTTCCGCCGACTTGCAAAGTATCATCCATAGTACTAATAATTTGTCCTTGTAAACAAATGTAAGCAAAAGAAAGCAGTCAACAGTTTTGATAAGCGTACAATAAATAAGAAGAAATACCCAATTATATCTATATCTATATATCGGGCTTTACTTTGACATGGCTGCGCTTCGTAGTACTGGTATTGTTTCTCCTCCTGCCTCTCTAAACTTGCTCGGCTGGGAATTTTGTTATAATGGTTAGACTTTTGAATTACTATTCCTGATTTTGATATACTTTTCAATTCCTTTCTCTCCATGATCGGATCACTTCTCTGGGCCGATCCAGAGTGGTACACAACACTTCCAATTCACAGGCACAGTGAAAGAAAGTGACATCAATTAAAATCTGATCTGATTTGATTGGCCAGCTGCTGGAGAAAGTGTTGAGGAGGCGGGGCTAGACATATGGGGGCATGAAACATGGTTTTCTTTCAATCAGTTTTTTGAGCTGAAGATAGAATTTTAAAAAGCTAAAAGCAAACACAAATTATCAGAATCCTCTAAAATTTGGCGTTCTAGTGTATGGAAATTGTAAAATTTACATTATTTTCGTTCATACAAACCATTAATATTTTTGTTTACTGCAGTCTTGTAGCCAGTTATATAAGCTTTCCAACGATATATAGCTTTTGGTATGTGCGATAAACAAAGGGAGCGCTATAATGTTTTCCAAAAAAACATACCCTGAAGGTCTACAGTAACCTTAAATGTGTCTGGTGATGTAAGGTAACAATTGAAGGGGTGAGTATGAAAACGACCTATGTGACTTTTTAGTGATTTTTTTCAAAATCATCAAATTCGCCTGAAAACTTTATACAACCAGTTTAACAACTGTTTATTACTCAAATAGAGTATTTGCAGGCTAAGTCAAATGATACATTCATGCAAATGTCCTATTATAACAATAACATCTCCATTCATGACTTGTGACTTCATTAGGTTTCAGATAAATACAAGCTGGTGTCTGTCTGCCCATTGCTCAAAATATTAGATGGAAAGGTAAGGAGCAGATCTGGTTTAGATTTTGTACTATTTTATCAGTGTCATTTTTACTTGTTATTCATATTTATGCTAGTATGTAGCAGTAATATTCATGTAGCTTATTGTGGTAGTATCGTCGTGTACCGTTTAACCAATTGCGTCATAAAATTCCCTTTGTTACCCACGTTCGCTATGAATAATTTGAGACTCAGAAATTTTATACGAACATCCGAATTGACACTTAGAAATTTTAGAACGATTATACGTATCCTCACTATAAAAAAAATACCGCCTGAACCGGGATTCGAACTCCGGCCGGGTTAAGAATCAATGCAATGGCTTACCCACCACCAACCCAAACCCTAACCATTAGACCATGAGAGAATTCACTGATTTCAGTCATTTCTTTTACCAGATTTATATCAACTTCATTAGCATGTTCATAAAATATTCTATTATAGTATAATATATACTATAATAGCGGTACGACAACCCTCCGAGCGCGCGAGGTGTGATTCCCCACGGATCTCAACGGTACACGACGATACTACCTTTATTGTTGACCGTTTATTCATTGTTCCTGTTTATTACTCGGTTTTCAGCTTGTTGCATGCGGACCGAGGTGGTGGTCAGGGTAGCCTGCGTTGCGGCTCTGGAGTATCGGAGTGCAGCGAGCGGAGACTAGGGGGATTGGGGCGAGAGAGAAAAGTGAGGGGGTGGGGAGGAGAGGGAAGGGAGAGCCTGCCGGCAAGCCATGGTTATTTTGGTATCCATCCACTAATTAAAATGCATAAAATTAGTATGTCATTCAACCGATTCATCCAATCATCATGTGGCGGAAGTGAAAACCATGTTTAATATCTGTCAAACTCACGCATGGAATCTCAAGGAATCTCAACTCGAGCATAAAATTCAAACAAAAAATATACGAACTTGGAGAATGTTAGCTGAAACTCCGAAAAAACGTGAAGACAGGGCCTAAACCCAAACCTGTAAATGTCAACGATTTTTTGCAGGATATGTAGTGTAATTATGTTTTAAGGTAGCGTTTGGGAATTCAAATATGTCCACGGCGAGAATCTGTTAAAGCCGCTGAATATAAAGTCGCCACCGAATGAGAAAAGAACAATAACACCGGAACGAAGTTATGCCAAAAGAAGCGCCAAAAACCATCCCACGCAGCGTTACGAAATTATCAAAGCAGCTCGTATTTTCGGAAGTACAAGCCTGTTCCTCAAACACACCGGTGTGTGCGATTCGTTGACTACAATACAAGCAAGACGCTTGTGGAGTTCCGATGCAGGGTTCTTCAGCTCATCGCGAAATTCGCTCTCATTACTTCTTCTGCAGAACTAAACAGCAATTTGAAGTTGCACTTCTGTAGTTCCTCGGGTTTTAGGTCTGAAAGTTTGTCGGCAGGATAACCTAAGGAACTTAACTGGTTCAATATTATTGATCTTTCACAATACTAGCCAAAGGAGCAATAACCAAAACGACAACCCAGCCATCATTTTCGATGTCTTTAACACTAGTGATTGCTTGGACTATCCTACTTTTTCCAAACCCAGTTGGGATTACAGCTAGAATCTTCCAGACAAAAGATCCCTAATAGCCTTGCTCCTGTTCTTTCTTTAAATTCATCGCTGAGGGAATTCTTGGTATGTTTGTCGCCATATTAATAGCTGATATTATGGCTGAGCCAAATGGTCAGAGGTTTCACCCATCGGTCCTCATGATGCCCCAAACGATTATCTTCTAAAGAAAAGCAAGAATAAATGTAAAGCGATGTCTGTCCTTGGCCACTGGAGTGATTTGACAGAATTTTTTTACAAGCGTTGTCTTGGGTCCGTAAAGTCCGACAACTCACACAATAACTCCTCTTTGCATTCAGCCTTATGAAATCGGTTAGTCCATCCTTAAAGTGCATATAAGCCCTGGCTAATTATATTTCTTACGAAGAGACGAGAGGCCATAGACAAGGTATTCCGGAATAAAAAGTTGATTTGAATTATTTGTCATGGTGTATTGGCCGTTCAAAGTTGCCCAAAAACGTGTATTGGGTTGCCTGTGGACGAAAATCAAGCGCGCTCAGAGCGCTTTACAAAATTGGCACTGGGTCTAATTTGACGTCATCAACAGAACACGCTCGATGCGCCATTGCATTAAAGGCTTGTCGAATAAAGCTCTTTGAAACGTTTAGCGCGATATTATCATCTTTCTCGGTTATCTATTCAATTATTTTGCAAATAAGCCAACGTTTTAAAGCGGCGAAGAGACGAGTTCTGTTGATGACGTCACGTTTTATTCTCGTCCCAGTCTCCGAAGGTGCGCGGAAATTATTCTACATTTGGAAGTTTAGTCGCAAAAAAAAATAATGAAAACATTTGTATTTAGAAATTTCGGAATTTTTTCTCTACCTTTTAAGGTCTAAGCTTTCAAAAAAAAAGAATAATTGGCCAGGGCTCATATGCACTTTAAGCCACTCAGCGTCTTACAATCGCTACTAGTGCATCGGATGAAGAGAAACAGGTATGATAAAGCAGAGTAAAATGAGGATATTTCATGGAAAATTTCACCAAAACAATGTCAAAGCTGAAACAGCCTCAAACGAGTCAATGAGCCGATAAAATGGGAGAAACCGCTGACCGTTTCATGGTATTTGGCTCAGCCGTAATAACAGCTATTGGTTTCTGCTCTTATCGCATGCCATGCATGAATAAAATTTAATGATTTCTGTCAATCATGCATTTTAGCCAATAGCAATATGCGGCCTTCTGAGGCCCAGAGTTATCAAAATAACCATGGCTTGCCGGCAGGCTCTCTCTTCCTCTCCTCCCCACCCCCTCCCCCCTCTCTTTTTTCTTGCCCCAATCCCCTTAATCTCCGCTCGTTGCACTCCTATACTCCAGAGCCGCAACGCAAGCTATGGTCAGGGTCAATACAAAATTAAATACTTACAAATAAAATACATACATTGAAACTTACAATAGTTAATTCAATTATTACAAGTTATGAATTCAAATAATTTCTGCCATGTCAAATTCAAATTATGTTAGACAGAAATTCAAATCTTGAATTTTCTAGGCTTTTCATACTATAGATATATTCTTTAGAACATTAATTTTAGTTTTATGGCAAAAGTCTTGCATCATTATACATGCTATGTGTTAAATGGTTAAGTTTGTGTCAACAAGAACTGGAAAGGCTATGAGACTGATTTATTTTAGACCCTTATTTTAACATGAGTTCATAGTTTTTAAAGTGCCTTTAACCCCCCCCCCCCCCCCCCCCCCCCCAAAAAAAATACGATTTCAGATAAAACTTATAAGTATTCTATGCAACTTCCCGAAAAAATTAATGGTTTTAAAGCATTTATCAATTTTTTACGCCTTTTCAAAGATGAGAGCCGTGAACTTTTACCGTCATCTTAGCGACTTGGTGGGGTCTGGGACTAGTTACGTCATAGTAGGGAGCCATGTCACGTGATAAAGGCTTCTCTCATATACTTTTGGTTCGTTCTTTCTTATTTGCGTCGCAAGTTCTGTAATTTTCTGCTGGACTTTTTGACAAAATGTCTTTGTCAGGCTCCAAATCTGAAGACAGTTGTTCATTGGACAATTTCGAGCTAAATTTTATCAACTATGAGCTTGAAGCAGAAGAATCTGCCGGCGAAGAGAGCGGACGGCGCGGATGAGCCACTCGCCGATGAAGAATGGGTTAACAGAGTACAGACGGAGACCTCCAGAATCGGTTGGAAGGCCTCGAACCAAGGAAAAGCTGGTGAGTTAAACTGTCCAAAATGAAAATAAGTTATCATAGTCCTTCATGGGCTTCCCGTGGCCGTGGTCTCCCAAAAAAATACATTGCAGGATGCCAAAAGAATCCAGTGATCCTTGCAATCGCAACAATCGTATAAGCCTTTATTTACTTGTAAGAATCGCTATAAATGAAGATACGATAAACAGTTTCCTAATATCGTAATTCCTCTTATATTTACCCTTTTCGGAATTTACTTTTTTGATACTTTACAGTTAGTGGAAATTAAGTGTGCACCATATTGGCCCTCTCAATTGAGAAACATGCACCAACTATATATGTTTTAGCTGGAAACATCCCACAATGGCACATCCTAGATCCAACACTGCATACTAATATGTAAGGAAAGATTTATACCAGGCATTAATAATGCTCAATAATGACCAAGGTATGAATTGAAATCAATTAACACAGTTCCGTGTTTAGTCTGACCAGGAAAGTGGAAGGTTTATCAGAATATTTTGATCTATCGTGCATGTTAATTAAAAATAATAGCTCTCGTAAGCAACCACACTGGGAATCAGGAAAAGGTGCTCATAACTAGTCAGAACTGGAATCAGGAGTACATGTAGTTGCTCGCTTATGAGAGCTTGCACACACCACACCCATGGGGATACATATATAGTGCGACTGATATCACAGTATACAAGAGCACAGAGCACAAGAGTGGTCTCTGAGGGGAGCTGGTTGCCTTACAAGGGCAGTTTCACAAAGGGCTTCAACTGTATCAAACAAGTAATTGTTGCTAACATATAAACTTCTTTATTTACAGATTTCTACGAGTTGTCTCATACAGAGAGTACATCCAGTTAGTCTACGGTTATCTGGATAACAATAGAATTCCTCTACAAGCATGTGCATATGACACAATCAGGACAAAATTCAATGCTGGGAAAGAAACCTTCACTGGATTTGAAGAAGATGAAGATGAAAGTACATAACTTATTTGTGACCTCACACGCGAAAACGTACACTAACGGTTATCCGTTAAATGGGCAAATTAACGGTTACCTAACGCTTTTTCAGATCGTTTAAACAGTTTGGCAAACCGTTTAAACGGGCAGCCCTGAAAAGTTAACGATTTTCGATAACTGTTAAACGGTTTGGCTTGAAGAGCTAACGGTTTGCATAAGCGTTTAAACGGCCTAGAATTTTTTTTTTACGGTCACCATATTGATTAAACGGTTTCTCTCTAAAAACTAATGCTCTGCATAAACGATTAAACGGCCTAGCCAAAACTTCTTTCTCAGCACAAACGGCGATCTCAAACGAGAAACAGAGAAACAACGTTAAACTTAAACACCACTCGATAACTTTACAGAACAGCCGCAAAATAATGCACGCGCAAGAACTTCTTTTTGCGGCTGCAAGCTGCACGCAAGAACCTGTTGGCTTGCAACTTGAAATTACTGAACTAATGCAAGAACTTAAGACACGCAAGAAGTTCTTTCCGCAAGAAGTTCAACACGCAAGAAGACGCAAGAACGTAAACTTTTAGAAGACCCGCAAGACGTGGCATATGAGAACCTTTGAGAACCATGAAAGTTTACTTTAATATCTTAAACTGAAGTAGAGATTAGCTGGATACCTGCAGAATGTTTTATTAACTCTTCACGAAGAAGCTGAAATCAAAACTCCAGAAGATTCGGTACGATAATTATCTCATGCAAATTATTAATCAGACAACAAATTAAAATATCCAAAAAACTTATTCACCAGTGTTATCGATTTGACAGAATAGACTCAAACCAATTTTCACATCAGATGGAAATTGTTCAGATGCGTAGATAAAATGAAACTTTCAAAACATTTGATTCGGTAGGAAGATAATTTTTAGTACGATCTCAAAGCAAAACAAACACTGCGGAGCTCATTGATTATTCAAATCAGTTTGCGGAAAATGTCACGCATTCGAGACTCGGACTTCCTCGCCTTTGAAAATGGAGCCACATTAAATAAAAATAAAAAACTCCAGAATATTTATTTGGTAGAATTTATCATTTCCCGGTAAAGCTGAGAGGCTTGTGGTGCATTTTAAACTACAACGCAATAAAATCACACTTTCCGCAAAGTTTGCGGCACTCTGGAGTCTTGTGTAAAAAACTAGACAATTAGTCTCCACGGCTGAATGCACGCGTGAACTCGGAGAATCGTTGTATTACCGAAAAGCTGGCTTCTTGAATTGAAAACATATGAATAGATGACTGGTGATTTTGGCCAATTGAATACCTTCTCAATGATCCCTAATGATGAGAGGATGCACAGAAGCTTGTGCTCTCAGATCTCGCATCGATCGATCGATGTAAATAAGCTAGAATCAAACGATCAACAGGTTGTTTCATTAAACGGTTTCCTCGTAGAGCTAACGGTTTGTCAGAGCAATTAAACGGCCAAGCAAAAACTTCTAACGATCTGCCAAACAGTTTAAACAGTTTGTCTCCCAAAGGTAACGGTTTCTGAAAACGTTTAAACGGGTAGACTGAAAAAGCTAACGGTTTAGCTAACGCTTGTAGCGATTTTCTAAACCATTTAAACGGATAGCTAACGGATGGCTAACTGTCTAGACCGTTTAACGGATAACCGTTAGTGTACGTTTTCGCGTGTGAGGTCACATTTTAACTTTAAGGAGAACAACAATGAACAGTCAAACTTTCAGTGCCATTGGCCACTTTTGATATAGGCTTCACTGGTCACATATACGAATGATTCAATACAAGGCTCTGGGGAATAATGTGCAGTGATTAATGAAATAACAATAATGAATTTAATTATGCCCCAGAACCTTTGTGTGTGAGAAGTGAAGCATATATCGAATGTGGGCTATTAACCGACATGTATGTCCATATTGCCATTCATAACTACCAGACAGTATTATTTTCAATGGTTTATTGCATCACTGTTATGTATACATTTTATATGTACTGTATACATGCAAATTTTATGTTCCAGGGCACGACAAATAAAAAAAAGCAGTGTGCTTGCCGGGTTTAGTAGCCTAAAGCTCTAGGGAGCTGGTCCGAATTAGGAAGCTTTTAAATTGCAAAGTAAATTAGTATAATAACCGAGTCGTACCAAAAGAAGCAAAATGTTACTTGCCCATTCAGGCAACCTGTGAACAGGAATCACTATCCTGACAAGCCAAACTACTAGCCCTGGGCTATTGGAAAGCACTTGCATCGCAACCCTGTGTTCCTTTCTATAATTTTACACAAATTTTGAAAATAGGATTATAATATTAAAATTTAAATGTTTGAGTAGTAAATTGGAAAACAGTAAAATCTGACATGTTTTCAATGCTCTGGCCTAACCTTAAAGGGACTGTGTCATGGTGAGAGACCATTACATTAGATGTCCGGGCCGGATACTCTCATTATCAGAGATTCTCATATGAACTGACGAACCTCACGCGCATGTGGGATGGTAAAAATCAAAGCAAATATTCAAAAATGACTAATAAACTGTGTAAATATACATTATGCAAGTAAAATAATGAACATACTTTCAATCAAGCATTGAAGGAGGGGGTTGAACTATTTTAACCCACCAATCGAACACTGACTCCATACATGCATAGCACCGTGACATAGCCCGTTTAAGCCTCAAATTCAATTGCCCTATTTAATTATGGCGTCACATGATAGACACAGCTGCCATCTTAGGGGGTCAAAACACTCCTCTTTAACAATATACATACAAAATAAAGCTGTTCTGCCATAGATCGCCTTCCTTCAAATTGGCTAATTTTCCCATTTGTTTTGATGTGATGTGATAATGAAATAGGGCAATCGATGTCACTGAGCTGGTCACAAGAGTGATTAGCCTATGGAAGTTGACAGTATAATATATTGCTACCTAGATTGTCCATTGATAAAATATCAAATCACTGAGATAGCTGGTAGACATTTCTGGTTCACTCTGTACTTAGGGGACAAGGGTTGTTCTTTGGAGAATCAACGACACCTTTATGCTCTTTCATAGGTTTACACAATACAATACTTTATTTAATGTGGAGGACATACTTAGCTACAAGCTAGTTTACAGATGTTCCACAAATAAATTCAAAAAAAGAAACATAATATATAATTTAGAGATTAACAATTTAATTTTAATTAATTTTAATTTAATAGGTTTCTTGCACACTGAGCAATGGGGTTTTGCCTTGGTTTTTGTGGGCCTTACAGCAGGTGGAACTGGAATTTCTGGCCTTACAGCAAGTGGAACTGGAACTTCTGGCTGGCACTAACATACAAAAATAACAATTATTATTAGTTATGGGTATATATATTGGTTTATGGTAAATAAAGCACTGGTTTTGTTTAAAATGCAAACTTACAGTGTCTTATACGTTTCCAGCTGGTATTTTAATATTTTGTTTAGCCCCAAAAGACTAAACAAGCAGTATATATAACTAAAGACATGTCAAACAGTTTGATACATGAAGGTGTACATGCACTGCTTGAGCAAGAGCAGGTGTTATTGGAGGACAAACACAGAAGGTGTGATCAGCACAGACTCTCTTTTGTTTGAATATTTTCAGAATTTGAATAGTTTCTTTTGTGCAAAAAAATATTTTATACAAAACAATTTGAATTACCTGGAGCTGTAGGGGGAACATCTATAACAGTCATCCTTTGTTGTCTCTTCTGGGTTGCTTCTGCCCTTGGCTGCTTATTAAGCATGGTGTCCATAGGTGCAGGTGTCATATAAAGAAAATTATCTGATTTATTCACGGTTATTTCCCTTATACTAAATAACAATATAACATGCACTCTTAGTTTAATACACTTGTGGTGAAAACAATGTTCAGTACGCGGAACGGTTTAACTGCAGAATACCCTGCCACATTGAAATCGTTACTGGAAAAGGGCTGGCTATGCGGTACGCAGTGACTAATTTTGCTGTATTATGAAGTGGCTACGCGGTACGCGGTACGCGGTACGCAGTGACTAAAATTATTCAAAGTCTCAAAGGTGGCAAAATATTTTATTTACAAAAGCAGAAAACATCTGTTCTGTTGGAAATTTAAAGAACAAGATATAACTGATATATAACTGGAACAAATGCTAAATTTCCACTGTCTTGTAAAACTGTCAGACTGACACGGCAGGAAACATTAACAAAACCTAGTGAGATCGAAACATTGCAAAGGAAAATACAACAACCTTGATTCGGCCCTTCACCCAACAGTGACAGAAAATGTCAAACAATCACTGGTAAAGAATGGGCACGTATGCTCAGGATACTTCCTTTACCTGAAAAGCCTTTTCAAATTCATGCACAAAGAAACGTCGGGCAACTTCGTTCTTTAAATTTTCAACTGAACAGATCAGTGTTTTCCGCTTTTGTAATAATGATTTTCTCACGGACATCGTAAAGAACGTCAAGGAATCATATACATCATTCGGTGCCATTAGTTGTTTCTTCGTTTTTGCATTCATTGAGTTATATCTCGTTCTTTAAATTTCCATGCAACAGAACACTCACTGCGTACCACGTAGCCACTTCATAATACAGCTAAGAGACTTGGAATAAATTTACTCACTGCGTACCGCGTACCGCGTAGCCACTTCATAATACAGACAAGAGACTTGGAATAAATTTAGTAATTTAGTCACTGCGTACCACGTGGCCAGCCTTTTTCCAGTAACGATTTCAATGTGGCAGGGTATTCTGCAGTTACTCCCTAGCCTCATATAGCAGCCGTTTTGCAGCGCTTCCGTTTCACTCCATGGGAATGGAGTGAACGGAAGTGCTACACAACGGCTGCTATAGAACTAGGAGGCTACTGTAATCTGTATTGCCATGCAAACTAAATACAAAAGCACTTACCAAAATCGGAGAATGGCTTATCGGTTTCGATGGCATGGACTGATGGAATAGGAACAACTCCATATTCAACCGACTTCAGTCTTGGCGTAGAGTCAAGGACTAAAGAAAATCTTATAAAGTCTTCCGGCTTGGAGTGAACCAAACAAACGCTGGAATTCTTCGTCGGTTCCCACTTCGCTCGCTTAATTGTTTGCACGAATCTCAACCACTGGCATCTTTTCTTCTTTGCTTCTGGCCGATCATCACTCAAAAACGGGACCTTGTGTTAGAGCTATCCTTTTTTGAGTCTGGCTCATTCCTACAGCCCCCAAATACACATCTGTTTGGCATTTCAAATAGAGTTATTCGCTCGGTTCGCTCTGTTTTTATCTGTCTTTGTTGTTGGTTGTTCGCTTTCTCGCACTACTATGACGTTGTGTTCCGGTTTCATACCCAGGCTACTTCCAGACTCCAGCTGATGGCCATTTGGGACAGGGTGCCCAAATCGGCTTGTTTTACAATGTTTGACGCCAGAAATAAGGTTGAACTCTTACTTTTTTCCTTTTTTTCTCTTCGAATTATTAATAAGAAGGGTATAAAGAATTTATAGAAAATACTTCAAATTTGGGGTTATAGGCACTTTAAAGCTAACATCTTTTAAAGCTAACATGTATAAGTCAAATTAAGCAGAATAACAGGGCTTAAAATAACTGCCAGACATCGGACAATGTCCGGCCAAATTTGCCAATTGTCCGGCCAAACACCAAACAGCTCGGTCATCTTGACCTGTCAAGTTGAAGTCACACATTGCAAGGCTTTTTAAATTATGCACGTCACGCTTTTTTAGTCCCGTGATAGATTGATAGGTGGTCGTGAGAAAGATCTTTCCGACTACTAATTACGCGATAATTGCACTTGAACATGTCGCGAATACATTGCTTGTTGCTTGCCGCTTTCAGTCGGAAAAACTTTGTTGAAATAGGTGTTAGTGTATAATAATGTTAGCTAGAGATAAACTATTTACATTCGCATTGTTTTGTTTGTATATAGATAAATTAGTTATATTCAAGGTGTTTTGTTTATGTAAATAGTATTTGGAAGAAATATAATTACCGATCCACAATACATTTTCATGTGCGTTTCTGCAGTTGAAACATAATTAATTTGCATTAATTACATCTACGATTGAAAGCAATAAAATCGTTGTCTAGCATTTTTATGTTAATTATTTACTTCATATTTCGTGTGTGTGTGTTGTTTTTTTGTTTTCGTCTTGACTGGCCTGGAATGCAGCATGTCCGGGCAAAAAAAAGTTTGGCCGGTCATCTTGTCCGGCGTCAGAGCAGCTGTTATTTTAAGCCCTGGAATAAGATTATTAAAGTGTTGGAAAATGGGTAGGTATCAAAGGCAATAGAGTTTCATCACAGTAATTACATGTATTTCAGAAGTATACATATGGACCATTGAAATAAAGATTACAGAAAAGTGTGGTTGTGTTTCTAGGATGTTCAGATGATGAGAGATGCAGTGACAAGGCTTGATACAACCTTGATGTCAAAGGTGGATTTAATTAGTCATCTCTCATAATTATTGTTGATATTGTCTTTGGTGATTCATAAAGTAATAATGTCTCATTGTGATTGTGCGGTATGCCTGTTTTTTTGTGCTAGGTTGCTGAGATGTGGAAAGAAAACTTTGAGGACCAATATAACCAACTAGATGATAAAGGAGATACAGGACTGAAGGAGGATTATATAGAGAAGCTAAAGGTACATATTGTCTGTGGGATCAAAGTATGAATCTATAAGCTCACACTGACTGTGTTAGTGTAAAATAAGAATATTTTGTGACATGAGATTAGCCTTAACCATAGGCATTTTGGTCAGGTTCAGTAATGCTCTGGCTAAGAATGATAGCATGAATGTTAATTAAAAGTAATGTGAATGTAAAATGTGTTAATTTTCTATTCTAGATCTCTTAATTTCATTGGTTGATAATTGTAAATTCAATATAATAATTTAAAGTAAAGCAACTTTATTAATGTCAGTAACTCGTGACAGTTTGGTGAATAAAGATTGACTTGACTTGACTGATAAACTTGAGACCAACATGGGACCTAGGATTTTACGTCCTTAATCAAGGAAGTCTAACCATTTGCAGTTCAAGAACAAGATAGTTTCACAAAGGCAGCACCTTCTATGCAGTTATTTTAAGACCCTGAGTGTTGGTTCGGCTGCGGTTTTAATCTGCAACCTCCTCAGTGCTAATTATAACCAGGAGGTGGTCCGAAAACCAACAAAGTAATATATTTTCTTAAGATAACTTTTGAAGTTTCAATTTAGTTTTGATCAACTACGGTTTAATTTGAAAGAAAATTGTATGTGAGGAAAGTTCTCAAATTTGTGATTCAAATATCTTCCCCTTTGCCTATTGGCTGGATGGTGTTTTCTTTGTTTTCAGAGTAAAAACTGCAGTTTAGGATACTTTATTTTCTCCTTGCAAAGGCATATTCAAGTAAAATCATATATGCGAGGATATACTCATTGTAACAGCCTATTGTCTTTTGCTATCATTCAAATCATTACTTGTTAGTACAGTATGTGGAACCTCTGATCATGACCGACTACCTCTCGTAAGCAACCATGTTTTGAATAATCTGTTTAGTTTTTTCCTCCATCAAATCGCTATACTGCTGAAACCTCATTAGCAACCACCTGTTGTTTGCCATTTGGGTTGCTCCAGAGCAGTTCAACTGTATACAGCTAATGTAACAGGTTAAGGACTATCAATGTTATGGCATGTTATTTATATTTTACTACAGACAGAGGTGACATGTGGACCACCAATGTTAAAAGTATACAGAGAATTTAGGGTAAGAGATTCGGGTTAAATTATTAACTACCACATTTCCTCACATATGAACCACATCTTTTTTTACCTTTCGGATTTTGAAACCAACAAAAATGTGCCACAATATAATGTTGGGAGTTCAGCTTATACTTTTACAAGCCATATAAACAAAAGAAATGGTCCTATTATCAATATTTATAAAATAGATTTGATAGTATGTGCGCTCTGATTGGCTGAAAGCCATGTTTCTATAAAGTAAAGTAAAGCAACTTTATTTTTACGTCGGCAACTCGTGATAGTCTGGTGAGACTGATAAACTTGAGGCCGACAGGAGTCCTACAATTTTACGTCCTTATCCGAGAAGACGTGAAGGTCTAACCATTTGCAGTTATTTCACAAAGGCAGCACCTTCTCCTCAGTTATTTTAAGACCCTGAGTGTTGGTCCGGCCGGGGTTTGAACCTGTGACCTCCCGCTCAACAGACCGGAGCTTAACCACTGAGCTAATCGGGAGGCTGGTAATAGAAACATAGAAAGTTGAGCGTGCGCTAGTACTTATTTTCTGTGGGTTATTTTATAAAGGAAATAGGAAACATTTCCCCCTTATTTCTACAGAATTGTAGAAACACTTGTGGAAGTTTACTCGAGAACAGTTACTGCACTCACATTCAATAACTGTGATCACATCCAGTGCTTTGATCACAATCAAGGAGTAAAATAAATCACATTCAACAAACACGATCAGTCGCATTCAAGGCCTGAAAGTTAGTTCACATTTCATGGGAAAAATTCAACCACATTCAATGGACCACAATCGCATTCAAGGCCTGAAGTTTGGATTACATTCATGGGAAATAAGTCAAGCACATTCAACAATCACATTGATTTCAAAGTCTGGGAAAAGTTGGCAGCAACAAAATTGCCTTGTCAATAAATCCCATGGTACGTCCTATTCGATGTTGTGTCACAGCATAGTTTTTGTGTTACTGGGGGAGAGGTGGGGGTATAGGAATCACTAGCATTTTGTGTACCATGTCCCAGTTCCATTCCTGGTGAGCTACATTGTAGTTAAAAGATGGAAAATGAGTATTATTAGTGAACTTAGAGGTCAATACATGTACTTGAGAAGTTAACTCAGTTGATGTATCCTCGTTGTGAGTAACGATTTGTGGAGGCCCCCATCAAAGGAACATTTCACAAGTTCATTTCTAATTCTTGCTCTCGTTCAACTTGATGTCATCCTTTAATATTATGCTGGTGGATGAAGGGGAGAAATCGGAAATTTCTTGATGATTTTAAGGATAGAAAGCTGGAAAAAAGGGAAATGGCAAGGAAAGCTCTAACCATATTTGAAGTTGCAGTAGCACATACAGTACAGCCGTAAAATAATGCATGCGCAAGAAGTGGCGCAAGCAACTTCTTGCGACGCAAGAACACGCAAGCTGCCACAAGAAGGCCTAATCCAACTTTTTGCGCTTTAGATGCAAGAACTACTGAACCGCAAGAAGTTCAGGCTGAAGCGCAAGAACTAAATATTTTGAGCTTATCCGCAAGAAGATGAAACGCAAGAAGTTGAAGTCTTAACGCAAGAACTGGTTGCTTCTTTGAGCTCGGGAAGACGCGGCTGTTTTCGTACGCTAAGATTTATGTTTCTAACTTCAGATATCGACGTTCGCCTTTTATTTCCCTCTTGAATCTAAAGGTTTTCTAGAGTACGATAATCGAAAAGCAAATATATGTATCTCAAGCACTCGGCTGTTTTAGCAGGCAAGTAGAATAAATATTGATACACTCAAGGGAAGGGAAAAATTGTTTGAGATACCGCGAGTTCCAGGATATTCATTTACTGATAGTATTAAAGACTGCAAATCACGATGAGCGGCAAAAATCTGGCGCGGCGGGAATGTACGTCTCACGCTATCGTGTAGCAATGAAACGGCGGTATTAAACTAAGCTTTTGAAGCTATCAGTCTAAGTTCAAATCCATAATGAACGTTCCTTGATGGTCTTGACTATCGAATGGCTACCAAAACGTTATAATGAATGGCTCACCATTGACCAAATCAATAATTATCGCAGGGTCGCCAAAAGAAAGGTTGCGTGGGATTGCGTTACTAAACACCGTCCTATCGTTAGTTCGGTGTTTTTATTTCATCTGATAAACTTTAGCTTTTGTAGATTAATAGATCCGTCAATCATTCAGTATTTTTAAAAGTCATCTATTGCATATGTTTTCAATTCAAGAAGCCAGCTTTTCGGTGATACAACGATTCTCCGAGTTCACGTGCGCTTTCAGCCGTGGAGACTGATTGTCTGGTTTTTGACACAAGATCAAGAGTACCGCGAACTTTGAGGAAAGTGTGATTTTATTGCGTTGTAGTTGAAAATGCAACACAAGCTTCTCAGCTTTACTGGAAAATGATTAATTCTACCAAATAAATATTCTGGAGTTTATTTTTTTATCTAATGTGGCTCCGTTTTCAAAGTCCGAGTCTTGAATGTGTGACATTTTCCGCGAACTGATTTGAATAATCAATGAGCTCCGCAGTGTTTGTTTTGCTTTGAGATCGCACTAAAATGTCTTCCTACCAAACCAAATGTTTTGAAAGTTTCATTTTACTTACGGATCTGAATAGTTTCCACCTGATGTGAAAACTGGCTTGAGTCTATTCTGTCAAATCGATACACTGGTGAATAAGCTTTTTGGATATTTTAATTTGTTGTCTGATTATTAATACACGGTAATTTGCAAATTTGCATGAGATCGTACCGAATCTTCTGGAGTTTTGATTTCAGTTTCTTTGTGACGAGTTAATAAAATATTCAAGTCTGCGGGTATCGAAGTATGCGATGCTTAATCTCTCTATTAGCTCCTTCCCGCGAACGGCAGAAATGAAAACATGACCACAATTTTCGCGCGTTTGCTGCTTGACATTTTCAGTTTTTACGTAAGGTCGAGTAGATCCGCGTTAATTGTTGTTTATGTTGGAATTCTTTTCCACTTTTCTTATATATTTATTTCGTATTTTGACGGCGGGCTGACGTTTCCCGTTTGCCGTAGAACGCGGTGTTTAATCTCTCAAAAAGTTTAAGATATTAGTAAACTTTCATGGTTCTCAAAGGTTCCGTTTCTTATTAGCGATCTCACATACACACAAACATGTTCTCATATGCCACGTCTTGCGTGTTCTTCAGCATTCTTGCGGGTCTTCTTAAAGTATACCTTCTTGCATCTTCTTGCGGGTTGATCTTCTTGCGGAATGAACTTCTTGCAGGTTGATCTTCTTGCGGAAAGAACTTCTTGCGGGTCTTAACCCTTTGAGCCCTGTGGGCTTTTGACTGATTTTTGGCTCATTCTAGACTGCAACAAACCCTCCCCCCCCTAAGAAAGCTGTAGCCACTGTTACCATGGAATTTTCATCTGACCAACAATACTGGGGGCTCAAAGTTTTTTGTCGGCCATTTTGGATACGTTGACGTCGCATTGCTATGGAGCTGGAGGGAAGTTTGTTTGGGGGAAAACAGAATTTAAGGCTTTTTAAAGCCTTTTTCACCATTTATAGAGTGCTGGAGGACATCATTAAGTCTGATGAGAGCTTCAATCAGCACTTTCTCAAAGAACCGAGTTTGTGCCAGTTTATTGTGACAGAGAAAGAGCCTTATTTCCCACTCGTGAATGGGCCAGGACGTCTTCCGTCACTTTAGCGTGGGCTTTATAAATGGGAGTCTGGAGCCACCTATCATAGCTTTTTTGGAATATTGGACAATATTTACTTGCCATTGATTCCAATATGAAGGTATTAGGTCGAAATGGCTTTAGACTTAGTATATATTTTGAAGAATGAAGATGGGGGAAGGGCCATGTCGCTGTTTGGTAGGATTTCCCGGCATGCTTTGCGGTCATTATGGATGAATTTAGCTTGCTGTAAAGTGCTTGTGGACAGAATGGCTTGGTTCTGGGCCAGTTTAGGTGTTGGGGGACAGAAAGTGAGGTTAGTGCAAACATGAAACTCTAAATTTTATGTGAAATATGCATTTTTGTGAGAAAATTTAGAATCTGAGGGGAAATATTTTTTTCTGTAACTGTCATTTTAGTCCCTTTTTCTGAAGTGAAATAATGTCAACTATACTTAACTTATGCAAAGAAAGGGGGATTTAGATGAAATTATTCATTTTTAATATGCCTAATGCAGTTCAATAGGATCATTGGTCTATACATTAAGGGGTGTGGGAATCTCAGGGCATTGCTATTTGAACTTAGTCAGATTTATACCCTCAAAGCAAGTAACCAGTAATAGTGCCATATGGCACTCTTGGGGCTCAAAGGGTTAAGTTCTTGCGTTAGTTCAGTAATTTCAAGCGCATGCGGCACGCAAGAACCTGTTGGCTTGCGGACGCAAAAAGAAGTTCTTGCGCGTGCATTATTTTACGGCTGTACTGTAGCGTACCTTCATGTACACACTAGACTGGATCAGCTAACAATGGCCCATACCTTCAGTTATCTGTAGAAGAACAATGGACAAAGTTTGGTATCTAACCTTGTTGATGGTTTCATTCTAGTTGTCAGTGTTGGGACAAGACTATTTACAAAAGATACAAGAAAAAAGTAAAGAAGAAACTCGGAGGAAGAAAATTAAAACAACAGGTGATTATATTGCATTTAAATTGATATGATGGTCTTAAAATTACTCTGGGAGCAGAGGTGTTTCTCTCATTGTATGTTTGTTTGGTGGTTCAGATCCTATGGTAGTTTTAAATTCACACTATTAAGAGTCTTGTGTAAACTATGGGAGGCCATGGATTTGAATCCTGGCCACATCCTTAGGCAGGGATGTACAGCCATTGCCTTGGTCTCCTTCCACTTCTAATCTATATGAGGGGGGTGTAAAAGAACCTTAGCAGTGCTATTTCATGAAAGAGTAGGGAATTGTCTTCCGGCATGACAGCCTGGTATTCTGACATTTGGCAGCACATTGCACCACAATAGCAGACTGTTCATATTGTCAGTCCTTGCTTGTGGAGCTCATTTGAATATAATATTCATATAGAATTTGCACTTTATAAATGAATTCCTTTACTTTTAAAACATGCATGCATGGCAAACATTCGGATGTTAACCATTTACGAAGTTATAAATTATATTTTACATAAGCCATATGATTTTTAAATGAAAAGGTCATTCTAAATTCTTATAGATGATTGTAGTACAATGTATATTGTCTTTCAGTCAATGGAGAATTAGGCATTGACCATACAAGGTTGGAAGATAGCGATGATGAATGCAAAAAGGAATGGCTTGGCATCAGAGATTGTCAAGGAAAATCTTCTAAACAGGTAACCAACCAGACGAGGTCCGACATGGTTCTTCTGTAGTGTCTTGTTTGTTTGAAGTGTGTTAACTATAACACTGTACATGTACACTTAGTTTTATCATCTCTGTGTTTATTAGATTAAAGAGTCTGGGTCTCCAGATGCCCAGTTTGTTGTATCTCACCTTCTGCAGACCCATTCTCTTAACAATGACCCAGAGGACAGGAAAACACAAGTATGGGGATGTCAGTTTGAACCAGATCCTGAACGGCCTGGTGAGTGTGTATGCAACATTGTCCTGTTTAGCACAATCAGAAGTGCTAGGCTAGTATGAACCGTATTCCCATAAAAGCAACTTTAGGCCAATTGGCCCAGCTTGTCACAGAGAGAACAATCTACAGTCTATGGTGTAAAGTAAGCCCGCCCTGACACAAAACACCACATCAACTAAGAAACTAAGATATTTCTGACAGACTCCAATTTTGCGATCTCTGGGACAACTGGCCTCGTTCTGATACCATTGTTATCACCAATATAAACTGACAATGGATAATTATATAGCCTTCTTTCCTTGTGGGCATGAGATAGGAATAAGGTACATGTTCTTTAACTAATTCCTTTGCTTGCTCTAAACATATGCTAATCCTTTCCCTGCAATGCACTCCTCAATGATTTTGTTTGGTTTGTCAACTGAAATGTAGTAATTAACTGGAACACAGCTGTCATAGCATCTAAGGGACACACCATTATTATTTGGAGGGGAAACTGAGAAAATATGGAAAATAATTGTTTGCAGATGCTTTAAATAAAGAACTTAAAACTAGATTTCTTGCAAGGAATAATTTAAAATTATTTACCGAAGTGGAGGTGAATAGTGGTGGATATTTACCGAGCCGCTTTGCCGAGGTAAATATCCACCACTATTCACCAACACTTCAGTGAATAATTGTTTTAGTATATACCACACTCCAGGTGAATAGCCAGCACCAAATAGTTATTTTATTTTCTGTCAAATGGACAAACCTTGTGCGAGATGATCACTGCTTTACTCGGAGGTGAATATGAAATCATATTCACTGTTTGAGTAGCCAATCAGAGTGCGTTAAAAGTGATATTCACTGGTGTGGTATATACTAATACATATTACATGTAAATGTTTAAATAAATTGCTTGCATAGTATAATTTTTTTTTTCATATAAGTCTAACCAAGAGTGAGAATCTCCCATACTACCTCTATGCTATGGCATTTTCACAAGTTAGGTTATTTTTAGAATGGTTTCCAACTATTATTGGGTTGCAATTATTCCGAATTATAAGGAAATAAAATCTCAAAAGCATAGCAGACGTGTTGTTGGTATAACAAAATAAGCTAATGAGGCATCTTTTGTTCTGCCACTGGTGTAACCCACTAATTGGCAGCAAAAATAATCTAAAAATAGCCCAACTTGTGAAACCGCCATAGCATCTATATAAGAGATATGGACGCTCTTGGTTATGGGCTCTTGGTAACTGAACAAAATGGTTTCCATAGCTAATTGTTTCTCATCGCTTCCAAAAAGAATGGTTTGTGCCTAATGACTTGCTATTGCAGTTCACCATTGAAAGTTCTGTGCCTTTATCCAATCTCATTAACTTGCTGCACAATGGTGTGACATCATGGAGCAAAATGTTGTTAAAATAATTACTGGAAACTTTGTTTGAAGGCACCCATGTAATATTTAAAAGTTGTTTTAAAGACGTAAAATTGTAGGGCTATCAGTGGATGAAGAGCCACCTCATGGATATGCCACTAATTTATCCATTGTAATTATTAATATTAAAAATATTATCCTTGCTATTGTGTTCCTGTAGGAGAAACAACAGCAATCTGTGCAACGTGTGGCGGGGACTCGGTCTGTTTTATTGACTGCAGCACTGGCCAAGTAATGAAAAAATACAAACAACCTGGAGAGACATTTTATTGTATTGCTTGGACTACTGTTACTATGGATTTGAACGGCAATAAAAGAAAAGCGAATCTATTAGCAGCCGGTGGATCACAGAAGGATATAAAGATCATTGAGCCCACCCAGCTGGTCTGTTGTGAGGAAATTACAGGACTTAGGGGTGTGTTGGAGTATCTCCTATTTCACCCTGTTATCTCATCGTGGCTGCTCTGTGCAGCTGATGAAACTGTTACTCTATGGGAACTAGGTTTATCAAAGGGCACTGAATTTGGAAACAAGTCTAAGTAAGTACTGTGATCAGCTTTATGAATGCTGTGGTGTTTAATTCATTTATGAGAGAAAATCAAAACTGAATCCCACCTAATGGAATAGCATGAATGTACATGTGGAGCAAGGGAACAAGGTGGCACATTAAATATATTACAAATATCAATATGATTTTAATGAAGATCTACAAATATCTGACTCATCAAACTCATTAATAATTAATGAGTGGCCATGGGGGTGGGGGAGAGAGAGAGAGAGAGGGGGGGGGGGAATTGCGATTTCTTCCAGTTATCAGACCTACGTATGTAGAGCAAGATAACTATTGTATCCAAATTCAACTACCTCAAGCTTAGCCCAGTGGTTAAGCACCCGTTTGGTGTGCAGGAGTTTGAGGGTTCAAAACCTGGCCGGACCAACACTCAGGGTCTTAAAATAACTGAGTAGAAGGTGCTGCCTTTGTGAAACAATCTCATTAACGAACTGCAAATGGTTAGACCTTCGCGTCTTCTTCGATAAGGACGTCAAATCATATATCCCATGTTGGGCTTCAGTTCATCAGTCTCACCAGACTGTCATGGGTTACCCATAGTGAATAAGGGTGCTTTACCTTGATCCTGAGGCCCAGATTCCCTCCAGCTGGGCTGGGAGCTCCGCTTTATATATACATATATGGGCCGTGTCGTGCGTATAAAATTTAATTGTCTTTAAACATTGTTCTCTGTATACCTGTAGTACTATTAGAATCTGCATCACGAGCAATACATTGTACTACTAATATGTAGTGTTGATTTCGTGAAATTGACAATTAAAATTAAAGACTTTACAATTTTACACTGGGTTGATCACAATTTTAGAAGATGCAAATGATGCCTATAGGACACTTGCATGATGGTGTCATTTGGCTACAACTACCATTAGTTTTCTTGTTCAGATTTAACAACTCCTTTGAGAATACCAAGACAATGGTCTACTAGAAGAACAAAAGAAACCGCGCACAGAATTCTGGTAGTTGTAGTCAAATGACATAATCGTGCAAATGTCCTATTATAAGACGGTTATTTTAAGGTATAACTTGGACCATTGCCAAAATCATATGAATTACGAGGGGTAGAGTGACTGCAGAAAAGGCATTTTTTGGGGGCCAAAACATGATAATCTTGATCATCTTATTTTTATTTTGTCACTCTTTAATGCCAGCAGGTACAAATGAATGTCACACATCCAAATCATTGCCTATAATAGGATTCCTAATCTTGGTGGTAACACTGATTTGTAACCAGGCCCTTGCATCAAAATCCTGTCAATTGCGCACCTGATTTTTGTTGTAAATTTCTTGAAACTGACATTTAATTTTGGGAGTGAAATGTAGCGCTTGATGTCAAGAATACAATACTGCTATTTTCAGTTTCAGTTGCTATTTTCACAGCACGTGAACTCTGCATTGACAGCATAAGAACTTCATGTTCCTGCATCGCCCAGCCGCACAATTAAGTCAATTTTGTACAGAGCGCAATGGAGTTAGAATACATAGCGGAAAAATAAGAACTTCAATTTGTTGAAGATTGTCAGGGGTAAGATTGTTGGCGTGTCCACCTCTCGTTGGTGAAGGTTTCCAGTAAATTCGGCACATAATATTGTGTTGTCAACGCCAAGTTAATGCTGCTGAGAACAGACTAATCACATCATGTCTGGAACAGCCCAAAAGTAGCATGCGGCGCACTCAAATGAAAATAGCAAGTAAAATCTTCAATCTGTTATTATGAACGCTATCATACGAATTATTCAACTTGAATGTCTTCCTTGTCCTTTTTACATGATGGACAAATGGTAGTTTCAGACTTTTCTTGCCTTTCTATATCATTTCTTTGTTTGAGATCATCCCATAATTTCCTTGTTTGAGATGTCGATAATTTTCCACCTAGTAAGAAAAAAGGCATTCGAATATTTCTGGTTAAAATAAGTAAGTAAGTGCCTCAATATTATAGCAAAATGAATCTATGCAAAAAGAACATTAATCCATAAGGCATTGAAATCCATCAAGCGCTCGAGAAATACATGTACTGCCACTTTGAAAGTTTATACAAATTGAGTCATGTTAACACGACGTGTTAACATATGTATACGAGGCTACATTTTTATATGCCCTTCTACTGGATTCTCATCATTTGGTGCTTCCAGAGTCTACTTCACTTTATGCATATAGTATTATCTAATCAGTATGAAGTCTAGAATGTTTTGCAAAGGAAGTTATGAAATAATACACAGCCTATGCTAGTGGCATGCTATTAGCAGCCACTAACTTAGAGTCGTGTTGTTGTGTATACAGGTTGCTGTTAACTCTTAAGTCCAGAACTATAGTGCGATCATTTGCAATTCCTCCACATGGCAAGGTTGTCGTTGGTGCATGTGATGATGGATGTTATTTATGGAGAATCAATGACATGGACAGCGACAAACCAAGGTACAAAAACGGCATGTGCTTTTATAATCCATCAAATATTTTCTCTCGCGTGTGATTGGTTGAATGCGTCACGTGACCCGACATTTTCTCTCCGCGAGAGGGAAATATCAGCGAATACGCCCCCTGTGAGCGTATAAGCGCGCGTCAAAGAAAATATTTGAAGGATGATAACAACAATCACCTACATTGTGGCGTCGAAATATGCCTATAGCTTCGCTCTCGGGAACTGTTCTCTTCTCGGATCAGATAATGTCCAAGGACGAAATATCAGGGCATATTACGACGCCACAAATAGGTTATTGTATTTATATTAGGTTATTGTATTCAAGGTTTTTGATGATGCAACCATCATTTGATATTGAACATTTTGTTTTATTGTAGAAGTCCGTTTGGGAAGTTAGAATTTACAGGAAAGAAGAATATTCCTTTGGATTGTGTGCAGTGTTTGTCTGACAGTCTTGTTGGTAAGTTTATTACAAGCCCAGCAAACAAAGCTCCTAAATTGTCATCAATTCCAACTGACATAATTATCATCAGCTGTTACAATAACCAGCCTTAAACTCGCGCTTTGATTGGTTGATATAGTCGTGTTATTAGACGTCACTCGCAACTCGCAAAATGCGAGTGGTTTTTTGAGTTTGCGAGCTGAAAAAAATCCACTGGCAAACGGTTGCGAGTAAACATTTCCCTCTGATGAATTTTTGACTAAGAAATAAAAATTCGCGATGAATTCATTTCAAGACCAAGAATAGTTACTGCTGAAATGCGAACGATACAAGAAACGGTTTGGCGTTGAGACGGCACTCTGTGCTGGTCAGCGGTTTGTATCAAAATCACTGCTAATAATGGGTCAGGTTCAAGTTCAATTTATTCACACTTGTTTATAGGTTACAATTATTGGTTGAATATAGCAAGCTATAAGAAAGAGGGTAAAAAAGTAGATAATAATTACAATCTTTAGATGATAGTGTGTAGTGGTCAAAGGAGCAAAAGCTTTTGAGTTAACCACTACGATTTCACGATTTCAAACAAATGTAGAACATAGAGTATTCTCTGTAAACCAAAACTTTCTTCACAGGAGTACTCAAAACTTTTCGGAGGTTCATAACTATACAAATTGTAAGAAGGGTTAGGTGCACCTTAAAGTGTTTATGAAACCATATTTTGCATCTTTATTTTATTGCAGAATAATAAAGTTCATTCTTTTCTGATTATCAAGAGTATATTTATTTTTCAGTTCCGCCTTCGGAAAGGTCTCTTTTTCGCCATTCAAATTGACTACTTTATGCTAAAAAGTGTCCGGTTTGCCGCGCGGCCAAATGAGCTGCGTGACGTCACTGTGAGGACTACATGGCGGACTCCAGCGAGAAAGTTTCAGAGAAAGCTAAAAATAAGCGAGGAGGTGGAAGATATTGTGACTCCATGGTGGCCTTGGTTTTCTTCCCGTATTTAACTTTATCCTACGCCAAAATACAATGGACATTGAAGTTCTACTATACAGTCTTACTCATTCACAGTTTGATACAACACAACTACAAGAAATGACTCACCAAGAACTCGGTGATAACTTTAATACTCCTGTACTTTTATGCTGAAGCCAGAACAGTGAATGGTAAAGAATACAATATTGGGTTTCTCTGGTTTCCTGTAGAAATTCGTTTAAGTACTGTTTAAAACACGAACAGCATAGTTAATAGAGTGGACCCTGAATGTTCGTGAATGAAAAACGGACGATAAAACTTGCAAAGAACCCAGAATTTCGAAAGCCGAACTGAGCCTCAAAAGCTACGCAACTCACTGCCATCAGAGCAGCACTGAGTTAAACACTGTTCCTTGGGATAATGAAAATATCCTTTTTCAGACCACAGAAAAAAATAGCCAGTTTCTGACAACGAATGAACGATGCAGTTGTAGAAAATATAGTCGGGAACCTCAACTCACGTAACTCAGTCTCAGAATTGGCGCTATATTATAAACGCTTTCTCTATGAATGTTTTTCCATGAGGCAATTTCAACACTATCACAATGTGCAGATTAACTTCTCCTGTGCTGGCCATATATTGTAAAAAGAAAGCACTTGTGTTTCCTGCAACATTTTGATCAGTTGACAATTTTACAGCCCATTTGCGGCCGGCAGTCTTGCAATTTCTGTCTTTCACTTTTATCAATCGACATGTTCTTTTTATAGCAGGTTATTTCATCCAATAAGAAACGAGTTTTCAGATCGTCAATGTCAAGCTGTCAGAATTGAACCAATCAGCGATAAGAAATGTTGTAAACAAGTCGAGTACAGTAAAATGAGTTTTCGCTGTTGTCAGTTTATTTGCTTAGTAGATTTTGATTTGGGTTCTTAAAATTAGATACCTTACTTTCCTTCGTCTATATTGAAGTTTATATTATAAAACAAATAACAGATGGTTCTCCTTGTTCTATCACAAAATAATGTACTTTCGAGGTCTTGAAATGCTGCTAAGTGTACCCGCGTTCTGCTCGTGCATTCGCAGTTTTTCAAGACCTCGAGCGTGCAATCTTTATTTTTTTATAGAACAAGGAGAACCATCTTTTATTTGTTAAGTATTGTGTTGCGTTCTACTGTATTTCATTTTTTTGTATTGAATTGTTTGTGCTTTATTATATTGTATTTTTTTGTAGAAATGCGTGTCGTCCTACATGATCGTATTTAGGAATTGTCACTTGCGAGTCCTCACAGTGACGTCATTGTAATGGCGGATTCGGTTCCAGGCCCCGGACAGTTTTAAGTAGCCTGAATTTCAGCCGTCTCCTCCGGTTCGTCTAAGTTTTAAGCATAAAGTAGTCAATTTGAATGGTGAAAAAGAGACCTTTCCGAAGACAGAACTGAAAAATAAATATACTGTTGATAATCAGAAAAGAATGAACTTTATTATTCTGCAATAAAATAAAGATGCAAAATTTGGTTTCATAAACACTTTAAGGAGGTAACTATAACAAAAGAAGTAAACGGCAGTACATGGTCGACAAGCCACTTTAAGGAGGTAACTAACAAAAGAAGTAAACGGCAGTACATGGTCGACAAGCCACCCGGGATCCGGCTTATATTGTAATTCCTGTTGTTATTTATATTCTTAGGCCTACGGCAAACGTCGAACTAGCCATGAACTTAATTCAGTCGAACCTATTAATTTTGAAATAGGCTCATGAATAGTACGACGTTTGTCGCAATTGAGATCGACCTATTCAATAGGTACGAGTCCAGCATGAGGTTCGAGTATCCAAGTCGGGAATTACGACTCTGGTGCGACTTTACGACAAACGTCGTTCTTAACACGCGCCGACCTAAATTCATAAATTATGTAAAATAATAAATAAACCGTGCAAGACATGGTCACGTGACCTTTTCAACTTGTCAATAAAAAAATGGTGCTAGAACAATAAGGATGCCAGGAATGGCAAGATATGGGTGGCTAGCACCCCTTTGAATGGCAAGATATGGCTGGCTAGCACCCCTTTGAATGGCAAGATATGGCTGGCTAGCACCCTTTTGAATGGCAAGATATGGCTGGCTAGCACCCCTTTGAATGGCAAGATATGGCTGGCTGGCTAGCACCCCTTTGAATGGCAAGATATGGCTGGCTAGCACCCCTTTGAATGGCAAGATATGGCTGGCTAGCACCCCTTTGAATGGCAAGATATGGCTGGCTAGCACCCCTTTGAATGGCAAGGTATGGCTGGCTAGCACCCCTTTGAATGGCAAGGTATGGCTGGCTAGCACCCCTTTGAATGGCAAGGTATGGCTGGCTAGCACCCCTTTGAATGGCAAGGTATGGCTGGCTAGCACCCCTTTGAATGGCAAGATATGGCTGGCTAGCACCCCTTTGAATGGCAAGATATGGCTGGCTAGCACCCCTTTGAATGGCAAGATATGGCTGGCTAGCACCCCTTTGAATGGCAAGGTATGGGTGGCTAGCACCCCTTTGAATGGAAAGACTATAGGACGTTTATTTAGTGTCTGCAAAATGTAACAGTTCAACTCTAAGCTTAGGTAACCTTGATTATTCCTTTGATTCTCTCCCCCTCCTCCTTAAGAGCCAGTTCACAGGCAATTATTCCACATTAAAAGACAGAATTCTTTACGGAAGCTAATTTAGCCTGCGTAGCTGGTGTTCAGTCGGTGTTTATTTCGGAAGCGAGACAAAACTCACGAAAACTTCGCAGACTATAGCTGATTGTTTTGTGCTACAAGGTAGCTCTGGGATTAGATCAGCATTTGACATTTAGATATTTTGTGCTTTTAGCTACCAAGAGGGTTGAGGAAGGATACATCTGTGTATGGAGATCAGAATCCAATATGATAAAGGTATGATTAGTGTAAAAAAAAAATTGTTTTTCTTGTTTGACGTATCTTGTGAAACGAATGCAAAGACCAAGTGTTCCTGGCCCTGTAGAACTAGTTACTTTTGAATTAAAAACAACTCTTGGGAATACAGGGTGCGTTAATTGTCAGTATTCTAGGTCCTGGTTATTCAAAAGTGGATAACGCTATCCACTTGATACGTTAAGCATTTATCCATTGCAGAAGTACTTATCAAACTAGTTAACAATTATTGCCTGAAGTGGAGGTGACTTGGCCGACTCATCTACCGAGCCGCCACCACACGGCTAGATACAGAGGGGAAGAATTGTTAACTAGTATATATCACACAAGTGAACGGCTACATGTAGATACAGAGGGGAAGAATTGTTAACTAGTATATATCACACAAGTGAACGGCTACATGTAGATACAGAGGGGAAGAATTGTTAACTAGTATATATCACACAAGTGAACGGCTACATGTAGATACAGAGGGGAAGAATTGTTAACTAGTATATATCACACAAGTGAACGGCTACATGTAGATACAGAGGGGAAGAATTGTTAACTAGTATATATCACACAAGTGAACGGCTACATGTAGATACAGAGGGGAAGAATTGTTAACTAGTATATATCACACAAGTGAACGGCTACATGTAGATACAGAGGGGAAGAATTGTTAACTAGTATATATATCACACAAGTGAACGAATAGCCAGCCTCAAATTAGTTTAAAATCCTTTAAAAAGTGAATTATTTGCGCGCAAAGCTGAGAAGTACTATTTCAAACACGAATTGTAGTGTTTTATCAGGGGTTCCAAATATTGAGAAAACAAATAAACCCGAGAGGCGTAGTCTCGAGGGTTTTATTGTTTTCGAAATATTTGGATCCCCTGATGAAACACGGACAATGAGTGCATGTTTGAAATTACTAATAACTAAACTGAAAAATTACATACGCTTCTTTTCAAACATCATTAGAAAGTTTGTTTACCGTTCGGACTGTTGTATATAACAATTATTCAATAGATGGCTTATTATTCTTTTTTTGCTAGCAGTGATTTCAACTAGCGTACCAGTAGTGGTGGTGAAGAGTTACGGTACAAGCAGTTGTAAGGGTCGAGTTTCCAACTCTAGTGGAAGCTTACTTTTTCATTCCTTACTTGTAGTTTATCAGTATATAAGTTGATAGTGGTTCATGAATATGATAATGAAGAACAGTTCACCACTAGGGATGAAAATCAGTTGGAACACTTGTGATTTTCAACTGGTGTTTCATTGGGTTTCCAAACTCCTCCACCTGACCAGATTTAGAGATTGTGGTTAGCCAATCATATCATGAATTATTAATGAGTTTGAGAACAGTGAATAGTTATTTTATTTTCTGTCAAATGGACAAAAACTCGCGGGAGGTGATCACTGCTTCGCTCGGAGGTGAATAGCAAAGGATATTTATCTCCTAAGTAGCCAATCAGAGCGCGTGAAAAGCACTATTCACTTGTGTGGTATATACTATTATTTTTTTCCAGTGGATAGCGTTATGCACCAACCGGACCCAGAACAATACATGGAATAGTCTCTGCAAATGACTGGTTCATGCCGAGATTCCTGCCAGCCGGCGTTATTGAGTTTTTTTTCTGAATGTCTGAATAGTACTGGCTACCCAAACAATGCCTAACCATGAAACAATACAAACCCTAACCCCAATACAATGGAATTCTTTGTCAGTGTAGTACAAATGGGTCAAATGGGGTCCAATAAAATGCAAGGTTTTGAGAGGTGAAGGTCTCCTGAAGCACGAGGGGCGATCATGGCAACCTGAAAATAGAATTCCCTAACTTTGACAAGAAATTTAGAATTCCCTGACCAGATGGAAAATTCCCAGACTTTTCCCAGACCTTAAAAAAATATTGTTTTCCCTGACCGGTGCAACCCTGTCGATGCACTTTTGTCTCGCCTCCGAAAAAACTTTTTACGGCCCTGATCTATTATCAAGAGACGTCTCTTGCTATGATTTCATCGGTCTTTCTTGTCTTGTGTTCCCCAATAGAATGACTTCACTCTCGTGTTAAAAGTTCCATGGAGGAAAACAGAAACGCCTTTCTTGAAGTTCTGTTACATTCCTGGTAAGTGCGGAAACAGAGCTCTTTTGCTTCAAATCTAGAATTGAGGGCATGGTTAGAATTAATATTTTGTTTGTTTAGCGTGTGAAGTTCTCGTGGCTGGTGACGACGAAGGCTGTGTGTGGCTGTACGATATCAGAAGATACACAACAAGTACGGAGAAAGAAACTACCCCCCAGAAACTCGAGATTATGCAGCAAACACAGGTGTGAGAGGAAACTTGCTTTTGGAAATTGAGAGTAATCAGCGGTTAAAATTCTTTAAAGTAGTTCATCTCGTAAATGGAATTTCTTCCAAGGAATATATTATACCTCTACTGATCTCCACCTCTACTAATTACTTAAACGTAATCATCAGAAACATGTTTATCTAAGATGTGTACTCCTAAGTCTGACTGTTTTGGATTAGTTTCCTTTTTTCGCCATAAATTGTTTCCGAGTGGAATGTTAGGCTTTGAAATGAAAGTCATGATTTAGGTAGTAAAACACTGTCTTACAATAGCACCCGATCAGTTAGGAATTTGATGCTAAGAACAGTATGTTTCCCGGTAGTGTCCATTCTAGAAACGAAGCAAGGTAGGGCATTTCTCTCATTGCTTCTCAAATGTTGTGAGACTTGTATCTCAGAAAGGGATGATTTAGTGCGATGCAGAAGCTGAATCATTCTACATGTGTGTGCGAAAAGTGTCGCATTCATATTGAACATTAGCGATCACGAGTTGTAAAAGTGTGAGAATATCGCGCCCTAGAATGAATACTGCGTTTCACGTCTCTTAACTAATTCTCCACTCGTCTAACAGGTCCTACTGTGTCCCAATGACTCAACTAAAGTGTTCAACCAGGTTTGTGCCAACACATCGCTCGAGTACATCGTGGCTGTCGCTGATACAAATGTAGTGTGCATGTGGAGACGAGTAAAAGCTGGAGAGGCGTGAGATCGTCGCTTAACATACCATGCACTCGTCAACCATACAGACGTGCAGCCCTGAAATCACAGCACACACTGCACCCCAGCGGTCCTAAGGCAAAATATGATGAACCCCAATACAGCTTGGTAACCGTTGTTTTGCGTGATTTGCAACAGGAAGAAAGTTTTACTTGAAGAGTTTAGCAGTTGGCTTTCGTCCACTGATGTTAAAAGCAAACCTTTCTTCTTCCGCTGTGATTGAAATACAACACCAAGTCGGAGCAGTGATGTCTGACAATGTGAAGTTTATAAGCGAAATTACAAGAGAATTTCAAAAAACACAAAACATTTGGGCATGTCACAAGATACTCTCAGCTTTCCGAAACTGAAGACTGAAAGCCTTCAGCTACCAACTTCGTTCGGTAAACTGTTATCAGTTATTAGTTAATTCAGTTGTATCTCTGATATTTCTAGCAAATGTTTTTCATGTAGGAAACGTTTTGTGCTTTGTCTCATATCAGTATATAGTCACCGATTATATTTACGCCAGGCCGGGAACTCGTTTTTCGTCTCTTTAAAAAAAACTGAAACTTGAGATGTCTTAATATTTTGTAGATAAGCACAGACCAAGTTCATATATCTGTATGATTTTGCTACATTTTAAAACTCGTTGCAAGAATGAAAATGTCCGCACTGCATATACGTTGGGCAACAAAACCATTTTACTTAATTGGTAAGAACTAGTATCGATGAAGTAGCTAGTCTCCTTCACAGCCTTTCTTAGGATCGTCACGCTAACGCTAGCGGCCCACTAACGGCTTGCTTACACCAGCCAGACCTTCCATTCCCGATTGTTTTTGTAAGCCAATCAAGATCGTTAAAGCGTAACATGATACGAGTTAATTAGCAACGGTTCGCTTATGTCGGCTCTTTCAAGCTCATCAGTTCAGCGTAAAATATATACGAAACTATTTGAACCGATTTCATATCAAATTTAGCCTCTATTTCATTTCCTAGATTTCCCGCCAGAAAGTTCTGGCGCGAGTGGTTTTTGGATTCTGAGAACTGAATTCTGATTGGCCATGCGGTTGGAATAAATGTCTGGCTGGTGTAAGCAGCTGTTAGCGGGGCTAGCGTTTGCGTGATGACCCTAAGAATAACTGCGAAAGAGACTGAAATAGCTTGACTGGTAAACATTCGAGTGTTCACACTCTACTGGTACATGTTTGGAAGCCACTGAGAAGTTGACATCTTGGAAACAGGTAAAAATCTCTGGGAACCTTTTCTGTTGGGGCATTTTTCATTGGTCGACCTTACCCAATCAGAGGGTTAGAACTTGTACAGTGTTCGGGACATTCTCGCATCTTCAAAGAAGGGAATGGACCTTTTGCAGGAATGTAATCACGTGGTTGTACTGGATGCAAAACAATCCGATTTCATTTATTGAAAGGTACTTGTACGCGATCGGTAGTGTTATTGTAAATACCTCTTTTTTTTTTTTTTTGTACCTCCAATCGATGTCGATCTTTCTAAAACTGCGTTTTTGAAGATCGTTTGCCATCCAGTATAATAAACTTAAGCCTTTCCCATGAATTCATTGGTTATTGAATGATATCAGGGGCGTAGCCACGATTTGAGTGACGCACAATTGTGAAATTCCAACTCAAAGGGCCATACCCCCCGAGCCACCACCCCCAACCAACCAAGAAAAAGGAAAACATACGTCATCCCAAGGTTGTGCTTTTTTTCTAAAACAAACGTGCATCCGGATAGCTACGCCCCTGGGTATATCGGCACGCGACTGTTTCCTGCAAAAGGTCTGTAATCAGGCTAAGGACTAGTTACTCTGGATGCCAGAGGCTCGAAGCAAAGCAATGGGTCAATTTCGAAGAGAATCGCACGAATGTAGGCTACGCGCGCTATTTATAAAGTGCAAAATATCGACAAAAGTATTAAATTATCAATTGATTCATCGGACGATTTAATAGACTTTACTTGAATCGCGGAGTCTGTGTGTAAAACTCTCACATTTGTGATTCAAAAGACCTGTTCATCCCCCTTCCCTTTACTGGCTGTTTAGTGTCGGTTTGTTGTGTGTTTTCATAGTAGAATTAGCAAATTTCCACTGGTTTTCCGTGGTGTGGACTCTTATTTACCACGATTTAAGTCATCACATGGTCAAAATTCGTTGTGGACTCGCGAGGCGGAGCCAAGTGAGTCCACAACAAATTTTGACCATGTGATGACGTAAATCGTGGTAAATAAGAGTCCACACCACGGAAAACCAGAGGAAATTTGTTTTTTACAACAATATTAGAAAACGTACAAGGAAGTTTCGGTACAAAGCGTGACAGCTTTGAAAGAGCCAGCGTTGTCTATAACTTTCTCGCGTCAGCACCGTTGTCTGGACTCCTTTACCACCGTACTTCAACCAATCAGATCGCGAGATTACCGGCAGTTGTGGTAAAATAGGCAACAGCAGTTTCTCCTACTTATCTAACTTGGACTGTGGGCATACCCCTTTCGGGCGGAGCCCCTCCCCCCCCCCTCCTCCTGGGGGCACCTCTGACAGCATATGTACATGCCATAAAAAGCATGTTCAAGCAAAATCGTTTGATATGCTCATTGCTGCAGCCTATCGTTTTGTTTTTGCTATCGTTCTTAGACGAATCATTACTTAAACCAAGACACTTTGGAAAACGGCCCCTTACTTATGGACTGAGTTAGGTCGGGCCGGACGGGGAAATATTTGGCGCTCGGCCCGTACGTCATGCCCTGAGCCAAATATTTTCCCGTCCCGCCCGACCTAACTCAGTCCATAGGTTTTTTATCATATGACCATATGTTTTTGTAGAACAAATCGCAGAACAGCAAGAAAAAAAATCGTGGGGAGACTTTTGTAAATGATTTTGAAAGGAAAGCGCGCGCGGGGACGTACGGGTCACGTGATAAGGCTTGTTATTGAATACTTTCCTGTGTTTCGGCAGTCCTCCTTTCAGTGAAACCCCAACGTAAGAGACAATGAATAAAACCGAGTTGTATTATATGAATTTTAATGTTGGAATTAGGTTTGGGGAAATAAGCACTGTAGTTCTTGGAAGGAGAAGGTAATGAATTCCGAGATGATCATAATATTTCTGTTGCCGAAAGGACTATACAAAACCCAGTATATATACAGAACGAATGTCCGTGCTTTATCGGATTTACAAAACACGGTACACAACTATTTTCAAATTATTTTTCTTATTCAGATATTTTAACTCGCAATGGTCCAAATTAGAAGAACAAAAGAATCAGCGAAAAGTATTGTGGTAGTTGTCTTCAACTGACCTAATTGTGCAAACAGGCCATTCACTTATCACACATCTTTCAGTTATGGCGTACGACCTATTTCGGCCGAGAAAAAGCAAAAGGTCGAATCTGTATCGGATTTTCAGATCACCTATTACACATTGATTTCCTTTGTTCCAATCACAGGAGCAAGTAAAAACATCGATAAACCCATTTACGAACTGAAGTAATTCATGATTGGTTTTACTTGAACCAATCACGAGGCAAAGTAAACGCAATCATGGATAACTAACCAATCAAATTCGAAAGGAATTACTTTTCGACACTCGGTTGAAAACCGCTCTAATACAAGTTTCAATTTGGGCGGGAAACTGATGGGATATCGAGGCTCGTGACATTTTGCCGCGTTTTGTGCCCAGTGAGTTCTCGGTTCTCTCTCTCGCCATCGATAAACGTGCATGAGAGAAGAACCACTGCTCGCAAGCACCCCGGTTACAACTTATGGGCGTCACGGATGTACTCCACAGAGACACTCCTCAACCTCCGACAACAAGATCCACAGATCATACTGTATGAACTGCAAAACAAACTAGGATTATTGAAACTAAAAAAACTGTTGACAACAGAACCTATTTTGATAAGACCTCGAAGAATCTTTTGAGACTGGTAATATTAAGTTCTGAACGTTTTTTGATCATCATGGGTTCGTCTCCGGGTTGCAGTATTAAATCTTCTGGCACTGTGTCGTGACTGAGTTGTATACTGACTGTGGCTAGGTTTAACCGGGCTTCCTGTGGTGGTAGCAGGCCAGGATGACCCCGTTTCTCTGCTGCTGCTTTGTTCCACAGGCTTCCCCACTACATTGAATAAACTCCTGGAGATGACTGGTACGGTCGAGGGACTGTTTGTACGACGTCCTCCAAAACCTTTCGGCCAGCGGTTGTTCGAAGTAAAATCGCTAAACCGAGGTTAAACTGTACATATTACGATTACAGGTTTAGTTACCCTTGCTTCGAACAACTAGGTCTCCGAAGCTAGGTCTTCCGATGAACTCCAGGGAGAAAAACCATTGCAGCAAGCGTGAGATACCAACAAACTCAACTCTCACATGACGCTTTGAGATTGGTACGGTCCTCGCCACAACCTCGGGGTCCAGGACCTCTGGACACAATCCCGCAAATGAAAGCTGACAGCAATGTTCCCAGTGGTGTCGTCTGTTGGTAACGCTGCCACGCGGTACACGGCTGAATCATCGTGCGAAGGGCCACGCCTATTTTCATTGTGATTATAACCTGGCCATCTTTCGGAACAGAGGCACGGTCAGTACAGGCACGTTCCTGGTGTAGGCCTTGAGACGAAGGTTACGGTCATCTGTGAGTAGAACAACCTTGCGGCGAATGGTGATTGGCTGATCAGCTGTAGATGAGAAGTCTATTAATATCTTGAGGCCCGGATCTCGGAGCCCCAAAGTACGAGCCACATCATTGGCTTACCCAGCAATACAAAACACCCTAACCTTTAGAATGTGCAGTACAAAAATAGGAGAGCTACAGTATAATGGTGAAATCAGAATACAGGTTTCCAGCGGTACTCTATTACTCCAAAGTACTCTGCTAACCTAAACAAGAAGTTCCGGTATAATGGTAAGTCGCTCCTCTTTTTACGCCTTTGGAACATTTGAAATTCATTTTGCAAAGTAGTCGCTTGAGTGCTACCTACTGATTGTTTATCGCGCGAAATTCAAATCAAACACACATGTTAAACTTCAGAGTAGAGGCTATAGAGTTCGTAAACAGTCAAAGTACCATTGACATGCAGTAATTATTAATAAACAACTTCCCTTTCTTCACCTTTTTAGGACTTGTTTAATTTTAGACCATAAAAATCTAGAATTCTAACAGGAGGACTAGCTGCAATGCTCGCTTGCTTTATTGCGTAGCAACACATGAGATGTTAACTCCAAAGGCTACTTAACAACTGAAGGTGTCGATGGCCTGGCCATGGCTATTTTATACCGGAACTTCGTGTTTAAAATCTTCTTTGCATATTTTATAGAGAGAGAAAACTAGGACGGCACACCTGTAGCCAGTCTGTTGACGAAATTCTCTTCACAGTAATGCAGACAGCAGGACAAGATCACATCATCGTTGTTACCCTGGTGAAAAGAAAAACAAACATTTTCAGCGCCTTTCATATTTACGTGAGCCAGACTTTCTTCAGTTTGAGTTTTGTCGTCCATCACTCGCATGTACGTTTATACTCTACCTCTGTCAGAGAAACCAGCCAACAGGTATTTTGCAGGAAACAGTCACGTGCTGATATAATACTTCGTTAACGAATGAATTTAGCTCGTGATCCCCATGGGAAAGGCGTTGCCATGGATACTGGATGGCAAGCTATCTTTATACAAGGACCGCACTATAAAAGGGAATTCCCCTTCCTCCCGTTGAGATTCAAAGCAAGTAAGCAGGCTTTCAGTTTTCTCCTGTTAGAATACTAAATTGCTGCCGCTGAAAATTAAAATAAGCCAAAACAAAGTAAACAGCAAAACGATAGTTGGTCAGTCAATAGCGTTTTAGAAGCGCATTCAAACTCTCTAGTGTTATTTTAAACATTCAAGTGTTTGATTTGAATTTCGCGCGATAACAAAAGTCAGAGATCGCTCAAGCGGAGCATCACGTGTTGTATGCAGAGATTTTAATAGAGATGTTCACTTGAGAAAGACCGAGTGACAATAGAAGGTATGAGCGTGCCTGGCAGAGTTTAAAAACGCTGTTTTAGAAAGATCGATTGGAGGTGGAAAATAGCATTTACAAACAGGTTTTGCTAATAACAGTACCGATCGTTATACAGCCTCTGAACAACCGGCTCATTGCCTATCAACAAACTGACCTTCCTCGCCGACGGGTCCTCGCTTCTGAAGGCGATAGTGTCCATCACGGAGCCTCTACTGGTCAGCGCCTGCACCTGGGGGTTACGAAGACTAAACTGATCCTCCAGGAAATCTACAGCAGACCTGTCAATAGCAATTACAGGGACACGATCACGGTACGGACACACGCTGCAACATACGACACGTTAATAAACTTCACGTATGTACTCAAGGGACGTATCCAGGGTGTTATTGTAGGCTCAGACTGTAATTTCCCGGGATATGTTTAGATTTAGACTTTCGCAAATGCCTTCTGCTGCACTTTCAGGTCTTGTTTTAGGTACCTCGACAGCACCTCAAGCCCAACATTCATTTGTAGGCGCGGGCCCACGGGCTATAGATACGCCACTGGTATGTATGTTTGAAAAGGGTTGACACAGTTTCATAGGTGGACAGACGAGCGTGTGTTTGCACACAGTAGATGACGTCGGATGACCGGGTATCGGGAAACTGTTTCAGTCAAATTGTCTTCAAATTCCAGGATGTCTTGTGAAGTTAAAGTAAATTCAGGTTTTTACGTATAAGTTAGCACAATATTTATATGCTTAGTAGCTCAGTTTTTCTACGCAGTCGTATATATTCAAAATTAAAGCAAAAGGTTTGTAACGTTACATACTGTGGATGGACTAAACTATCCTATCTTTGAAGCTATATATAACTGCACCCTGGCGGATACAATTTTCTAAGCTCGGTAATGAGCTATACAAATTATACGCTCAACTGCCGCAGAACAAATGTTCTATGTCGAGGCTCAGGGGAAAGATTTCACACATCATACAGTTCTTGTATTCTATTCTCCATAGCCTCTATATGGAACTCAGCTTTCTTCTCGATTAGTTGAGTGTAATGCACACGTAGCGGCCTATCTGCGTCTTGTGCTTAAGTCTTTAGTCTATCACGTACCTAGCATTGTCCTGTACCAGCTGGGCGTGTCGCCTGTCCCGGTACTTATCGACCATCAAATCCTTCTTGAGACCATCCAGTTCATTGATAACTGATGACAAGTCAACTAGATTAATAGTTTATAATAACAGCATAATAATACAAGTAAACACTTTTAATGAATTCCTGGACAGTCACTGTACCAACAACCCGAAACATAAAAAACGGATTGACTAGATCGTAATAACTGAAGATTATGTATTAAGTTGCTAAGTACATCGCTTTATCTATATCGACTTTATTTCCTGTGGCAGTGGTTACCTCGAAAGCTTTCAATCTCCTTTAACCACTGCACACTTTTCCCCTGTATTCTCATTATATATAACATCATCTTGTAAAACCCCGGCTTCTAGCTTTATCTATACTTATTTATTATCTACATAAACACTGGTATATAATCAACTAAAGTCGATTAAGGTATGCTAACCGCCGTGGAAAGCGAGTAGCAGCTGACGTTTCGAGCGCTAGCCCTTCGTCAGAGCATACCTCAATCGACTTTAGTTGATTATATACCAGTGTTTATCTTCCCCGCCGACGCAGACCAACACTAGTTTTTACAGGAACTAGTTGCCTATCGTATTATCTACATAATTGTACAAAATAGTGTGATAAAATTTCTCTCGTCATTATCATCTGCAAGAACAACCAAGGAAATATCCTCTCTATTTCGACAGAATTACCGCGTATCCTTTACATCAACTGTCCAAGAAGACTGAAGTAATATCACATGCATCTTACAAGTAACACTGGCGTGAAAACAACGCTTTTTGACTGAAACAGGGAAGTTCCGTAGAACCAATGACGTTAAACAACCTACAGATCGTAACACCCAAGCAGCTTCACTAACAATTTCACTAGCTCGTGGAGGTGTGTGTCAATTAAATAATACAGTTCAGTTGGGTCACAGTACAGTACTGCATTACTTGCTTTACAAATATTGTCGAACGTACCCACTAATGGCACAACTAGTGTGAAGTCTCCCCTCTGTACAGTGGCCTGCAACCCATCCAAGTGGTCCACGAAACAGTTGGTATCTGGCACGAGGTACGTGGGGTAGTTCTCGAGCATCAAGTGAGGCCTCGATATGTTCTCGTTCAGTAATGCCTAGCAAATGGGGAAAAATGGAAAAATTGAAAGATAAAAAAACAGTACGGAAAAACAATTTTTAATCAGATACACTGAATGAGCAAAAAATCAAAAAAATGGGAAAATTCTTTTAAATCGCCAGGAGCACTAGAGCAGATTTCACGGCACACCGTGACATTGCAATGGTTTCCCTGTTGTTTTTGTCCTGCTGGTCCAATCAAATTACAGACTTAGGTACAGTAAGTTGAAGTATGGTTACGGTAAAGCGTAAGGCTACGGACATCCCGTAGTTCGTCCCATTCTATGAAATTTGCTCTAGTACAGTAGTTCCTCAAATTTTGTTACGTTCAAGAGTGCTCCACTAAAATAAGAAATATAGAAGTTCGGCACTGTTGCAGTATGTACCGTGGCTCTGTCGTGCCGTTCTCGATGTACCTCTACTTCCTTGGCAAGAGCATCTTTCCTGGCCTGTAATCACAACATCATAACGTTTCATTCAGTATTTTCTCACCAAAGATCTCCAAACTTTAGCTCCATTAAAAAAATTGTTTAAGTGCAAAAACCATAAGCAATATTTGAGAGGTACATTAAGTTTTCGATTAAAGTTTTGTTATCATTAAAATCGGTTCTACATCAAGTAAATAGGTGAGTAGTAGAATAGTTCTTGATTTGAGTGTTGCGTCTATGAGTTATAGAGGTTTCTATTTCCAATATGTTAATTATGATGTCACAGGAGGCTAATTTATTATACAAAAACGTGCTGGCAGAGAGGAATAACTTTTCTACACATCCATGTTATATTTGGGCCTTACATCCGTGATTTTACCAAATATTTTGTATAAATCAGAAATAGTTTTATTCACAAGGGGAAAGAAATGACCTTTTGTTGGCCTCCTGTGACATCACATAATTAGCATATTAGAAATCTCAATAAATCATAGACGCAACATACCCAGACACAACACTCAAATCAATAAATATTTTACTGTTCACCTATTTACTTGATGGAAAATCGATATTAATGCACGTTAAGTACTTTAACTTGTTTAACGCCGAGCCAGCGAGTCAGTACGCACGGCTACATTGACTACGGTGAGGTAAACCTTGCGGCAATATCTTGCCCTTTTGTTTGGTAAGTGCGTAAATAACAGATAACCAAAGAAACTACACGATACTGCTCTTACCTTCAGTTCCCTGAAGCCTTTCTCCCCCTCGCCACTGGATACAGAAATTTATAAAGTTTTTATATAATCGGACGTTATAAAAAGTACTACATAATTGACGTAAATTACATTTTAGGAAGCTTCGGCCCTTCAAAATTGTAACTTTTATATTGTCAGAAATAAAATAATAATAATAATAAATGCAGTGGTTAAACTAACAGGCACTAGACCACTAGAATATATATCTTTCACTATAACAATAGGTTCTTAACCCTAGCTAAGAACTGTATCAAAAGACAATAGGCTGCAGCAATGGGCACATCACAACACACAGCACTTAAAGGCATACACAAGCTAAATCATAAGTAATGATTCAGCTAAGAACTGTATCAAAAGACAATAGGCTGCAGCAATGGGCACATCACAACACACAGCACTTAAAGGCATACACAAGCAAAATCATAAGTAATGATTCAGCTAAGAACTGTATCAAAAGACAATAGGCTGCAGCAATGGGCACATCACAACACACAGCACTTAAAGGCATACACAAGCTAAATCATAAGTAATGATTCAGCTAAGAACTGCATCAAAAGACAATAGGCTGCAGCAATGGGCACATCACAACACACAGCACTTAAAGGCATACACAAGCTAAATCATAAGTAATGATTCAGCTAAGAACTGTATCAAAAGACAATAGGCTGCAGCAATGGGCACATCACAACACACAGCACTTAAAGGCATACACAAGCAAAATAATAAGTAATGATTCAGCTAAGAACTGTATCAAAAGACAATAGGCTGCAGCAATGGGCACATCACAACATGCACACAGCACTTAAAGGCATACACAAGCAAAATCATAAGTAATGATTCAGCTAAGAACTGTATCAAAAGACAATAGGCTGCAGCAATGGGCACATCACAACACACAGCACTTAAAGGCATACACAAGCAAAATCGTACGAGATGTCAACAGTCCAGAAAATAAATCATATTTTATAACGGTATGGAATGTACACAAGTGGATAGGAATAAATGCAGTCTATTGTTATGTTATATGAACAAGTTATATAATCCCGTTGGCATAACGTTATCGAGTAATTAGTATGTAAGAATCACTCGAAGGCGTTTCTCTACCTAACCCTAATTATTTTTAGGACATATGTTAAGAGTTGAATAAATGTACTGACTACACATCTATATAGATTTACTTGACAAACAGTATCATTAAACGAGATGCCCGCTCCTGAAGCTGTGTATTGTGGTAATGTAGTTAAGTTAGTAAGATAGTTTATACTCGGTTTACAGAGTGATTAGAGTATAGAGTATTTGTTATGCTACTGAAAAAAGAATAGAAAATTAACACATTTTTACATTGCTTTGCCGTTATCGTTCTTAGCCGAATAATTACTTAACTTACCCAGAATCCAATTCTTCTTTAACACTCTCAATGATGACGTCATCGTTGTCTGATTCCTGTAAAATTCATTAAAAACATGTCCGTTCATCTAACGTGTGGCAAAATATTAGGGCCGAGTTATAACAGACGAGGTACAGTTTATTATAAAGGAGAGGTCTGGGGGCAGTAACTCCCCTAGCGGAATCGAGCAGCAGCGCCCAGGAGGTCAAGAAGGAGGCCCAGAGTGGCATCACACCGCGGCAAAACGGTATGCTCCGCTGGCCAAAAGAACGAAGGCTCTGCTATCAAATACAAGTTACCGAGGGTTTCAACTTTTTTAGTAAATAATTTTATAACTTAGTAAACTCACAATGAATTACAAATTAAGAAAACTTCAACCTGTTAAAGTCTTAGGCTTAGCTTTTAAGTAGTTTTCTTATTTTTTGACAAAATAGTTCACAAATGGATGCTTTTAAGCAGAAATTTTAAAATCACGGGTATGTACCTGTTGATTCATTTCAGTTTTCGCGGGAAACTGGGGGCGGCCGCGCGCCGACAAGAAATAGCAAATACGCATGCGCGTAACGTTTTGCCGCGGTGTGGAGTGGCATAGCCCCATGATTCTCAGAGTACTTTAGCATTTTGGAGTGGTTTCTTTTAGGGGGGGGGGGGGGGGGGGGGGGGGGGGGTAGCACCTCATTTTGCCTCTTGCTAGCTATGGCCATGAATGTAAGGAGATGAAAAGCAGCTATACTCAAAATCGACTTCGTGCAATAAAATAATGATGACAATAACAAAGAGAGCCACATGATAACAGATCATTTTAAAAGTAGTTACATTATTATAATTATATAATATTTAATTTTTAATTATTTATGCATTGCATTCCCCATTATTAAGTAGTGGTCCGGCTAAGAACGATACCACTGAACGGCAAGGAATGTAAAAAGGTGCTAATTTGTTGATACTCATAAATTCAATAGAAAACCATCGAAATAATACATTTTTATATGATATTTTTTGAGGTTTCATTTTATTTTTGATCAAAATGACTATGGTTTAATTTCGAAGAATATCGACCGTGGGGAAAGTTCTCAAATTTGCGATTGAAAGATCTTTTGTTTTCTCCCTTTCCGATTGGCTGGATGGTGGTTTCTTTGAGTTTTCACAGTCAAAATAGCCCATAGCATAAAAACTACTTTATTTTCTGGGTGTAGTTTGGACTGTAGATATCTCATACAGCACTTAAGTCATATTCACGCAAAATCGACCGTGAGGATATGCTCGTTGCCACGGCTCTATTGTTTTTACTATAGTTCTTACGCAGACCATTACTTAAGCTACTGTATATTTATTAATTTATATTATTGTAAAGCGTATAGAACATTTATGTATATGCGTTATATACATTTATTATATTATTACTATTATATTAGTTGGACTGTCATGTAACAGTCATGTAACTGTTTATTTAGGTACTTTTCGCGTATATGCTCTCGTTGTAAAATTAGTTAGTTGTTCAACTCACTGGACATTCGAAAGATTTGGGACTGTTATTAGATACTGAATCGAAACTCGCTGGAGATTAGTAACGATATATCGGAGAGTTATTAAAGTAGAAAAAGAGGAAATGATTCTTGTAATCACTGTATATCTTATTATGGCTGCTCTATATTATTGTTAAGATGCTTTTTTCAGTTTTGTTGCCCATCGATTACACGTGCCTTTATAGATGGCGTCCAATTTAAATAACTTGTTTAGTACTGACCACGACCGGGAATCGAACCTGGGCCACAGAGGTGAGAGGCGAAGTGCTTAACCACTGCGCCACCCCCATTTTTCTATAGTTGTATTGTAATCAATGTATAATAACACAAAGTGCATGACAAAATAATAAAATAAATAAGAAAAGTCAGAAGAAGAAAAATCTTCAAAAACGCCGTTTTAGAAAGATCGACAATCGATTGGAAGTGGAAAATATGGCATTTACAAACAAGTTTTGACGATACTATTGCTGGTATTCACTCAATCCCCACAGATTCAAATGACAAGGGCATGGCGGCCATGTTGGTGCCCCAACAAAAGAAGCTAACGAGGAATCTATTGTTTAATGGCACCAACATGGCGGCTATGACGTCAAGTGAAAGCTAGCAATTGATATTGTGCCTGTAAATAAACGAAGTCTGGTATTTTTCGGCATCCAGTACAGCCACGTGATTGTATCTTGCAAAAGGCCCATTCTACCATGCAGTATATACCGATCTTGGTACTCCGGCATGGCTATGCAACTAAATGATTGCCAGTATAAGAGATTTACCTCTTGAGCTGTATGATCGATATCCATGTGCACTACAACCGATGGACTCTTGACGTCTGGTGAGTTAGGTAGGCTGGCAATAATAGCGGAATACAGACCAGTCTCGTCGGAATACTTGAGAGGTGGGTTATCCAGGGAGGTTAGGAAACAGGCGAACTCCTTTATGGCAAGGATACGAAGATGGGCTTCAGCAAGTTCCTTAAATCAGGTAACAATGATGTTCATTAAATTGAAAACCAAGAGTAACTATATTAACTTAGGAAGCATTAACAACAATGAATATTCATTAAGTTAAAAACCAATCATTCATATTTCTAACATGATTTGTATCATGGATGCAACACATAGCAAAAATAAATCAGGCCCCAAAGCAGGGTTGTGGGAACACCACAAGGGAAAGTAAATATCTTACTTATGTGATTGATAATCATACAAATCTCTGTACGCACATGTTGATCATACAAATTCCTTCTTGGGAATTGCTGACTCAATATCGTTGAAAGAATGAGAGGGCTAGAAGCACAATGTAAAAGTCTTTTCATACCTTTTGTTCCAGGCTGATGATTTTCATTGAAAACCTCTTTGCATTAGTTAGTGGTTTGAAGCCAGCCAGGAACTCATCTTCCATCAGTACCACCAGCTCTTCACCTGATATTACAACAATGAATAAAGTTGTGAAAACAACCAGTCTACATGTACAAGCAGCATGTAATAATGTATATTGACCAAGAAAGGCTTCTATTCCTTTAAAACCCAAATTTGAAGATGTTTGCTCTGGTATAAGATTTTAGTGTCTCATGAAAGTGCTACTGCAGAATTTACACTCAGTTTTGAAACATTTTAGTGGTTCCATCAAATGAAAACAGTTATATGATCGGCCAACTTTTACAAGTAGAATCATCTAGCCTGGTAATCAGTAACCAATTAACATACTAATAATAATATAATAATCTTTTACCAGGATAAACCCTTCAGCGAATAGCTGATATCAACGGGTGCCCTGGAAATAACATATTGAAAAAAAGGAGAAATTTAAATATGATAAAACCTACCTAAAAACTACAAGAATTTAAAAACGTTTAGGAAATTTTAAAATTATCTACTAACCTAGATTTAAAAACTGACAATGATGAAATTGACTTCACACTTGAAGGTAGACTATTAAAATCTACAGCGCCCTGACAGTATAGACTTTTCCTGGTGGCTTCGGTATGAATTATGGGCGTTACTAAGTCCATTCCTTTACTTTGTGTGTTATGCGCATAACACACTTTCATGAAATAGTCCTTAAAAAGTTCCGAAGCGTTACCGTTAATACATTTAAATACAAAAACAATGCAATGCATAGTACTTCGTGAACCAGACTTTAGATTAATGTCAAAATACATTGAGCTTTCATTTCACCAGTCTCCCAAGCCAGTGGCTTACAAATTGTGTTATAAGTATTCAAGAGAATCCTGGCTCAAATTCATTTGGAATTTATACTGGTTTTGAGGAGGGAAGATTGAAAACCAGAAAACCCTGAGAAAACTTTAGAGAAGGGGATGCAGGTTGGTGCAGTAGTAAAACACTCGCCTCTCACTGCTGCGGTCCCAGGTTCGATTCCCGGCTCCGGCACCGTATGTGAGTTAGATTTGTCGTTGATTCCTTATCTGCATTCGAGGGTTTTTCTCCGGGTTCTCCGGTTTTCCTCCCTCTGTAAAAATCAACCGTGAGTCGAGTGTAGTGTGTCCAAAACAGTTAATGTAGTGGGGAGTGTGTGAGGAGTAAAAGCAGACCCCCACCAGCTTTAAGCTGTAATACTCAGCCTGCTATAATTAACAAATACAATATTTATTTATTTATTTATTTATTTAAGGGTAACACAACAATAAACTCAGTCATATCACATAAGGTGGTGTGGTCTTTACAAATCGATCCCTTAGCGAGACAAAGTGCTCAACTTATGCTAACTCAGGTACCAGCGTAGCGCTCTTGCTAGAACTCTTGCCGGGGTTAGGAATCTGCCATTATAAAATTAATTACGTAAGATGTTGAAACTATAGCTGCTCCATGACTGATTCTTACCACTTTTGTCCTCCTGACAGTTTGGTAATTCCAGTTGGATCAGAGCATTTGTGAACTGTGACACAGTCTCCCATAAACGTCTGTGCGTGCTGCAAGTACAGTCAATTGTAATAATTACCAACAAAGTTAATAACACTAAAAGATATATCACTTAAGACACAATGATACATATACGGTAGAGGATATTACATGGCCATGCAGAGATGCAGATTTTATCTTTGAGTGTTGATGAAATATCTTTCTCGAGTGAGTGCAGCGAACAAGCAAGATATTTCATCAACACGAGAATATAAATTCTGTATCTCCGAGCGGCCATGTAATGTTCTGTTTAATATATAATTATCAATGAAATATCAATTTCAATCTCTTACTAAAAAGGCTAGAAATCTTTGAAAGCAAGTCATATTTTCAAAAAGTGATATGTTCATGTGTGAAGATATCATTTATATCTTCATGTGTGAAGACACCTCTTTTTAGAAAGAAATATATGCTGGTATTTCATCGAAAATTATATATTAAAATACAATATTCACCACATGTACATGCACACTTGTACATTTCTTTATGACATTATTCTCAATTATACAATCTTGACCCCTAATAATTTTACAATGTAGTAAAAAAAATGAAGTTCTTCAGCCAGAGCTCTGTATCCATTCTCACAGACACATTTGTAAAATTTCAAGCAATGATTATGTGTTAATAGTCATTTGCATTATCATAATGACATCATTTTACTACTGCTACCCGAATCCTTCTCAAATTCTTTTTTTAATTCAGATTTTTAAACTCCATTGAGAATACCAAGACAATGGTCTGAATTAGAGGGACAAAAGAATTGTTGCAAGGAGGCAAACGTCCTATTGTAATCATCTGACACTTTACTCGGTACCAGTCTGCTGTAGGGCTTTAGTTTGTAACTAGACTGTCTATAACATTACCCTGTACACAATGATATCTGTCCAATCATTTAATTATTATATCAGAGCAGATTTCTTATGAGTGGGCAAGTTACAGCAATGACAGCACGGTTACCATATGGCATGGCATGACATTGAAATGGCTTCCTTATTGTCTTTCTAATCCAATCCAATTACAGTACGATTATGGTACGGTTATGGTAAGGCAACGGTCATGATAAGGTAATGGACATGTCTCATTTTTGTTCTGCTCTGCTCTATCTAAATACTTGTAGCACTAATATTGATATCATGGACCATCAGTAAGAACAAACACTTACGTAACTTGCAATTTCACCAGTATCGTTATATGTACACTGTTTCATACCTGATGCTTGAGGCTTGCCACAGTTCCGGGTGACATGTCATCCAATCAGACCAAACTTTGATGGCTGGTAAATACTGTCTTAAGGTAGCACTTATCCCAACATTGTCATGGTAACCAGAATCATCACCATGGAAACTTGCATCAACATCATCTGCATTGCCATTGCTGGTGTTTAGTAATGTTACGCAGGCATTCAGTAGCAATATGAGCATGTCTACCACAAGGTTCAGTGCTTGGTCCTGTGGTGTACCAACCCTTACACAAGCCTCTGGATTTTCTGCTCAGAGGATAAGTAATGAACGACAATATTATCATATAATTACCAGATTAGAAAAAGTGATTAGTATTATTGCTAAGGTAACAGGACAAGGAAACATGATTTGTTGATGATAGATGTTCAAATGGAAAAGTTTTGAATATACGTTTTTTTGCAAATTCTAAATCTAAAATCACAAAAAAACTCGAACTAAAATATATATCTTAAAGCCTTCTTCTTTTCCCCTAAAAAAGGTGTGAAAAATGATTGACAGCTGCTGTCATTCACTGGGCATCATATCTCGCTATCCTGTAATTTTCTGCGCTACTTTTTGCTTGTAAAGATTTCTACATTAATGCAATACCCAAAAAGTAAAAACAGATCGTTTTGGTGGTATTCAAAGAAGAAGAAAAGAGCACGATTTAGTTTGTGATAATTTAGTTTGTGAGTAAATTTGGACGAACAATGGCTGGAGGAATTCATACTCTAGTTCCAAGAAGTTAGAATCATTGAAGACTGAAAGTCCACAAAGGATTGATTGAAGATAACACAACTTTATTGCTTGACCAAGAATCTTCAGAGAAATCAATGCATGCAGGACACTAAGGTTTACTAGTTTTGCTTCAACACGGTGAGATTAGAATGCGACATAAACAGTCTACATGTACATGGTGTGGAGCAGCGCTTCAATGGTTTTACCTGCTCTGATATTAATTGTTCACTTACTGCTGTGCCATTTTTCTGTACTCCTAAATGAGTGTTTCTTTGGAATTAAACTGGAATCAACACTAGTTTCCGTAGAAGTATCGGGCATCGGTAAACTGTATCAGCTTTTCTGAACTTTGTAATCAGCCGAGACACTGAACACAACATGAATAGCTCTGATTGACTGAAGTTAACAAGATTACCTTGGAGGTGGGATTTCCTAGTGAACCGTGAAATGAATCGAAAACCTTTATCAGGCTGTTTCAGGCTGCAAGAGCGTTTTTCCGAAATGACACATCAAACCTTTAATTATCAAGACCTTAAGTTTATGACTAGCAATAGATCCATTGCATAAATGGTGTCTAATTTGATAACCATAATATAATTGTTGTTTAGGAATCTTTAGCTTCACATTTATGTGAAAATGCTTTTGTGTGGTTCAATGGTTGGTTCAATGGTTCGTTTATTTCACACAAAAACACACAATAGGAAATATACATACATGTACATAAAGAAAAGTTTGTGTCAGAAGGATACAAGAGATACAACCCAGAGGGGTTAATTACAAACTCTTGCACCCTATTTGTTATTTATGATTAATCTAAGATGGCTGGATAGGCACACAATTACTGTATTTATAATTAGATAATTTTATAGTTGAAATACGATACTGAATTCATTCTATTCATGTACAAGAGAATTAGCTTTGTACACAAATATGAATCACGGTGTGGAAATTAGATGTTTTTTGAAGTGTTTCTTAAAATTATTATTTGAAGAACTGTTTTTAATCTCTATTGGAATGTCGTTCCAAATTTTGACGGCTGCATATTTAACGCCGAATTTGCCATAGTTTAGATTTTGTCGTGGCAAAAAAAGTTTCTTATTTGATTTAGAGCGAGTGTTATAATTATGAATAAGGGACACGTCGTTGAAGTAACTCGAAAATATATCTGGAAGTTGATTGATAGAATGCCTATGCACTAAATCACCGAGTTGGAAGTCCACTATTTGAAATATATTAAAAATATTAAGCTTGTTGAATAAAGGTTTGCTTGGGGTTTTGAAATCGGAAAAAGTAATGACTCAAAGCGCTCGCTTTTGTAAAATGTGGATAGGTTTAAGCTTGGATTTATAATTACTGCCCCATATTAATGTACCATATGATATATATGAATATATAAGGATGTAGTAAATATTTTAAAGAATATCCAAGCTAAGATAATGCCTGACTCGCACAAGGCAATGTCTGCATGTGCAAGAGCACACAAGCTCTAGGCACCATTTCTGGGAATTCTACAGCACAAGCAGCAGCAATGACTGGGCTAACAGAAGTCTTAGTCAATGTGTTAAAGTACAATCATATATTATGCCAAATAACTGTTGTCAGCAGGGAGAAACGAAAAGTCAACTTCAAAGCCCAAAGCCCAGATTTTTTTTTTTTTTTTTTTTGGTCGAGGGTGCTCTGTCCTAGATGCAATTGTCTTCCATACTGAATCCTCGTCCAAGTGATGAATGCTCAGGTTACTCAATCCTAAAGTCAATTAATTGACTTTCATGTCTTCAACCAGGCAAGATAGTTCTGGATCCTTCGATTCCATTAACACTTTCCATGGCTCATGAGAATAGCACGTCAATAGAATAATGACTAGCAATCTGGACACTAAATATGATTGTTGATTGTTGAGTTTCAGTGGAGTGGTTGTCTTTGGCAAAGACCTTGAATTTGTAAGGAAAACATCTGGAAATGGATTGAAAGTGTCCTGCACAATAACCGGCCGACTAACCTGTAAACATGTACATTTTATCGCATCGCGTCCGCGGGGTTGTTGATAATCGATTATTTGTTCACACTCGCAGTGGTAAAGAATGTCGCTACTCTCTTCGAGGAACTGTTCTTTCCCGTAAAAGAGTCCATTATCCTTTCATGTTTTTCTACTTTTCTGTTGCATCATTTACATAGGTAATCTCGTACGGCTGTGTCGATTCGAATGGCAGATCGCGAGACATGTACAAAGATCAACGAAAAGACAAAGATCAACTGTACTTTGCCTCAAAATATAATATAACGATTTGTTGCTTCGAAAAGGTTTTCACAACATAAGAGGCACTTGAGAAGCAAATGGGATGGAGATCTATATAATATATATATAGGTAAGGCTTTTATTTTGGCTGGCATAATCTCAAATAATTTCTCAAGGCGAGCGATGGCTTTGTTTTTGTGACCCACAAACTCTTACTACCACCGTGACAATTTTATTTGCATAAATTAAATTGTTAATCCGCCTTGACGTCACTGGACGGCATTATCAGCTATTGGATTCAGACGTCTCTCTCGGGAGTAATGACGGATGAAATTCAGGCTATAACAACTGGCACATATGTGTGTAATGCCAACAGGCCAGAAATCCTTATCGTCAATGGCAAAAAACTCCCATGAAGGTGAATAACTCCATATTGCCAATGGTGAAGACCTCCTCAATATTCCCAATGGTGATATACCTCCTCGAGGTCATGAACTCCATTATTCCCAATGGTGAAAGGCCTCCTTGAGGTCATGAACTCCATATTCCCAATGGTGATATACCTCCTTGAGGTCATGAACTCCATTATTCCCAATGGTGAAAGACCTCCTTGAGGTCATGAAATCCATATTCCTAATGGTGATAGACCTCCTTGAGGTCATGAACTCCATTATTCCCATGGTGGAAGGCCTCCTTGAGGTCATGAACTCCATATTGCCAATGGTGGAAGACCTCCTTGAGGTCATGAACTCCACATCATCAAAGATATGAGACTGCCTTGAGGTAACAAACTCAATATTGCTGATGGTGAAAGACCTCATTGAGGTCAAGGATTCCAATCATCATAAGCGAAGGACCCCATCAAGGTCATAAATTCCAAAATGTCAATGGTGAAAGACTCCTACCAAAGTCTGGAAGTAGAAGCAAACTGGCATGGACATATTGCCAATAAGACCTCCTGAGGTCATGAACTCCATGTTAAAAACAACAGTGCAAGATCCCCACCAAGGTATGGAAGTAGCAGCAACATTCTATGTCATCAACAGTACAATAACTCTACCAAGGTCTAGAAGTAGCAGCACACTGGCATGGACATAATTTATTGCCAAAGGTGAGGTCATGAACACTATGTAATCAACAGTGCAAGACCCCCACCAAGGTCAGGAAGTTAAGCAGCAAACTGGCATGAATGTGTTGCCAACAGGATCTCCTTGGGGTAATTAATAGGTCTTCAAGGTCATGAATTACATATGCCATCAATAGTGCAACACTCACACCAAGGTCTGAGAGTAGCAGCAAACTGGCATGAATGTATGCCAATATAAGGACCTCATCAAGGTTGTGCATTCCATGTCATCAACAATGCAAGACATTCAACATTCCATGTCATCAACAATGCAAGACATTCAACAAGGTCTGGTAGTAGTAGCCAGCTGGCCTGTGTAAATGTCGATAGAACAAATCAAGGCCAAGAACTCTGTGAAGGTAATAGACCTCCTAAAGGACTTGAACTCCATTTAGAATAACAGATGACCCCATCACAGGTCACACATCAACGTTATTGGTCAGTAAAATTAAGAACTGCCTGTATCCAATGAATTGGGAATGGCCCAATGTTATGAGCACCATTTACATGACCTCGACCAGGTGTTATGCAGCCACTGGTACAACACAAAAGTGCAGCTTCTGAAATACGCCATCCATGGTCAATATACAGTACAAGAAGTTATTTCCTCTTCTTCAGCCAACCGTAAAAGGCAACATTCTCTTGCCCATGGATGATCTCCAGCATCAATAACACAGTGTATATAGATCCTCATAAGTAAACTTGTAACTGACAAATATGCATTTCCGTATATCAAATCCAAATCAAGACAAAGCTTGCTCTTCTTCTTGCGGACAACCCCCAAGGGGTTACAAATCCACATAACATGTCACTGAGTATCCTGCAAACTGCCACAAACCAAAAATAATAGCTTAATCCACAAAGTTGGTGTTTTGATAAGTATTCATGTAGATATTCAATTTCCTTTGTAAAGGTACAAACAAAAACGGAAGATGTCCAATAGATTTCCAAAGGTACGGTTTATGTATAATTTCAAACACCCCGCCCATCACCTGGGGCCTACATGTAACTCAGCATCCTTTTCCAATTTCGTTTCTGACTCGAAGCCATTCATCTTTCTTCCTCGCTCTATCAGTCTATGTAAACTGTTAGTGTTATCATTTTGATCGCCAGCCATCGCCTTCGGATCCTCCTAATAACAAGTGGCTGATATATCCTAGCTATCCCCAGTTTGCAATCTTAAAGTGCATATGAAGGCTGGCCAGTTAAACGTTTTTTGAAAAGCTTATACCTTGTACGTATCAGGAAAAATAATTTTAAAAATCTGAGAAAAAAACTTAACCGTTTTATCAGGAAATAAAAAAAATTAAAATTATGTATTTCCGAGCTTGTTGGGGCCTGGAGAGAGAGAGGATGTGACGTCACCTCGGGAAGTCCTATTTGTGAAAGTGTGTGAAGCGAGCTTAAGTTTGCTGTCGGTCGCCACTTATTTTCCATTTTCAGCCCACAATTTTTCAGAATTATCGAGAATTTATAGCCTACCCTCAGAGGAAAATGTCACTCGAGTCTAAAGAAAGTAAAAAACTCAGAACTTGACTTTGGAGATGACTTTGTCTTGGAAGTCGAACGGTAGAGGTGATCTAGCTGTACCGTGTACGACTCGCACTCGCAATTCAAGAACCATATGCAGATGAGCCAATTGCAGACGAAGAATGGATCCAGGAATATAATACGAGGCAACAGGAGAGACAGGACAGGGAAAGAGATTTCCAAAGGCGACTAGTGGGCACCGAAAACATTCGATCATGGTAAAATTGGGCCGCTCCAAGTCCAAGCAAAAAGGGACCTTATCACACTTGTGATATATTGCCGATTTTTAGTTTTCACTTCAGCCTGTTCAGGGCAGCTTGAAAATAGAAAAGATGAGCTAAATGTAATATTTATAGCGATCTCGCCATCTTATCTCCGAATGAGTTGTTGTGTAACTTGCAAATTTATAGTAGAGAAAAATCAGTGTTAAACCATCGCGAACTCTTCCTGCCGACTCGCCTTCACCTCAAACTCATTCTCTGCAGCATTAAAAATTAGCAGTTCTCACTTAAAAATTATCTTTCAAGATGCTCTGTTCTTTGAGTCCAACAATCACCTTATCATCCTCTCATCTACATAGAAAGCCATATTAAACTGCAGTGTCTGCACTTCTGACTGCAGTGTTGAAGTTGAACGCGTGAAAACCTTTATGAGACTCAAACTTGACATTTTGAATGACATTCTTTGAAACTTCTGGGTTTTTTAACTAATTTGCAACTACAGAGAGGTTTTAAAAGCAGGAATGAGAAGCTTTTGGACTTGTAAGAACAAACAAACACCAAAATGACGGATAAACTGAGTCAACTTTGCAGTGACAAAATACACGACGAATTCGGGTATTGCCTCAAAATATCCTTTAGAAATTTGTATAATAACACTTATGACCTACCTATAAACTTTTTGTTGTCATGAAATGGTTTTAAAATCCTTATTTGTTTGCTTTTTTTTGGAGCAGATTAGTGCCACGTGCACGAGCTGAAGCCTGAACAGGCTGAAGCGAAATTCTCTCGGCAATTGAAAGTTCACTGAGTTCTCTCCCGGATTATGTCACTGCTGTTTGTGAGTGTATTTAACTCGCTAACACATAAGCGCTTCAAAATAAACATCTCGAGAGCCGGCCTGCTACACGACAATAGATAGATTCGAATCGAGGTTCCATTTCGTTTCCTGAGAGTTGTAGTTCTTCGACATTGCAATTGCCACTCAGCACCGAGGAAAATGCCGATAACCCGAAGCTATCTCGGTTTAGATAGGCATTCTGCCTAGACCAGGCCATCAACTTACTGTAGTCTTCGTTTCTAAAGTGTGATGAGCACACAACCGAATACTCCGACGGAGACCATATTTCCCTAATCGACTCACTTCTTTCTTCAGTTCGCTTCGGGGCGATCGTCGCCAAAATAAGGCATTCGATGTAAGTATATCCCATTTCCCTGGCCTTTTACGTTTGAACAACGTCCCACCACGCATCTCCTTGTCATTTTACCCGAAAAAAAATACAAAACCTTAGGCATAAATAAAGGAATAAATCAAGAAGCTTACGCCACTGGACTCAGCTATAGCCTTTCACGCAAAGCGCCGAAATACAACATCCCGAGGTGACGTAGTAAACTAGTTCCAGTCTCTTTTTTTACGCGCGCTAGAATTTTTGGCATAGACAACCCAAATCGTGCATTTTGGCCATTTTTAACCGGTGATATCCCACAACGAAAAAGTCGGAGCGATTTTTTGGTATGAAATTTAGAAACCTTGGGCATGAATCTTTTATTAAAAAATGTATCCAGCCAGGGTTCATATGCACTTTAATCAACATGTTTCTGTTCCTATATAACTAGGACAAAACTTTTTTCCACAATCCTACTGACAGCTACGAGGCTGTTAAATTCCTTCAGGCTTCACATCCAAACTGCTCCAAAACCGAGATTGAAAAGTTGAAACTGAACCTTGATTGACGTGGCTGACACACTTACGTTTTGGTGAATTACCTCTCATTGAAGTTTCTTTAGTTCAGTGCCATTATTTATACATTTGTAGCTGACCGATTGTAAGCAATAAGTTGTTTCACTCAAGCAGGTAGCCACTTTGGCCTTCCTTGTCCCGGCTCGGATTTGCCCGCTCTTCAGCTTACTGTATGGCCGCCATCTTGTTCGTTATTGGTCAGCGGGATATAAAATGGCGGACAGAAGAATTATTTGTTTCATCTCCGTTAGATCTAGAGACATTGCAATGTGACGTTAAAAAAAATTCTGCCAGATTCCCTTCCACGCAGCTTGCTCTGGTGATCTGTTTCCTCTGGTTTGAGAGTCCTCGACCTCGTACACGAACTTGGCGTGCAAGTCGCGATAAAAGCCAACTGAATGGCTACGGAACTGATGAGTGACGGCCCCGAGGATTACAAGAACGTCCCCGGCCCGACATTAAACAGCAGCAATCAAGTTTGAAATAGCATAACGAAGTTCCATACAAAGTTAATGGTGGAAAGAAACGTCTATAAATGTTGCAGTCAGGACCACGAAATACATAACTACAACTGACATATCCTTATATACTCCAGTTCCCGCCAAAACTACACTGTCCATATATGGATTGTATCCACAGGGATACCAACACAGTCTATCGAATAAGGAACTCATTTCTATTTTCCTTTCATCCAAAGAGAAATATCATATATGTGTAATACAGCTGTTGAATTTTAACTCTTCAATGTTATTTGTCTTGTCTTTCAAAAAATACCTGACTTGTAAAAATACCAGCCGTATTACACAACTTTCCAGGCAAGTAGTAATTATCCTCTGTTTATGTCATATTACATTTGTAGCTTAATTTATTATCATACAAGAGTTGAGTAAAATTTGGGTAAATTTTGAGTAATTTTTGTTATCATGTACACTGACATACCTTGTGGAGCTGTGTAGTCAACTGCAAACATGTTGATGGCAGCCATCTGTAACAAGGTGGTACAGCTCACAGATGAGCACTGAGAATAGCCGAGTAAAGTGTGGAATTCACCCATCAGCTGGCAGTGTAATGCTGGCAGCCTTTCCATACTATGGAGAAATCGACCAATGATATAATAAATACAGTCATTTATAACTTAATAGGGGGCATGATTACTGAATTCTGATTGGCTTATGAGCAGGGCATTTTTTTCTTAATAAAGGGCCTGACTACTGGTGTCTGATTGGAAGTTGGTTGCTTAGCAATAGGCTTCACACTGGTCAAAATTTGCATAGAATTTTCAGTTGGCCTTCAGCTTTTGTGTACTTCTGCTCCAAAATTCAAAAAGCAAAGAAATAAGGATTTCACAACCATTTCATGACAACAAAATGTTTGGTAGGTCAAATAACCCCAATTATGAGGCACAAATAATTAGTATTTATGTTGAGACAAGGGATTAGTGATTATTGCGATACTTGAATAAATTACGCTCATGGCAAATTAATCCCAAGCTGGGTGGTGTCGCATAGTTGATGTCTTCATTCACCAAACTGAGCTTGACGCTGGCATACAAAGCACATTTCACACATGGAGGCTGTAATTATTACACAGTAGCTTTTCTGGTGGCAACATAAAATGTTACTTTTTAGGTATTTGTGGTCTATTTTGTCACAGACTGCAAAGGTCCTAACTGCAAAGTTGACTCAGTTTGACCTTGATTTTGACATTTGTTTGTTTAACAAAATAAGTCCAAAATCTTCTCATTCCCGCTTTAAACATCTCTGTAATTACCCTATATCATTATGACGTCACGGCTTGTTTATGAGGGGGACAGAATCGACTTGAATTTTGAACTAAATCTGCTCTGCTGAGGAAAATTTAACTTCGAATTGTCTGGTTTCCAGATATCAGCTGTATCAATGTTTATCCCACAATATTTACCGTATTTGGTGTCTGTTCCCGCTATTCTACGTTCTACAAAATGCATTTGATAGCAATTTCCTTTGTGCTGTTGCTGTTTTGTCCCCTTCCCACGACCGTGATCCTTAGCGTTTAAACAATAGATTGTTTTGATTTGACGTCATAATGATATAGGTCAATTACAAATCATACTGTCTATCAAGTTGAAAAAATAGGCTGCAGTCTCAAAGAATGTGTACTCCAGTTAACGTTATTATAGTCAGAATGTGAATAGAATGTAATTGAATACAGAGCAAGGCGAGTTGGACTAAGTTTGAAAGTGTTGCGGAAATGTTGAATCAGGTTTACCATTGAGCACAGATTGATAGATTCTGTTTTCAGTGTCATTTTCTCAGAAAATTCTCCCTCTATATTATAAACAAGTAATTGCATGGGTCCTTGAAAGTTAAAGATTACTGACAGTAATCACTTGTGTTTTTACGACATCAGGCAATTTGGTGAAAAGTTTGAAAACATGTGATTAATCCTTAATTTTCTCAGTCCACTAAATGTCTCTATTCTAATTGGCTGAGAACAGTGCAGTTCAAGACAACTTGTAATATGGTACCGTTTGGTTGTAATTGCACTCAAAATCATGAATTTGATAATATCAAAATCTAAAACAAAAGCTTCAGTGAAAATGAAAACTAAGAATGTAAAGTTGTTCACGGATATAAGATTCTTTCAGAAGATTTTTCAAGAAATTCCAATGAAAGTGTTTCAATTTCTGATTGTTTAAAACAGACTTAATACTGCACTGTGGTTAATTATGGCAAAAACATGTCTAACACTGTAAATTCATTTTACAATACTGAACATTAATACATAACAATTCAGGTGTTGTACTCATATAAATTGTGTTTTCATTTACCTGGTGTTTCGGCATGAAGCTTGTCTGAATCAAATTTTTTTACATGATTAACATTGAAGTAATCAAGACATACGGTTTGGGATTTTAAAATACAAACTTATGTCTTTTTCAAAGAGCTAAAATTGCCTTCACCCCAGCTAGGGGGTTATAAATTTATTACACTCATTCAAATTAATCCAAAAGTGCACTCAAAACCGTATGATAACTAAATTCTATATACTAACACTAGCTGTAGCTGTAGCTAATACTATGTGCTAACAAGGGGTATATAAAGTATAAAGAAATGACTAATTGATAAGCTTTAGGTTTGATTATTGTAGGTTTAGCACTTTCCAACCACTGTTTCCCAGGGTTTCAGGGTTTCAAAAAGTTTCAAAGTAGCTGTCCCAGACATTGAAAGTAGCTATTAATATTTTATTATGCATGCATTTAGTAACATGTAATTGTTAAGGACCCGTACAAAATTAAACAGCTTCATCAGGCTACTTTATATTTTAATAAGACCAAGCAGACACCAGAGCTCCGGCAGGTGCTGGTTTATTTTGAACCCCCTGAATTAATTGACCATTGATAGCTATCAACCATGCTCGAGGGTTCAGTGGTTCACTACCTGTACTCCTAAAGTCAGCATGAGCTTTAGAAACAAACTAATACCCCATTCACAATAACAAAACCTGTTTAATTAAACTAAGTTTATCTAGCCCCTATCTTGAATGTGTAACTTAGTTACACAGGGTTAAAACTACCTCGAACAGGTTCATAGTTAAGAAAGGCCGGTTTGAAACTAGTTTTAATTAGCACCAGCAAGCGTACAGTGTGAAAATATATTATTTTAAACTAGTTTAATTAAACAGCTTTTAAACATGTTTAAGCCATGGTGTGAATGGAGTATTAATAATAATTATTATTAGTTGTGGTTACACACATCGTGGTAAAAGTGATTTCCTTTGGTAATTTTCCACATGGTAGATTTATCTTGGGTTTCCGATACCAAGGGTAATGTGGTTACACACATTTTTCTGTCCCGTGGTGAACTGTTGACCCATGTTCGAAAGGTGAATGAATTCAATGATTTACACTTACATCGAAGCACGAAATCCAGCCATAGTTGAGATCCGAGTGGTGAAAGTGACAATCTCAGAGAAATTATACTCGACTTTGACTGAAATAGCACACGAAATGAGTACTAGACATGAACGAGACAATTAAGGTTATCGTATAGCTTCAGAGCCGAATTTTTCAACAAAAAAAAATTCACGTAACAACAAAGTTTAGAGTGTTAAGTATCCAACAGAAAAAAATTGGTTGATTTTTTTTTATCTAGATGGAGAAATATCAAAAAGAAACATTTTACCGGAAGATTGCGTTACATATTTTGATTGACAGCTCATCCACCACATCAATCATCATGAGCATTCAACCGTAGCTAAGCGCGGGAGTCGTTGTTTACTGTTCAGTTCAAAGTTCGCTCTGTGGCTTGTTGTCAGCGTTCTATCGAATCTTTTCTCACATAAATATGTCATTGTAAATTCGAAGCGTATTCGCTAAAATTATCCGTAGATGTCTTCTTCAAAACAAGTATCTGGTCCTTGGAGTTCAAGAAAGAGGAAAAAATCAAAGAAATGTTCGAAATTATATATTCTTATTACCACTGGCTAAACTATTTTGTTGTACATTGTACATTAGGCCGCTTGATTCTACAATAACATGCCCAATCTCTGACATTTTCCAGAGCATATATTCACGGGCTGATTCTTCGGGTAATTTATCTGTCCTCGTGCTTTTCTTTCATCTTCCGCATCCGTTTGGTCTGCTTTGGTTTTGCCTTCTTGTCTTTAGCTGGTTTATCCTTTTGCCGTTGCAATTGCCTTATTCTGGCGTTTGACCGGTTTATATCTTGGTTTTGCACTAACTCAACTGAGCACGAAGACCTTCGATTGTGTTGCTTTCATGCCGCTGAGAAATTGGTGGGAAGTTTTGACAGTGACATTTCCCAGTCACTGGTTGAACATCATTGGCTGCTTTATATAGAAGGTGTTTGATTGCTGTGAAAGAGGCGGGGCACCAGAATCAGTCTCGCCGGCCGGCTAAAACTTTTCAGAGCGTTTTCTTGACTTTCTATTTTCATTCTAAACATAGTTTGAAAAAAGCTCCAACTCGACGCGAATTTGTGCAAATTACTTTAAATTTTCACAGATTGTTTGCAATTATATCAGATAAAAAACTGTGTAGACGATTTTTTAATTTTTTAAAAGAGAGGCGCTGAGAGCGATTCCCGCATCTATACTTGGATTGCGCGTTAGCAGTTTCACGAATACCGAAATATCTTCAGAATGGCTTCGAATTTCCAGAATCGCCGACACAGTTTCGTAAACAAGGTCTGTGGGAGTCCAGAAAAGCAAACAGATCTTAAATTCATTAAATTGCCGTGGAGTTGGAGCTCTTGGAAACCAACTTGCTTGTTCGGAAAAGAAGTTTATTTAAAAATCGCACTTTTATCAAAATTACAAACCTTAGGTATATCGTTGTAGCCAATTTTATAAGCTTTAAAATGAGGTATAATTTATCTAAATACGATGAATATTCGAGACGCTACTTAATTTTATCCGGAACAGTACCCCGAAGGTATACGATAACCTTAAGCACAGGGGTATTTTCTGAGTCTTGTCAAATACATACTCGTGATTGGTTAAGTCATCTTGGGGATCCTAAAAGGTAGGTAAATGTCATGGGTTTTTCTATTGTTCTATTTGATGTATCCATGGAAATTAACCAAGGGAAAGTTACCTCGGGAAATTACGGTTACACACACTGAGACAACTTTCCCGTGGTAAAATGGCTATTTACCACGGGAAAATATCTGTGTAACGGCAACTAATATAGAACCTTGAGGATGCGTATCAATTAACTACTAACAGCACACATGGCTACTCTGTTGATTGGATCGGCAGGACAAAAACAATATGGAAACCATTTCAATGTCATGGCATGCTGTACAGTAATCATGTCATAGTCAATGCTGTAGTTTGTCCCATAAAAAATCTGCTCTAATTATAAAATAATTATTTTCTTACCCAGTCCTGCTATACAACAATCCATGGGCACACAGAAAGTGCAGCACAAACTTCTTATTCACCTAAAATAGACATAATGATGTACAATGCATTGGTAAGAACTCTTGGACTCTAGATAAAAAGTAAAAATGCACTTTAAATAATATTATTTATCATTTAGCTTTCTAATTCTAGGCATTTAATTAATTTACCAGTATTTTAACTAACATTGTCTCAGTTATGTGGTACTGATAGGACTGCAGCTCAAACATCAAATCATTGTTGTTGGTTTGTTGGAATACAGTATTTAAACAGTTTCACATGTAAACAAATTGAAAGGTCAACACTGATCAACTGAGTACTATCTATCTACATGTATCTATACTTAATTGTTGAATCGTGATACAAAACTAATTGCGATCTACATGTATCTATTTATCTATCTAAATGTACATCTATCTATCTAGCTATCTATCTAGCTAAGGTTTTTCCATTTTTTAAAGCTAACAAACAAACAAATCCACATAATTATAGACCAATATCTGTCTTGCCAGTGATATCAAAAATTTGTGAAAGTATCACGATTCACTGATCATTTTGTTTACTTTTGAGACGCCAATATAACATGGTATTGGCATCTCAGAATACCAGCCTCTGATTGGCTCTTGCTCGAGCCCTTGCAGTTACATGGGTTCCAGGTCAAGTTCAAAAGTCGTTTGTTCAACAGCAAGATTTCTACAATTTCACCTTCAAAACACTGTAAATTACAAGATAAGAATTATTCAATCCTAAAGGTAAGGTTGGCATTGTAGTTTCCGTCAGAAATCTAACACTCTTATCCGCTAAAAGTACAATTTTCACAATTTTTGAAGAGATTTCAAAACACGGCGCAAAAGTTTTTGTCACTCAAGCCGTGAAACCGTTGCCATAGATATACTAGGCGCCTTTTGAGAATTGAAATTTAACAATCAGCATAAGTTGGTGCTTCATTCTCTTCTTTTTTTTACAATTCACGACTTAATTGTTGAATCGTGATACAAAACTAATTGCGATTTTGAGACGCCGATACCGAATTATATTGCCGGCGATATGGAATATATTTTCTCCCAACTGGCCGGCAATATAATTCGGTATCGGCGTCTCAAAATCTCAATTAGTTTATAGAATTGTGTACAATCAACTTTATAGTTAACTAAATGAAAATAATTTACTGGCAAAATATCAATCTGGATTTCGTTCTCTACATTCAACGGTAACAGCACTACTAGATGTAACCAATGAATGGTACTTATTTAACATTGATAAAAAAATGACAAACTTAGCTGTATTTTTGGATCTCACAAAGGCTTTTGATACTGTTTCTCATCCTATTTTATTAAAGAAATTAGAACTTTGTGGTATTGGAGGAATGGCTCTCAACTGGTTTTCATCTTATTTATCAAATAGGCAGCAGCGATCTGTTGTTGAAGGTAGTATTTCCAAACCCCAAAAAGTAATTTGTGGTGTTCGACAAGGGGCTATTTTAGGGCCTTTACTTTTTCTGTTATATACCAACGACCTTGCCACATGTCTTCATCAAACTAAGTCACATATGTATGGTGATGACACAATTATCACTACTGCTGCCAGATATACAACAGAATTACAGGAGAAAGTTAACTCAGACCTAAATAGTATTAGAAATTGGCTGTTGGCTAAAAAACTTAGTCTGAATGTCACCAAGACGGAGTATAATTATGTTCATTGGGACAGATTTCAAACTATCCAATTTAGGCAAAATATTACCTATTTCTATTGGAGACAAATCAATTAAGAGAGTTCAATCCTCCAAATATCTTGGTGTATACCTTGCTAATAACTTAAAATGGGATACACACATTAATAATCTAAGCAAACAAGTATGTTGTGCTATTAGTGGTTTAAAACAGGCACAAAATTTTGTATCTCAAGAGGTGTTAGAAAGATTCTATAATGCCCTGATACTACCTCTTTTCGACTATTGTGACTGTATAGTATGGGGAAATCTTAATAAGGGCCTAACCAGAAGATTACAGAAATTACAAAAACCACACATTTATCCCAGCAAAAGAAAAAAGCCATGAATTAAAGTTGAAAGATGAATAGCCATTTATGCATTCTCATGCATTCACACATACAGGAGTGTTGTTGCTATCAGTGATGAGCTCCGTTTGCAAGGAAGGAAGGATACAACAATATTTTTGGGATTAAAAGGCTATGTGTTACCACATAGCCGCTTTATTAATAAATCAACCAATAACTTTTATCAAGTTATAACTTCCAAAATGCAGAGCATGTTGTCGTGTTTGTGAGAAGAGCAGGAGGAACTGAATCCCCTTAGAGGGGGAATTGATTATTGCTCCTCCCACAGACCTATGTCCCGGATGTACATTACAGCATACAAAACAATGTGATATCTGAGAAGCCATAAAATTCCTTATTTGCAAGCAAATAATTATTTTGTGAGTTATCAATAGCCCACCAGATTTTTTTCAGCTTTTAATTATACTTTCTTGAACTTTGCATACCGAAAATTGTGTCCTCTTTCTCTTATTTAATATGCTTTTCTTTTCAATAGACCTCTTTAGCTTGGCTCAATGTTGTCCCATTTCCAATCTTTCAGGAATAATAATTATTCTTTGTCCAAAGTGTTTCCATATCAGTGTATGTATCTCCTTGTGCGTTAAAGGGACTGTGTCACGGTAGAGACCTAATAGTTTACATTAGATGTCCAGGCTGGACACAGTCATTATCAATGATTCTCATATGAACTGACGAACTTCGTACACATGTGGGATTGTAAAAATCAAAGCAAATATTCAAATATGACTAATAAACTGTGCAAATATACAGTTCCTAATCTTAAGATCAACTCACAAGCACATATATGCGGTGGAATGGTTCTAATCAGCTAGTCTTCTTTATTTACTTTACATCTAGCTTAATAAAACTAGACATTATTTTTGAGTCAGATCAGAACCACGATACTGAATAATCTTGACACATTCACTTATAAACAAGATGCTCATTACATATTCAACTAATCTAGCGAAATCTGATTGGCTGGCACTTGACAGCACAACAATAGACAGTGTTTCCTTTCGATTAGGAACTAATTTCTCTTTTCCTTCGTGCACTTCGCTACGCTTGTTTACTCATCCAAAGAGAAATGACATTTTTCAAGTAAAATATTGAAAATACTTTTAATCAATTAGCATTGAAGAAGGGGAGTTAACTGTTTGTAATCAATTAACAGCCACCAATTGAACACTGACTCCATACATGCGTAGTTAACCATGACATAGCCCTGTTAACCAGAAATAAAAGAAACAATACACAAGGGGATGGTCACATGATCTGAAATGGGACAACATCTCATCATACCTCTTGTAGTGAAATCTTAGGAGACTCAGGTTTAGGTTCACTATGACTATCATCTGCATCATCCTTCTCTTGGTTGAGTGGTTTACCTGTGGAACTCACTTGCAGCACCTGCCCATCATCAGTTATCACAAACCTTCTGATGCCCTGTCCCATGAACACCCACACCTCGTGCCTACAGGACACACCACCAATACAATGGCTTTAACATACTCTATTTGTACATAATTACCAGTAAGCATAATATACCATCGTTTCCACCTATAGCCATGCAATCAAAACATGTTTCACTGTGACATAGAGCATTAATGTTTTGCCTGTCAAGTTTTGGCACCTGAGTCTCACCAGGATTCATAGCATTGTAGGCAGCCATAGACTTTTTGTCTAAGTTTAATTTAAAAGTTTTATTCCCAGTGAATACATTAGTTCTGAATCTAAAAGCCATAAAAGCATAGAATAATAATTATTAGCATTTTTAAAATTTTGTTAACAAAAATAACTTATAGCGGTGATCAACGAGCCGCGAAGCGGTGAGAAGGGAAGAGAGAAGAAAGCCTCTGGTAGTTTGCAACCATTGACTGATCGTACCGTGCCAATAGATTTGAACTAGGTACAAGATCTGTCCCTTCCGCCTGATTGGAGGAATATTTAATTACCTTATTTCATTCTCTGATTGGCTATTGTCTAGTGCCAGGGGAGAGTGACCTTTTTGCAAGTTAACTTATGTTTATTTTATTATCTGTTTCAATTAAGTCATAACATGTTACCCTTCCGGGAGGGAATGTACTATAATTATACAGTTATAGGGAATGTGGCGATCTCTGATCTGGGGCCAGGGTATTATATTAAAGTCAAGATCGGTCAGGTTAAAGTGACAAATATTCTCACCTCTGTCCTTGTGACAGGAGAGCTTGTAGTGGAGTCTAGTTTCAGTCAAACAGACTTTTCATAAGCCGTTCGAAAAGAAGAAAACTGCTTCTCTGTCTCTAAGTGTTTTTCAAACTTTATGAATTCCCAGTAGCACGTCAGACATAAGTTCTCTGACACCCTTGGGACAGAAATGATTTCTCCAACGCCAACAACGACAGCCAAACGCCTCAAAATATTCTTGTTCCTGCTCTTTGGCCCAAAGATATTGAATGGCTTTCATATCTTCCACTGGCTTTTATGTGGACCCTACATATTCTGCAATATTGATTACAAATTGACTTTACAGGTTTCAGAGGAGTTTTAGGCGATGTTTGACATTTACTCATATGCATTCCCACTCAAAACTGCATGTAAAAGCTCTTGAAAAACAGCAGTCAAATTAATATCCTTTGTACTCCCTGGAAAGTAGTATTTTCACACTACCACTTTTTCTTTCCTACTACCCCAGAACAAAACCAATCACGTGGGATTGGTTCTTCTTTAATTGATATAGCGATGTTGATTGGCACCTATCGTTAGCATGAGGCTGAGAGGCTGCCCCTCAGATCTTCCCTTCTCACCACTTCGCGGCTATGTTCTCGAAATCCGTACTTGAAAGCCTCTGGGACCAGGGTACTAAATCAGTTATGTTTGTGGCAATATAACAATAAGGGCAATCATTAATATTTTGAATAAGGTCTAATATAAGGGGTGGTGAATGGTAAATCCAAGACTTTGCAAGACGCCAAGACTTGCATTTCAAAATCTGAGCCCGAGACTTTAATTATTAAGCGATTTGAAAATCCGAGCCCGAGACTTCAAAATCCGAGTGCGAGCTCATCAGTCTTCAAATTCCAAGCCTGAGACTGTTGTTATTGTAGTTATTATGACGAAACACCCAGTACCTTTCATCAGGCCAGGTGAGGAATTCACCATTCAACCACTTAGCTGTTGTTTGCATATCTTATAAAACATATGCAGAGGCCACCAAAAAAACGTAACTCCACTAAAAGCTAATTATTAAAAAGAGTAAAAATCTGAGACTCTGAGCCGAGACCCTCTCCAAAACAAATCAGAGACTCCAAGACCTGACCTATAAAATGCGCGATTTCGAGACTTTGCCAACTTTTTTCTTGACACCATTCACCACCCCTAATAAAATGCTTCTTTGTAGAAATATTCAACAGTTTTACCAACCTTGACACAACCAAGTGAATGATCACAATAGCTGTATCACGACCTGAATTACCTTGCATTTGTACGCTCTTCTCTTGCCATCAGCCCAACCCCTTTTCCAACTTCCCTACCCTGCGATCTGCCACGCCCTCTGCCACGGCCTCCTCTATGTTGGTTTTCTTTCTGCCGTCTTTGCATTTCCCTTCTTTCATCTTCTTCAACCTTTTCAGCCTGAAGAATATGATTTACTCTGTAAATGATACCGAATATTTACTGAACTAGCTTAATTAGTATTCTGTATCCAATTTACAGAATACTAATTAGCTTTATAGCTAGTAAATATCTGTAAATTTGATAGATTAACCAATGTGGAATATACAGCTAGAGGACAACAGATCCATGTGACTTGAATGCTGTGTTTGGATTGGTTAGTACCCTTATGAATATTATTAAGGAATGTTACAATTTTCTTTAAAGCTTTTAAATATGTACAGTGCATATAACGAATTATAAGTAATAGATACAGAATGAGTGGCCGTGTTTTATCGGATTTACGAATTTGAGCCAACTCAAAAAAAACTTTCTTTATACTCTAATTAGGTAAAGTAAAGAGAAATGAATAAAGAAAGTTAGAGTAAGGCGCTACTTAAAATAACCTAAGAGCTAATCGAGGTAGCATAGTAGCCAGAGGCGAGAGTTTGTAAATCCGATAAAATTTGGATATAAACTCTGTATATGGCTTACTGGTATCAAAATTAATGTCTAGACATATACCATACTATGTAGAGTCATGTTTTTCAGTTATGTTGGCAATACGACCTATTTCGGCCAAGACAATTGAAGCAAAAGTTTATGTAAATCAGTATGAATCTGTATCAGATTTACAGACTACTCATTAAACATTCATTTCCAATCCTTTGTTTTCCTTCATGAATTATTAATGAGTTTGATGTAAATTACAGGAGCATCCTAAGAATGCAATGTGAAAAGAGCTTTATCTGAGTATGCCTGAGCAGTAGAAATGTACTGTGATCTCACCAATCACCAACAATCAATACGTTCTTCAGGATTAAAATGTTTTTCTCTTAAATTTATTCATTTGGCAACAAGCAGATTATTAAGTCCCAGTTACATTTAGTCAGTGGATGTCACTCACTGGGTTACAATATAAACACACTCACCCTTGGAGTCTCAAATATTTTTACCCATTTGACTTTGCCACCAAACATTTTCACCATTTTTTACTTTCTCCCATTTCTGATTTTGCCTGATATTTATCCCCCAAATTCTGATGACAACTCTGACAAGACTTTAATAAACAGCCTCAGGATATGGCTTTTCTGAAATTTTAGTATTAAAGTTTACAATCTTCAGGGTTCTCAGTAGAAGCTGGCAACTGGAGAATTCCGCCGGTTGTCAGGTTAAAAATGGCAGCCTGTTTCCCCCAAATTTTCGGCCATTTATGGTATTTTAACCTAGTACCTTATCAATCTAACTTGTAACCACCTGTGAAACACTATGTAGCCTCTTATTTCAATTTTAACTGAGAACCCTGAGTCTTGAAGTACATAATATTTAATTATACCTTTCTCTGGATCTCATAGAAAATTGTGGTAAGCGTTTCTCTGGCTGTAAGGATAGGAGAATTAACAGCTAGACTTCTGATGTAATAATACACAGCATCCAATTTACGGTTGGCATAAACAGCAATGACAGCCAACTGATTGTAAGGTTTGCCATTCTTAGGAGCCAGTTTACAAGCCTTGAGATACCAGGACCTAACAGAGCCCCAGTTAACTGTCTTTAATGGCTGCATTTGCTCCTTGTACCTCTCAATGTCTCCAAGGAAGATCAGAATATGATGACAACTCAGCAATGCTAATCTAGCCTAAAAGTAATAAAATAATCCAAGTTTTAATACTGCAAGACAAAAGTGAACCATATACAGTATATTTAATATCAAGTACTTACTAGATGAGTATATGTCACCCAACTAAAAGTCCAATAATTATTGCAAAGGTTTTGGTCCAACATGACCAAATTTTCTCAACCACTAAATTTATAAAGGGATTTGGGTCCAAGTCTTGAAGAGCAATAAATATCATCAAATGTATATTCACTGCTTCACCCACTGGGCAGATCCTGGGGCAGATCCAGGATTGTGTGTGAGGGGGTTTGATATACATGTATGTGAGTGCCATTTGAAAATTTCTTTGTTGTCTTTTGTAAGCGAGCGAGACAAAGGGGGTTCAATATAAGCCACTGAACCTCCTGGATCCACCCCAGCGGGAAGTGCGACTGTGTCTGTACAGTAGTTTAATTCACCACACAACTACATGGACTCAACCTCCATGGAAAATGAAAAAGATGTCCAATAAAATATTCTGGAGTTCTTTTATTAAAATTGTGAATCCGTTTTTCAAAGGTCTCAAGAATTCTACGACACGGCCGGAAGCGTGACATTTTCCACAAACTGATTTGAATAATCATTGTATTTATAGGTTGTCAGTGTTTGTTTTGCTTTGAAATCGCCTGGACCGCACCAGACATTTTCTACCTTCAGAATAAAATGTTTTGTAAATTTTTATTTCATTTTCGTTTTGTGTCTGAACAGTTTCACCTGATGCTGGAAATGCTTTGAGTTGATCTCTGCCGAAGTGAGAAGTTTTGGCTGTTTTCCAATTTGTTGTCAAATGAATGTTAATTGCCATGAGATCACACTGTATCAAATCTTCTGGAGTTTTTAACTTCATCACTTTGTGAAGAGTTAATAAAATACCCCACCTGCAAGAATATGTATTATAGTGCTCGGCAACCTGTAATGGGACGGTAAAGTTAGTTGAACTTCTACATTCAGTGCTGCGCGCCGTGACTCGTGAGAGTCGATGAACTTATACAGCTGACTAGTAGACGTAAAACGTTTCAAAATTAACTACTCAAAACTTGGCCGCTGACTATAGATGGTAAATTTATTTTAGTTGAATACTTCTTCCTTCAGTACTGCCACATAAATCGATGAACTGACTAATAAAACAAATGTTCCCAAAGAAATTTCTCAAAACTCGGCCTTAAGACGAACATTTCAAAATAATTAAACTTTTCAAAATAATTAAACTTCTCAAAATGCAAAACACTTCAAGTTAGCGCATAAAAGGCTTCAAAATAAACTTCTTGAAATGTCAGCAGCTCAACGATTTAGTGGCTAGCCGTTGGTGGCTCAGAAGTTTTGGTGGCTAGCCATTGGCGGCTCAGAACTTTTGGTGGCTAGCCACTTACGTCTAGTGGTTTGGTGGCACTAACGGTAAAAGTTAGTGGCACTAATGCCACTGGCCAGTGGCTCAAACTCTACAATAACATTGTTTGACATTATCAGCAGCTTGGGAGGTCTACAGTGCTCCAGGCTGTGGACAGATGAGTTCTTGTTAGTCTTGACCTGGTCTTGTTTGGTTGCCAGGGTTTCCTGACAACCAAGCTCTCAACCACTGCCTTATATTAATATGCACAGTCCCGGGCACTGCACATGAACCTTCAACTTAGATTCCTCAACTTGGATCCCACAACATTTAACTTTTTTTGGTCATTGGTTTGGAATGATTATTAATTAGCTAGTTTATAATTTAAATACTAGTTAAAGAACATTGCACAACACATACATGTACTTACATTTCTGTCCATGAAATCAGCTCTCCTTTGCTGGTTAACAATCTTATGAACATCAAAGTTATATGTACTCTGAAGCGCTTCCACGAGATTGGAATAAAACAGAGAAGACTCCTCCAGGAAGTTCCATAACTCACTGTTTATTTCTTCAGGCGTCATTATATCTTTCTGATTCGAATAACCCAAGAACAGTTTCCCAAACTTTCTAAGAGTCTCAATGACATGATAAAATGCATTTCTCCATAAGCTCTGATCAACTTCATGCTGGGAGGCATAACTAAGATCTAACATTATTGCTCCTTTGTAGAACTCCTGGATTTCCCTACTCAGAGACCTTGCTTTGCTGAATCCCTCCCTGGATGTGATATCTTTAGATAACAGGTTACTTAGTGACACTTCAGCTTGACTAGCACACTTTAATAGTTGCTGTGCTCGTTGCCTGTTAAGAGCTTTGTGTCGTTTCTCAGCCTTGCTCTGTTTCACATTTTCTCCATTATCTGCATCAGATTTCTCTTCAATGTCTTCACCACATGGTAAGTTCAAGTTCAAAGCATCTTTACAGTACTGATCCTGAATTTGAGACCCAGACATTTTTTTTTCTTTTTTTTCCTTTGAAATATCAACAGCAGCCTCAAGCTTAATAATATATTTATTTTGTTCTGGATTATTAGGGTCAAAAAGTCGCTGATTGCTCCTAGCACCACTCCTCAAACTTTGGCTCTCTTCACCATATTTTTCTACATCCTGTTCATTAATTTCTGCGGCATGTGCTTCTGTATCAAAGTTATACCCCTCTTGTCCAATATCAAGACCATCTGGAAGTCGTATTATCCCTCTAATCTCACATCCTGAATTACTATCTCCCATTTCCTCTTCAGAAAGGTTTCTAGACATAGTCTTGTCATTGAATCTAACATGAGCATGCTTTGATTTAAGAGAGTTGACCCTCAGTATTCCGCCAGACCTTGATGTTAGTGTTTGATCTTGCTCATATTGTGCAAGCTCATCCTCATCACCTCCATCTTTTTTTTCCTCCACATACGTATCCATTCTTCCCAGTTCTGCTCCTTCATCCTCTAAACTAGATTGTTTCAATTTCCGTTGAGATTTGGAGGATTTATTTCTCTCTTTTGTAGGTCTATCCTGTTCCCTTACTCTTCCTTTTGTATTTTTCTTGTTATCTAGATTCCTTCTCTCTTCTTTTTCTGGTCGTCTCGTCTTACCTCCGCCATAAACAGCCTCATCTTTATCCAGGAAATCATTATAATTTGAGGTATCAGCCAACACGCCAGTAATAGTGCCAGTATCAGCTGTTTTTTCTTCTAATTTTCCTTTCGACTTAGAGGAATGTTTATGGTGTTTTATCTTACCATCTTTTGAGTCAGTGGAATCTTTTTCAAACTTCGGCTCCAACAAGTGTTTCGTTGCATAGTTCTCAGCTGTTGAAGTCTCTGATTTGTTGAGCACTTTGGATTCGTCATCGCTTGAGCAAACCGTTTTTCCTCCATCGATAGATCGACTCCTTCTTGTCCGCTTCTCATCTTCTTTCGTTCTAACACGATTAACACCATCTTCAGCGTTTTTCTCGGATTTTCTACGCTCTTTCCTGTTCTTTACCTTGTCTTTTATACTTGATCGACCTTTGACTTTGTCGCCCGACGCTTCGCTTTCTTTGCCTGTTTTTCCTTCCGTTTCTCCACCTTCCTTGGATTTTTCTTTGCTCCTCACCTTTGAATGCTTTTTCTTTTTGTCTTTGTCTAAATCATCGGCTAATTTGACGAGATTGTCATAAGTTATACGAATAGTTTTTGGAGAGATGCTCTGAACTTCACTTGAACGCGCCGCCATATTGAACTGAAATGTTGATAGTAGGTCCCAGACCTACGCATACTTCATCAACCACAGGGAACCCAACTGTTCCACTGACGTAACATTATGATTGGCTCTTCGGTTATGACGTATGACGCAAAGGTTATTTATTGGCCAAACGGGCTGAAAACTACGGAGATGATTCATTTATAGTTTTATTTTTTCAAATTTTATCAATAAAACAATTTTAAATAACCTTAAAACATGTTGTGTAGGTAGAGCAATATATTTATTTCTATATCATAATTCGCAAAGCTAATGCGCATCACGGCGAATATATCAAATAAATTACGAAGAACAAAACAAACGAAATTAAACTAAATATGAACAAAACATTGGCGGTTTGCTAGACACGTAATTCAAGTAGTGCAGACTTAAATACTGATGTCAGAGATATCGGCCGGTAGTTAGAGGCTACGGATTTATCCCCTTTCTTGAAGATTGCATGTATATTTGCATTAGACCAGTCCACTGGTATAGTTCCAGATGTAAGTGACAAAGTGAAAAGCCTTTGTAGAAATGGGGCAAGCTCATTCAGGCTGCTGTCTTCAAAATCCAACAAGGGATTTGATCGGGGCCACTGGCTTTATGAACATTGATGTTCATCAGGAGCTTCGCAATGCCATTAACATCAAACTCCAAGGAAGTGATGTTGGGAAAGGGTGATGATGGTAGAGTTGGGAAGCTTGTGAGGTATTCCGCTGTAAAGACAGACTTGAACTGGTTACTTAGGATTTCAGCCTTGGTCTTACTATCCATAGTAACCTCTCCCTCAGATGTTTCACGTAAACCTGCAACTCCAACATTATCCTTGCGCATTGACTTGATAAAGGACCAAAATGAAGTGTATTACTGGGTAATACACTTCACTTACTAGTGCTACGCGGCAAACATGATTTCATATCATAACTACATAAATATTACTGGGTAGTTTTCTGGTAAGTTTCATCAGTGGGAAAGCCTGAAGAGAAGCCGTTTAACCTGAGCATGTGCTACTGATCGATCGCTTCACTTCAACGCTAACGGAAAATGAACGGCTTTTTAGGATTCTCTTCTAGCTTAGATACATCAAGGGCACCCAACGAGGTTTCGGTTAAAAAGCTGTTCGGGAGAGTAAGTTAGCCTAAAACTTTCGGATTTGACTAAATTGTCCCTAGAAAATTGTTTTCTGAAATACTGGCTAGAAAATATTCGTACGTCCCAATTCGTCTGATCAATAGAGTCAGAACAACACATTTTCATTCCCTAAGAATTGCCTAAAGGAAAAAATAATCCCTAAAAACTTCGTACTTCCACAAAACTTTGCAACATGAAGTTACTTGGGCTAGAAAATTCTTGATTCTGTTCTAGACTACTAACAAATTCGTAGGCCGGGAATATTTTGCCATAGTATTTTCGGTTGACGCGATTTCCACCTAGAAAATCCGAACAGCTAATAGCCAGTTTCTAGAATACGTCAAAAGACGTAGTAGGCGCCTTAAAATGGCTAGATAAGCTGCAGACAACTGGTTTCAAACGAATTTCAAAAAGTACTCGTTGGGTGCCCTTGATACATCCTGTTAGCATTGTGATACCCTTCCACTGTTTCTTTTAATCCAAGTAAACTCCATTTCGAGCCCAAGCTAATGATTTGTACAAGGAATGTAGGGTAGGGAGAGCGTTCGGTCTCGGGCCCAGGATTCGCTGTAACCGCGCTGGTCGAACCACAGGCTTCCCAGACTCGACGTATATTTCCCGCTTATTAGTCTATTGGGTTAAAGCGACCTTATTTACACTCGTTCTCAATAACACGTGCAGGTTCGAAATTGAATTTCCAACGGAAAACGTCAATTTGGTTGATGTCACTCAACTATATTTCTATGGCAACACTGGTCTGCATGCTTCGGTCAGCAATTCTCCAAGACGGGCACGATCGCGAGGGATGTTTGAAATTTGCTGAAGGAGATGAAGCAGAATCTCAATACTACGAAAACGTCGCCATACAACTCCCAGATGTGGAGGAAACATAAATAGTGTTGGAGGTCAACGAAATCGTAAGGCGAGATAGGTAGAGAAATGGCGGATACTAAGCCGAAACTAACGATTGTTTTTTGCTTGAATTCCTCACCGAAATGTCAGTCGAGAGTGGAGAGCATGTTCTGAGAGTTTCAAATTTTTTTTTTGCCCTGTCGAATGTTGTATCCATGCCCGGAGCTCGTCGAGGTAGAGCTCGAGGGTATTGCTCGATAAAACCTCTTATAAGGAGCATATCTGCAACTGGATGAATAAAAATAACTACACAAACCGCTCGCTCACACAAAGTTTATGTGATTTCCCTATTTTGATCTTATACACAAACCGCTCGCTCACACATAAAGTTTATGCGATTTCCCTATTTTGATCTTATACACAAACCGCTCGCTCACACATAAGTTTATGTGATTTCCCTATTTTGATCTTATACACAAACCGCTTGCTCACACATAAAGTTTATGTGATTTCCCTATTTTGATCTTATACACAAACCGCTCGCTCACACATAAAGTTTATGTGATTTCCCTATTTTGATCTTATACCCAAACCGCTCGCTCACACATAAAGTTTATGCGATTTCCCTATTTTGATCTTATACACAAACCGCTCGCTCACACATAAGTTTATGTGATTTCCCTATTTTGCAAACCCTTGGCACTAAGCATGATAGCGACTTTGGGAAAGACTTTGCCATGTTTACAAAATGTTAGTTACCCGAACGGTTCACTTCAAACTCCATGGAAACCGTTTGATTGACATCCACCAGAAACGATTTCGAAGTCAGGAGTTTCGTTTCGAACCTGCACGTGTTATTGAGAACGAGTGTAACGTCGGTAACTCGTAACAGTCTTGAAAGACTGATAAACTTGAGGCCGACGGGATACCTACGATTTAACGTACCTCAAATATCACCCAAAAATCGGCACTTTTCTTCCTCGCTCGCTATTCAGCTTTCGGCACAGGAGGGAATAGTTATCAAGCAACATCTGACCAGAGATTTAGGAAAATCCATCAAATTTATCATCGCCAAACGGCCTCCTCGAGACCCCAAAAGCGTGACCTTCCAACGATCTGTAAGAACCAGAATGACCAAAGCGGTCCAAAATTTTCCCGCCCCTACCCAAAACGATGCAAATCGCCTTTTTTCATGGGAGGACCCCCACTCACACAACTTCATTAAGTATTAATCTTTTATTATTGAAGATTTGTTTCGTAGGAATCGGAAAAAAGAATTCACACCGAGCAATTATATAAACTCTTCTGAGATCGTTATGAAACTAATCGATAAATCACAGGTAACCCAACAGACTAATAAGCGGGAAATATACGTCGAGTCTGGGAAGCCTGTGGTCGAACCTTAACTCAAGACACAATCGCTTCTTGTGATATTCGACTCATATTTTTCGCTACGAATGTAGTTTGGTCATTGGTTTATCTTTGTGTGATGTTGAAATTGTGTTTGAGTTTTATTTAGTTTCCGATATTGACAATTTCTTTTTCTGTTTTGCCACCAGACTGGCTTGAAGTTGCCGACCTTGTTATCCGTTATAGTTTGAATTTGAATTGAGCAGTAGGGGAGAGGGGAGGGAGGGTAAAATATGACAAATTCACAAAAAGTACGTAAAACACGTTTTATTCTTGTTTTCACTTCACAAACAATATGTAAACACGTTTTACTATAGTTTTCACTTCATTATTGTGGTTTGCCTATGGTTAAAGTATGCATGGAAGTCTCTCTTGGATTAAATTCGTCATGGTCGACGTTTTAATCGAGTGCAAAAATACGTTGGATCCGAAGTAAGGACCTATGCACCCGGGGGGGGGGGGGGGGGTACTTACATGAAAAATGGGTATGTATGTGAGGCCAAGAGGCTCAAACCCTGACCCTGTTTGACCCAATCCGAGCTCCAAAACCCTGATTGCCCCCTTTTTGGAAAAAAAAAAACCTGATTGCCCCTTCTTTAATTTGTTTTCAAAACACGGTCGGATATATACCCCGGCTGGTATACCGCGTACCGGGATTTCATGCAAAATACGGAACATTTCAAGTCGGGACGTGGCATTGGGTAAACAAATCAGCAGATGAAGTACATAGATAAAATTAGCGGCGTCACGATGTATGGGAACCTCAGTGCTTGCATGTGGGCAGGCGATAAAAATGCGGCAACAGAAGGTCTTTTTTTGACATAGTAGCTAAAAAAAATGAACTGCCTAAAAAATACTGAACCCCGACCCTGACTGCACCCAAATTATACTCAAATCCTGACCCTGATCTGCCCAAATCAGGTCAAAACCCTGACCCTACCTGCCCAAACTGAGCTCAAAACCCTGACCCACCCGGGCGGCACATACATGATACGTCACAAACAGGAGTACCCCCCCCCCCCCCCCCCCCCGGGCCTATGCAGCCAAAAGATAAACGATTAAGAATGAAAAGTCCGAAGACTATACAGCAAAGCTGATATACAACGTAAAATTCTAAAACAAAGCACTACGGTTAGTTAGGCCTGACACGAAAAGTGCTCGAACTAGTATGCGTAATACTACCCTGGTGCCAGAGGTTCTAGGTTTTGGTTGGAAAAAAACCTAGAACCTCTGGCAACCAGGGTAGCGTAATACTTGCACTAGCCATATATTGGTTAATCTGTTTTGGACGACCCCTGCCGAAGTTGAACTTCCTTGGCCCTTTTCTCTTGTCAGTCCCCTTCACCTTTTCTGCAAAATCACTGCAAACTCTGCATTCGTTTTTTGTGTGTGGTTGCCAGTTGTACGTTTCGCACTTTTTAGGAGTACTCTCAGTTTTTGATGGCTCGGACTTATCCCATTTTATTATTTTTGTTATGCAGTTGTTGCACACTTTCTTTGGCTGCCACTCATCATCTAGCTCAGATTCAATATTAAAAAACCGGTGTAGACGATTTGCCGTGTTTAAATTAGTAGAAGAATAGGTTGTGCGGTCTCGATCGATAAATTTTCCACAAGTACGGCAGGATCGATTGACTTTGTCAAGGTGATAATCAACCGAGGCTGTAGTCATCCTTTTGAAAGAAGCAAAACTCAGATTACCCAATTACCTTAAGTTAATATTGTATTTTTTTTAATGGCAGCAAGGAAGAACGACGTTTATGCCATTCCGCATATCATTAAAAACATGTTTTCACCCACCTTTTCGCTTTTTTACGGTTTTCTTCTGAAATTAAGCCCTCTGCAATGAACCTTCATTTGTTTTCGTGTTCGCACTTCGAACACTTCGAGAACCACAGGAACCGAACCAAAGCGGTATAATGGTAAAGCGATTTCGAAGATAAACAAATAAAAAACGAAGGAAGAGAGACACACTGATGGACTTTTAAATGTTGCAAACAAAACAAATTTTATTCAGTTTTACACGAGACTTCCGTACGCGCACAAAATGTTCTCTTTCCGCCGATTTTTCGCGCCATTTTTGTATTGGGTAGGAACGCCTGGTTTATTTCTGTATGAGCGAGCCGCGCGGTAACCTGGAACCTAATGTCGCGTGTGAAACAGCCGTGTGCACGCAACATATCTTTCACGGATATTTCGGCGTTCTGAAAGGCAAGTTTATTGAAATTGGCGACATAAATTTTCCCTCTACGTGTACTTGTGTCTCTACTGATGGCGACTAATGGGTGGAACAACTATCGAACATGCCCTAGGTGTAAGTTGGAGACGATTGGAGGATTTGGAGCGAATTTACGGGATCTTTCCTTCGGTGAATCCGTTTGACTTAGCGACTCGAGTGCCCAACCTTGTCTTATTTTCAGTCATCTAGTGCAATATATATTTTTTCTGTAAACGCCATGCTATGTTGTTACGCGCAACACGTAACAACCGAGTGGGGCACTGGGGACAACATCTTTCACACAAGCAGTCTTTCAGACAGTCAGTGTAACAAGCAGTCACAGAGTGTAACAAGCGGGGTAACAAGCCCGGGTAACAAGGAGTCACAAAGTGTAACAAGGAGTCACATAGTGTAACAAGCAGTCACAGAGTGTAACAAGCCGTCACAAAGTGTAAAATACAGTAACAGAGTGTAACAAACAGTCACAGAGTGTAACAAGCAGTCACAGAGTGTAACAATCCGTCACAGAGTGTAACAATCCATCACAGAGTGTAACAAGCAGCCACAGAGTGTAACAAGCAGTCACAGAGTGTAACAATCCGTCACAGAGTGTAACAATCCATCACAGAGTGTAACAAGCAGTCACAGAGTGTAACAAGCAGTCACAGAGTGTAACAAGCAGTCACAGAGTGTAACAATCCGTCACAGAGTGTAACAATCCATCACAGAGTGTAACAAGCAGTCACAGAGTGTAACAAGCAGTCACAGAGTGTAACAAGCAGTCACAGAGTGTAACAAGCAGTCACAGAGTGTAATAAGCAGTCACAGAGTGTAATAAGCAGAATAAGCAGTCACAGAGTATTTTTCCCGCGCCGATGAACACGACTTTTACAGACAAATGTATGGAAAACTAAAAATGCAACTGCTCGCTCTCCATAAAAGCTACATCCCTCAAACTTGGCCAATAAAATATTTTACTTAGTATCTGAAGTTTGCAATATATCTTTGTTTCAGCCTACCCAACATGGCGGCGGCCAATACCGTCCTAAATCCTATAGTACATGATCATTAAAATTTTGCTCCCTTGCCGAAGCCAAATGCATCAATGAAGTCAATATATGCTACACGTGCACCTAGTTTTTTTTTCACAATTATCAGTTAAACTGAAAAGAAAAATTACTTAGTAAAAAAAACTTTATTCAAACTTCTTTTCTTTCTACAGTAAATACATGCGCTTACAGCTCCTGCATCTATGTGCTTTTTCAGCACAATGCTAAAACTTGCCTTTTCGACATAGGTCTCGCGAATTAAATCGAAAGAAGAGACAAATAATCGAACGGTAGTAAGTATCTAGCTGTTGTTGTAGACTATGGGTTTATCTTTTCATTTTGACGGGACAGTGAATATTAGTGAAGCAAGTGTTGCATATTGGCAATAATCTACATGTGTATATTTGCAGCAAATTAAACAACTCTTTCCAGTGACGTGATTGTTTTTTATTAAAACCGTATGTTTGACTTGTTATTCAATTTGTAATCGTTTAGAGTCAGTCAGTGTCTCTAGTCATAAGTATTCCCTAAGTTAACATTAGTACAGTATTCTCTAAGTAATATGGAATCACTAATAACGCTTTAAACAAATACATGTAGGCCTTGTTAGTATTTCTTATTACTTATAGAGAATACTAATGATAACTTAGGGAATACTTTATGGGATTACTAGGTAGGCCGAGTGGGTGTGACCATTTTCAAATGTCCGTTATACTTGTATCCCATCTCATTCTTTTAACCACTTCTTCTAAGATTTCTTTCTCTCTCATCTTAATCATTCTGCATGTTACATCCTAAGATATGTGGTTATATGGATGCCACTACGAACTGTCTCTCTGTCGTCCTCTCGTGATCCAGCTTGGATTACGCCACTCATAAATACAATACAATACAAACCGGCAATACAATACTTTTATTTCACACTTTTTACAATTTAATTATTAAATTCAGGACAAATTATAATTACACATACACAGTATAATAAATTACTGTATATAATATTATAGCCGAAAGCGCCTAAAGGCTAAATTAACCGTAAGGTTTTCTAGTAAGGTTTTCACTAGCCTACATTAGTTACATTTTAGTGCGTAGCAGTCTAGGACCAGTAAAGAAAATAAAGGGGGGGAAGACAAAGAGAGAATGAGGTAAATGCAGTAGTTTTGAGCATTACTTTATATTTTAAATTGTTCCGTTAATAGGCATATCTGGTGTTGTATGAATGTACATCACTTGCGTAACGAAGATAATTTTCAAATGGGAGTGGTAATTGTTTTTATGCCATAAATGGTTAAATTTAAGGATTTGTAGACGAAAAACATTATTAACAGTGAGGATGCTTAATAAATTCAATAAAGGCAGAGCACTTTCTGTATTTTTTTACTATAAGATATTGCAAAGAGCATTGACCTTATCACTTTTGTTATATTTGGATTTTATTGTATGTGGGTTTTATAAGCACTACCCCATGCAAGTATTGCATATGAGATATAAGGATACATTAAGTTATAATAGATTTGTTTTAATTGCTGGAGGGATAGGTAATGTCTGAGTTTATATATTATGCCAGAATTCCTCGCAATACGCGAGATATGGTATTTCCAAGATAAAGTATTATCGATCATGACTTTGTGGGTTAACTTTATATCAATATTTCTTTCTTTTTTCCGTGATGACTTAATGATCGCGTAATTAGTTTTCTTGAGATTAATTGATAACTTATTAATGTCATACCACTTTTTAATTGTTCCTAATTCAATATTAACTAAAGTCTCAAGATTTTAGGGTTATTAGAATTAGCAAATACATTGGTATCGTCGGCAAATATTACGAAGTTCAGTATTTTAGAGCAGTTTGGAAGATCATTTATGTAAAGCAGAAATAAGAGGGGACCAAGAGAACTCCCCATTGTGGGATTCTACAGACCATTGTCTGTTTCAGTGATTCACAATTTCCTATATATGGTAACGTATTGTTGTCTATTTGTTAAAAAGTTGGTAAACCATTTTAGTGGAACCCCTCTAACTCCATACGTTTCCATTTTCTTAAGTAGAATACTATGGTTGACTGTGTCAAATGTCTTCGATAAATCTAAGAAGATACAACAAGTATATATACAGGTTATTGTCAGTTGCCGTCTTTAGATTATCAATACATGTTGAGACTGGAGTATCCAATTCAGTTAGATACGGAACGTTTCAATTCAGTTAATGAGAGCATTTCCGAGGTTATCACTTTGTGACGGATTTACTACACTCTGTGACTGCTTGTTACACTCTGTGACGGCTTGTTACACTATGTGACTGCTTGTTACACTCTGTGACGGATTGTTACACTCTGTGATGGATTGTTACACTCTGTGACTGCTTGTTACTGACACTCTGTGACGGATTGTTACACTCTGTGACGGCTTGTTACACTCTGTGACTGCTTGTTACACTCTGTGACGGCTTGTTACACTGTGACTGCTTGTTACACTCGTTGTTACACTCTGTGACTGCTTGTTACACTCTGTGACGGCTTGTTACACTGTGACTGCTTGTTACACTCGTTGTTACACTCTGTGACTGCTTGTTACACTCTGTGACGGATTGTTACACTCTGTGACGGATTGTTACACTCTGTGACGGATTGTTACACTCTGACGGATTGTTACACTCTGTGACGGATTGTTACACTCTGTGACTGCTTGTTACACTCTGTGACTGCTTGTTACACTCTGCGACTGCTTGTTACTATATCTGCATGTGACTGCTTGTTACACTCTGTGGCTGCTTGTTACACTCTGTGACGGATTGTTACACTCTGTGATGGCTCGTTACACTCTGTGATGGTTTGTTACACTCTGAGACTGCTTGTTACACTCTGTGACTGCTTGTCACATGCACTGACTGTCGCGCTGAAAGATCAGTTGCCCTGGGCTGTTTGCAATTGTGTGAAAGATGGTCATGCAGTAAAGATAATGAAGGAATGTTATTATGAAACTAAAGTTACAGTGTGACACGTCACAAATCATATCCACCATTTGCTCAAAATTATATCTTGCATGGTATATTATTTTTAAGAGAGTGGAAAAAGTGAAATCATAAAACGCTTCAAATGGCCTTTAGACTCCCAAAATCGATAGAGATAATAAAGGAAAACACATTTGGATAAAATGGTGAGTCTTTATTGCATATTTATCGATTTTAAAATTTACAAACAATTTTAAGTCAAGTTCGTATACATATAGGGAGCTTGGGGTACCTGTGATTTTATCAACGATGGTGTGCTCCCATTTTTTCTTGTGTGTATTTATCGACCTCCTGACACACCTTCACACGCCATCACATGATCATTGAGCACGGCACCAATCGCGAAGTTCATGTTCTTGGAGATTTAAACATTGACTTAATGAAACAGCAAAATATCTCCAGAGGGCTACCCAGAATGTTGGAGAATTTGGGTTTCCAACGACTAGTCTCTTCCCCTACCCGTATCGCTGAAACTACTAACACTTTAATTGACCACCATTACACAACTCACCCGCAACACGTAAGTGATCATTATCCAACAATTCTTGTACGTAAACAAAATGAAAACTTGAAAACCAAGAAGTCGAAGCCTATAACCATCAGCTACAGGCTCCCTGGAGTATTCTTGGCACTTATGACAACGATCCTGATGAAATGCTTCACACATGGAAAGGACTGGTACTAGAAGTGACTGACATGCAAACATGCACCTTTGAAGAAGAAACAAGTTAGTCACAAATTTAACCTGAATGGCTCACTAACGAAATACTCAGTGCTATTAAAGAACGCGACCATCTAAAGAAACGAGCCGATTCAGGCGCAGCCACGAAAGAAGTCTACAAGTCTGCTCGAACTAAAGTCGTCCATTTGGTGGAAAAAGAAAAATCTCGATTTATCAAAAGAGAGATAGAAGAGAACAAAGGGAGTTCTCGGTTACTGTGGAAAACCCTTAAAAGACTTTACCCGACTGGTAAACAAAAGGGGAAGAGTGACTGCGTCCTAATTGATAACGGTTCTCATGCACAACGAAATTTCTGATCCAAACGAGGTCTTGAACACTTTTAACAAGCATTTTACTTCTATCGTTTCTTCAATCATTAATCATGACGTCAATACTTGCCAGGACCAACAAATACTAAAGGACTTTGTCAATTCTAGGAAGCTTTCAGATGCTACGTTCATCATTCCACCCTTCACTGAAGAGTCTGGATTCAAACTAATTAAGTCCCTCCCTATCAACGTTGCCACAGGATTAGATGGCATTAGGTCTCCTCTTCTGAAGCTTGATTGCTCCAAAGGTGTCTGCTAGTCTATCTAAAGTATTAAATTACAGCCTGTCTAGCGAAATCGTTCCTGACCAACTCAAGTGTGCTAGAGTCACTCCAATCTACAAAAATGGTGCTAAAACCGATATGAACAACTACCGACCAATATCTATCCTTCCTATTATATCCAAGATCCTTGAAAGGCACGTGTGTACCCATTTAATGCAGTACCTACGATCTTACCGCCTGATCAACTCTACTCAGTCCAGATTCCGCCCTCTCCACTCTTGTGAAACCATCCTAATCGGCAAGATGACAGATGAGTGGCTTGAAGCCATTGACAAAGGACTATTCACAGGCGCGGTTTTCCTTGATTTTCGCAAGGCATTTGACGTTATTAATCACGACTTATTGCTTAACAAACTCCATGTATATGGCCTCTCATCGCACTCGATAGGTTGGTTCAAGAGCTACTTGTCAAACAGGCGTCAGAGAGTATGTATCAACCAGACTCTCTCTGATCCATTGCTGATCAAATCCGGTGTACCCAAGGCTCCATTCTTGGTCCCGTCCTATTTATTCTTTTATCAATGATCTTCCTTTGCACTGGTCAAACAGCTCCTG